>VYXF01010568.1:508156-528753 GCA_013397295.1 Polioptila caerulea
GTGCGCTGTGTGCCGTCCGAGCCCAAGCTGAGCCTGCGGTTCGTGCTGCCCGACGGCAGCGCTCGGCACATGCAGCGCGACCAGGCGGAGCCGCTGGGGCGGGCACTGGCGCGCATCGCCACCAACGCCGCCAAGGGCCACGGCAAGTCGGGCAAGAAGAGCAAGAAGGCGCGGGCGGAGGACGGCGCGGAGGGCGAGGCGGCGGTGCCGGCCGTGCGGCTGTTCTCCCGGGACGGCGCGGCGGTGGCGGAGGAGGTGCCGAACGCGGCTGCCTGGCAGGACGGCGCCGTGCTGCACATCGGGGACGCGCGGTACCGCGTGGAGCGCAACCCGCCCGCGCTCACCGAGCTCCGCCTGCCGCGCTCGCTCCTCGCCGGCTTCCCCGTGTGCCCCAAGGTGAGCGCCGAGTTCGCCGCGCCGCAGCACTGCCTGTTCCGCTGGTTCCGCGAGCAGCGCCCCGCGGACGGCGGGGACGCGGCTGGGGTGGCNTCCCGCGACGGCGCGGCGGTGGCGGAGGAGGTGCCGAACGCGGCTGCCTGGCAGGACGGCGCCGTGCTGCACATCGGGGACGCGCGGTACCGCGTGGAGCGCAACCCGCCCGCGCTCACCGAGCTCCGCCTGCCGCGCTCGCTCCTCGCCGGCTTCCCCGTGTGCCCCAAGGTGAGCGCCGAGTTCGCCGCGCCGCAGCACTGCCTGTTCCGCTGGTTCCGCGAGCAGCGCCCCGCGGACGGCGGGGACGCGGCTGGGGTGGCCTGGGTGGAGACGGCGGCGGCCGAGCGCGTGTTCACGCCGTCGAACGCGCTGGTGGGGCTGCGGCTGAAGCTACGCTGCACGCCCGGGGACGGGGAGCAGCGCTACGGCCCGGCCCGCGAGGTGGAAAGCAGCGGCCCTGTGGAGGCCGGGCCCGGCGCCTGCACCTTCGACGCCCGGCACCTCTACACCAAGAAGGTTTGCGGCCACGGCTCCGTCCGCGCCGTCTCCTACAACATCCTGGCCGACACCTACGCGCAGACCGAGTTCTCCCGCACCGTGCTCTACCCCTACTGTGCTCCCTATGCCCTGGAGATCGACTACCGCCAGAACCTGCTCAAGAAGGAGCTGGCGGGCTACAGCGCCGACCTTATCTGCCTGCAAGAGGTGGATAAATCCGTCTTCGTGGACAGCTTGGCCCCGGCGCTGGATGCTTTTGGACTGGAGGGGCTGTTCAGGATTAAGGAGAAGCAGCACGAAGGCCTGGCCACTTTCTATCGCAGGGACAAGTTCAGTCTTCTCGGCCAGCACGATATTGCTTTCAGCGAAGCCCTGCTCTCAGAGCCGCTGCACAAGGAGCTGTGTGAGCAGCTGGCCAAGTACCCCCTGGTGCAGGAAAAGGTGTTGCAGAGGTCATCTGTGCTGCAGGTACCTGCTTTGACATGCTTTCTTCTCTTTCCCCCCATTTTTCCCCCCTTTCTCCTCCCACTGTCTCCAGGTGCAGCCGGACCGTCGTTGTTGAGCCTCAAGCAGCAGAAGAGAGATGAGGGATTAAGAGTTTAAAACATGGAACTATGTTCTCTGTTAGCTGAGGTAATGGATAGAGCAGAAGATCAACTTTGGAACAAGAACAAAACATTGAGATCTTACTGAACTGCATATACGGAGTTAGCAAAATTTGATTAAAAAAGGCGATAATATTGTGTTTTAAAACGAGGACAGCTGTTGAGATTCTGGGCCTGGTAGTGATTCCTGGCTGGTGGTATTGGCAGCCAGTTTTTCACTACTTATTTTTATATGTCAGAATGTATTTTATCAAACTTAGATATTATAAATCAATCTTAAGTAAGTTAGTTGAGTATGCTATATAATTTCTCTTTAGCAAGTGACAGGAGGTTGGAATAAATAAGGTTGGACAGGCATGTGAGCTTCCTGATGCCAGAGGGTCTGCCCATGGAGCTGTTGTGCAAGTACAAGTGTGTAAGATAGAAGGCTGTGTCAGGAATTGCAGAAACACTGGTAAAAGTTTCCTGCTCGTGGACTGAGTAGGACTAACAGGATTTCCTTGATAACTGAAATCACCTCCAAATTTTTGTTCAGTTGAACAGTTATGGAATGCTACTTTTGCTTGCTAAAAACAGAGATTTAGCTCCATCTCTGTTTGCAGAGAGTGAATACAAAATAAAAGTATTTCAGAATGGTACAGCCTGAACTATATCTTATGAAAAAAGGCCAAACCAGACACAGCCAAAAGAATGTTTGTTAAATGATGTAGTGGTAATACTTTGTCTGATACCCACACCTTATATAGAAGATTAATGAAAAGTACAGCTCCTAAATTGAGTTTATTGGTTAGAAGCATCAGATTCTTTGAACTGGATTGCCACAAAGGCATAAGCTGACTAGTGCATTTAAAAATATGTAACCTCTTTGTTTAAGACTTAACAAAGACTGCTTTTTCTATTAAAGGTTTCGGTTCTTCAGTCTACAACTGATCCTTCCAGGAAGCTTTGTGTAGCAAATACCCATCTATACTGGCACCCCAAAGGTAATTTTAGCACATTCCTGCATGTGGGGTAACTGGGTTTGGAAAGGTTTTTGCTCTTCCTTGGGAGAATAGATTTCCCACCATTCTTTTGCAGCTATAGCCTTTTCTCTGCAGCTGAGGGTTTCCTGTCGTACCTTATCTAGATGAAATCAAGCCAGACTCCTAGGTCTGTTTATATATTTATTTTTCTAGTGTGCCTGGGAGTCAATAGAATCCAGCTGAAAGCAAGGCAAGTCACATTAGACACAATTCACCCAAAAAGCAGACCATAAAATAGAGGTTTGTGTGTGCTTAAGGTTTCCCAGGCTGCTGAACCTTGAGCTCCTCCAGGGTACTGCCAGGAGGGCAACCAGATTGGGCTCCAGAAGCTTAGGAGAGATTCTTCTCAGTTAGTTTTCTTTTGGTTCTGTGCCTTTTTGGGAATATTATTAGGATGGTTGCCATGAAATGGAAAACTGCTGTATATGGGTGTTAAAGCTTCAGAGTTCTTGTGTGGGCAAGTTTAAGTTGAAATTGTCAAGCAAAAACTTCCATAGTTAAACTTTAAAGGCTTCTTAATTAATGAGAACTATTCTAACAGGATTGCTGTTTATGCTTAAATGAGCAACCCAGTGAGCACCTCCAGTGCTGTTCCACATGATTTGAAATAATACTTTTTTATGTCCTTAGGTGGGAACATCCGTCTGATCCAAATTGCTGTAGCCATGTCTCACATCAAGCACGTAGCTTGTGACTTGTATCCCGGTATCCCAGTCATATTCTGTGGAGATTTTAATAGCACACCCTCCTCTGGAACTTACAGTTTTATCAGCAGTGGTGGCATTGCTGAAGACCATGAAGACTGGGTCTCAAATGGGGAGGAAGAAAGGTGCAGTATGTCTCTAAGCCATCCTTTCAAACTGCTAAGTGCTTGTGGAGAACCTGCTTATACAAACTATGTCGGTGGGTTTCATGGATGTCTGGACTACATTTTCATTGACAGAAATGCTCTAGAGGTTGAACAAGTTATTCCATTGCCAAGTCATGAAGAAATAACAACCCATCAGGCTTTGCCAAGTGTTTCACATCCTTCTGATCATATAGCACTAATATGTGACTTGAAGTGGAAATAGAGGTGCTCTGGCATGGTGCTTTTGGAGGTTTTCAAACAAGAAATTTAATTTAATGTACTGCTGGAGAACTGAGGTTAGACCCTGACTTGTATGCTACTAAAAGGAAAGCCAAAATGATTAATGAAGAGTTCATGTGTTTAATGGCTCTACTGAATATTGTCACACTGTTCAGAATATTTGCATGACAATTTCCCCCTTTTTTATATGCTAATGGGAAAACATATATTGAAGACAGGGTTTTGAAAATTGGATTATCATATACCTTTATAGCGGTGTTTTTAAAGGATTAAAATTATTTTGTTTAAAAAAATAGGAATTTAATCTGATTTGTAAGACAGTGTACAAATTGAACCCTGCTTAATTCAGAAATAAACACAGAACCCAAACCCAAATGAATTTAGCTGACTCCACTTTAATTAATGTAATGATAATTTTATGTTCATAAATTGTCTTGTTCACTTACCATTACTATGGCACAGCTTCTAGTAAGTTGCATGAACAATTTACTTGTGCCTACCAACTTCTGAAATGTTCTTAATTATCAGTGAATAGACTTTCTGTCAATAATCAACCATGTTAAATTCAAGGCTATAATTGATTTTGAAGCAATTTGTCTGCCCACATTACATGGGTAATGAGGATAATGTTAACACCTTGTGAAATTGGACTACATGAAGAAACAGAGCATCTGCTTTGAACAGATGCTCCTTCTGGTTTCAGTCATCAACAATAAAAGATACTGGAGTTTAGGACAACCAGATTTGGAGGGAGGGAGCTTTTTATCAAAATCATGTTTTCAGGTGGGGAGGGATACAGAAGAGAGTGGTGCATTAGTTATCTGTGCCTAAATCTTTACAAAGAAACACAAGTGACTTGCAAATCTTTCTCACAATGGTTGTATTTTGTTCTTCTCTTGCATACCAAGACAGCCTGAATTTTTAAGTGTTCTTATGTGCATTTTTTTTTTCTAGAAATAGCCTAGTTTGCCCTATTTTGTAGGATGCAGGGAAGTGTATTTTATTCATCCCTTCACTGAATGTGTTGGAGTGGGTTGAATCAATTAACAAGCTTCTTGCCCTGCATCATCAGTCCTTAGGAAACAAAGAAGCATTTGGAAGCCATTCACTAGATCTTCCTCTTTCACCTAATAAAACTCCCTTTATCAATTGTCTGTCACTGTTGTCAGTTTGGGTTTTTTTCCTAGTTACTGGTGTCTTTCATGGTAAAATAAGTCTTGTCTGAGTTGCTGTGTACTCTGTACTTGCACACCTACTCACCTCCCCTGCATTCTGGTGTGCTGTAGCTGGAATTCACTCAACTGTTTAAACACTACTCAAACCAGGAAGTCACTTTCAGCTGGGATATTTCTGAGGGTTGCTGGTGCCATCTCTTGCCATGATACTTGCTATGCTGTGAAGGGTGGTGGAGTGCAGAAGGTTTTAAGTATCTACTATTTGCTGTTATTTCCAGTACAATTGCTGCTGTGTTTTGCTGCTATAGTGTCTGGGCATCTAACATGATGCTGATAGCTGCAGTAGCAAAGCCCTCAAGGCAGGTTTACCCTCATAGGACATACAAGGCTAAAAAGATACAGGCCCATAAATCTCCAAACGTATCTCAAACTGCACGATGTGAGAAGACAAATCTCATGAACTGCCCAACAGTTCATTACAAACTCTGCCCACAGATAAAGGGAAATGGAGATTCCACTATGAGTCTATAGAAGCCTGTGTTGCTAAAGAGCTCATGTAAATGTCCTTTGAAAGCAGCTTCTTTTCAGCAACGTAGCAACATAACCTTTCCTCTTATCCCAAATTCTCTTACCTGATCTGCTCTACCACCTGTGAATTGTCTCCTTGTTCCTGCTCATGCTACACCAACCTAAAACAGGGATGTGATCCTGTTAAAAATACAGGGCCTTCAGTTCTCTTGCTTGTATTATCATTTTAGTGGATCTTTATGTGCTGAACTTAGTCACCTTAAAGCCCTTTGTGCTCAAAGAACAGATACAGGCTTGGAGGAAGGTGGAAAGAGGTGACAAAAGCTTGAAGCAAGACTTTAGCTTTGCCAGGCTATATGTAAACCCTCAGATTTCTGGTTAAGTCAGCACTTAAACTGAGCTATATGGTAGCTAATCACCTTTGGATACAAAGGGAAAGCAAAATGGAACATGGCAATGGAAATGCCAATGAAAAATGTTAGATCACTGCACTAGTGATAGACTCTCCCTGAAAAATTTGAGCCTAAATAATTTGGGTGGGTCTTTGATCAGTTTTTTTGTAAGTCTAATTAAAAAATAATGTGTAATTCGGTCTTGCAGGAGTTGATGTCTGTACTCTCCTAGACCACAAAGTTTATAATAAAAGTATCATATAACTATTCATAACTTCAAGATACAAGTGTGAGAAGAAAATCTTGCTAACAGAATGAAAGCTGTAAACGCCCTATCTGGGCAAATAATTTTTGCTAATTTAGTAAATGAGGGAACACTTATACCTGAAGACCTAACATTTGCAAGCATATGCCATCTTAAATGGCAGAAAAATTAATTGGAAGATCTGTTCAAGAAAAAAATTCAGTATCAACACCAGGGAAAACACTGAAAATGACTGCATTACAGCTGAGTCAGAAATACAGAGGTCTACAAATGGCCAGCTCTGAAAAAAATGAGGGGAAACAAAAACAAACTCCACTGAGTAATGCAGACTTGTGGGCTGGCAAGAGAAATGTCTCAGTCACTTAGAACAGTTAAGATTGCAATTGTGAAGTTTGGAAGTGAGATTGTATTACTCATATAGGCTGAGCTCCCCTTAAAATACGAAAGAACATTCTTTCCTCATTTTTAAGTACCGATCTATTACAACTGCGTTACTTTGTTTTCCAAACCCAAAACATTAAAACTCTGTAACTTGTCCCTGGAACCAGAAGATGGAGCTGCTCAGAGAACAGACTTGCCTGGTGCTCTGCCTCCCTTCCGAGAAACAGCAGCTCCCTCCTTGCTTGCTATGCAGGCTCTTGGGCTGCTGCCTGTCTCCCTGCAGACCAGGGAGAGGGAGTGCACACGAAATCTGCAGGAGGCAAGTGGTGAGGACAGACACGGCACTGGAACACGCCCTTGCACATGGCAGATAATCCTTTCCTATGTTTAGGAGAAATTCAGCCTGGTGAGCTGATGCTGGGCAATCTCCAGACCCAGTGTCCTCCAATTAATTAGGAAAGTGCAGCAGCAGAGACCGACTGCCAATAGCAGCAATGTGTCAGGAACCTGCGGCATGTGTGGAATGAGAATGCAGCACTAGGGTCTAGATTAGGAAAGGAACAGTTCAAAAAACTGAGTTTTTTGGCATAAAAGAACCCTTAGGTGTACCTTTGGCCCAGAGCCCACATGCTCCCAAACTGTATTTACATCTGTGTAAGGTAACAGATGGTGCTTCCTACTGCACATACATTGATTTTAACTCCCATTTTGGCTCCTCGTACACCTCTGGACCTTGCCCAGCAATTAATTCTTCCTCTCTAAATCACATCCAGAACCCACATTTGTACAAGTCCCATTCAACTTGTCTCCATTTTATTTGATAAACCTAAACTCACCTGTATTTGTTCTTCATCCAGCAATTTGAAAGCTCCATGTCCTTCACAACAAAAATAGGATTTTCTTTGCATCTTTGTAAATGTGTGTGGAATTTCTTTTTGTTACTCTACTTTCCCACACCCCCTGTTAAGGAAAAAGAAAAATCTCTTTGCCTTCTACTTGGATCTCCCATCTCTGATTCATTAGAGAGACAGTGCTGCCTCCTGCCTGGCTGTTGTCTTAGGAGGGAGAAGTTTCTTCTTTCACAGTGGCTCATGCTGTGGACAAACTCATCACTGACAAGAACATTACAGAACTAAAGGCATTCAAAACACTGACCTTCTGAAGGCAGCAGACTTGGCTCATTTTTAGGCTCTGGGTATTGTGAAATGTTTACCTGTGTATTTGATATGTACGAAATCAAGCAAGTTCTGCCAGATCCTTCAGACTGGTCTGGCAACTTGGAACTCCTATTATTCTTTCCCCTGACTGTATCTGTTCTGGACAAAGGGGTCTCTTCTCCTCCTGTGACAGTACTTGAAATCTCGCACATCTCTTGTATCATTGCTATTTTTGAAAGGTATAATTCAAGCATTAAGTAAAGTACCTCTATACATCATGATAAAGCAAGCAAGGATGCCAAATATGATTGAATGAAGGACAAAGAAAGGGAGGAGAAAAATGGTATGAAAAAAACTAGGGGAAAAAATGCCCAGTGTGCTAAGGCATCAGAGCTTTCAACATGTCAAATTAATTGTGTAGTTGCCTTGTTTCTCATACTCTTGGCATAGAAAGAAAATTGTTTCAAGTCTTCCGACTCCTACCCAGTAAGAGGAAAGGCCTTAAACATTTCAGTTTTGGCAGCTCAGCCTTATTTATAAATCTAATGGCAGCATATGGAATGCAATTAAGGTCCCCATTCTTGACAAGGGTGGAAAAGACATACTTGAACAAGGTGATGTGCAAAGTTTCACCTTATTGCACTCAAACTGCCTTTATCCAGACCTTTAAAGAAGGATTTCTTAGACTAACAAGGGACTAATAACAGGGCTCTGAATTTTCATTACTGGCAAAACCCAAATCAATGTTTTACACAACCTGGGCTATTCTTGTAAGTAATCAAAGAAATGAAAATCATGCATGTACTTAATATTTGAGAAATAAATTGTGTTACCATGGTCAAATAAAAGAAAACCCACTTGTTCTTCAGTCTTTTGCTCTCTATAGTTGAGCTGACCATCTGACACACTGAAATAAAGCCTCCTGTACACAAATATTACTTGACTAACCCAGTGCAGTAGAACTTACCTATTTGTTTGAATACAGAAGTTACTGTATACAAAGAGAAATTTTCAGCTACTGGTACTCAGGATTTCCTGTCATTACAGTGAACAAGGAACACATTTTTAGCAGTCTCATGCCTGTTCAAGATTTAGAACTTCAGGGACAGCAGCTCAGTTCAGGTATTTGACTTCTGATAGGGAAATGACAAACCAAGTTAGTACCTAAACTCTTAACTGGATCTTCATGGGAATTTCATCTTCTGAAGAACAGGGCTGTATGGTATGTTGTTACTGATATACAACACTGACTTTGCATTTAACACTGCATTTCACTGCAAACTGTAGGCTTAACCCTCATGCAGATGCCATCATTCTTAAATGAGGCTCAAGATCTTCACTACTTTCTGACTTTGAGAAATTATTCATTTTATAGCAGAAGTACACCCACTGATACAAAGCCCCAAATGTGATGACTCTGAAATAAGAACTTCGTATACACATGCTGCACCTGAAAAGCACAGAGGCTCAACAGAGCTCACCTAAACCTGAACACTTAACTCATTTTAAATAATTAAATCTCTACCAAGCAGAATGTTTCTTTCATGGTAACATGCCTAATTTAAGTATCTACTGTTTCAGTTAAAGACTAACTGTGTAACAAGCATGTTTATTTTAACCTACTGGAACTACAAAAACCAACTTGTATTAAGGAGAAGCTGTCTCTTCTGAACACGGTGTACCTTTCAAGGTTTAATTCAAGGAACTGCAGTGCTAGAAATGTGCACATCAACAGCTACTGATCAAATGCATGGGTATATCAGCTTTGGTTAATAAGTAATCAGCAATTCATTAAAGGCACAGGCCAAACCCTTCTCACCTTACACTGTCTCCAGGGTTTCCATTACACATTGAAGACATTTAAGGACTGTATTCAAAAACTCTGGAATGTTCCCTGCTTAGCTGTGCTCACAGTAACAGCATCCCCTAAGAACTTAAACCTCAGTTACAGCAGAAGGAAGGTGTTCTGAACCAAAACTAGCTTGAGTTTACCAGAGCTTGTCACTGGGATTTCTTGTAGCACAGGTAACCAGACCTGGATGGAAAATGAGAAGCACTTAGCCTGAAACTGCATGAGAATCATGCATTAGGTTCCTGAAGATATCCAGTCAACAGGACAGCACATTTTAGTTGAAGGGTCAACAGTATTTGCTTCTATAAAGCAGACAGGCAACAGAAAAATAGATTCGAAACTACACATTAGTAGCAGCCTCAAAACACATATTAACTTATGCCTTTTGAGCTACAAAGGTGTAAGGGGACAGAAATACAAGAACAGACAGCAGCAGTTGTATAGAGATGATGTGTGGGGATGATTATCAGCATTATTATAAATATTTGCTATATCCCCATAAAAGCACTCAGGTTACCTTCCCAGCCAGCCACCAACAGAACATGGGCTCTCCTGCTGGGACCCATGTAGGTTTTGACATGTAGATAAAACTATGAAACAGACATGCATGCTTTTCAGGCGGTTCAAATTTGTTTTATTACAATTTTTTAACTGTTAGTATTTCCATATCTGGACATCTTGAAAGGAATTTTAGATTTACAACTTCAAAAGACATTACAGAATTATGTAAGCCCCAATGACAGCTACTCTACTGCACTGTATACAACTTGGTTGCCTCCCCTCCGTGTCCCACTCTACACAGCTCCAAACAAGTGAAAATCTGAGACTGGTGTTCATATTCAAGCTGCAGGAAAGCTCAGTATATGGAGAAAGAATAAGTTATAATTTGCATTCAACTAATTCAGGAATCAAGGAGAGCATACACAGAACTATACATTTTATCATTTTATTAGGAATAATTCCAAGTGGGTTATGAATAAACTAATCCATTGAGTTTGATGAATTTTCCAAAATTTCCTTATGAAGATATGTTCACCAACAAACAGTAAAACTTCAGCAGAACTATTATACACTGGGCAAAAATAGTCAGGCTGATACCAAAAAGCAACATGCAACATAAAAAAAAAGATACAATATAAAGGAAGACAATCTGCTGAATATTAAAAACAACCTCAACATGAGCTCTTCGCAACCAGCACAGAACTATTCTACCCACCAAATCCAATTCACACAAAGGCAAGTTGGGCTGACAGAACCCAAGGATTAATAAAATGTTCCTCAGTGCAGTAGATTTGTATAGTGTTTTAGAGCATTTCCTTGGCTTGGAACAAGCAGAATTAGGAAATCTTTTTGGCAAGGGAGAGAAATAAATACATACGGAATGCTACATTTTTAAATCAGCAGACTGTCTGAGGAATGAAACAGGGCATCAGTAAACTAAGAGTAGCAGGGAGAAAAAAAATTAAAACATTAATTTATTGGGGCTCAGAGAGTATTCAAAACAGATCTTAAAGATGTCACAATAACTATATTCAGGCATTTAGGCTAACAAGGGGAATAAAATCAGAAGATACACTTTTTCCAAGTTAAGGAGATTTTTACCCAAGCATATTGCTACCTTTGCAACATGTAGCTCGGTAAACAATAATTGGCAATGAAACAAGTTGAAACGCTGTAATATCCTGCCCAAATATCAGTTCCAGATACTGTAATAACCAAGATGCAAACTAATTTTGTTGTAACAAGCCTAGACCACTTATATCAAACATGTCCCTGGTGAAAGAGTCGTCCAGTTGGAATTAGCGTTTTGAGAGTTCATTTGACAGCCAGTCAAGTCCCTCATACAGACCAGTTCCTTGCGTAGCACAGGTAGCCTGGACATACCACTGTTAATGTAAAACACAAAAATTAAATTTAAATACTGACAAAATGCAAGCTAAGCTATGACAGCATGAGACACTCTTCAGTGTAGTTATAAATGTGTAAATGTTTTAACAGTGTTCTTTAAATACTGCTTTGTGCCGTAAGTAGAGTCAAGATTGAACAAAGGGTATTTTGAAAAATTTAAAGTACATGTAGTGTAGAGGAGGTTCAGACATTTTCCAGAAACTCAAGTGTTGGCCTAGTAAAGGCTACAAAATAGTTTAAACCATCAAGAAACAAATATAGAACTTGTATTTGGTTTACATGCTGAAAACTACTTCTTGTCTCTGAAAGACTTCTCTTCAGGAAGTGAATATGGAATTACCTACATCAATGGACCTCTGAAACAGCTTCTATGGCAGGATCTTAGTGTGTCAACATGGACACTGAGGTTACTGTGGGATGGTTAATGTGAAGCAAACCTGTGTCTCTAAAGCACGAGCAGATGGAATTTAAAGCTACGTAATTTCCTCCTGGAGGTGGGAATGCAGGATGCATTTGATCTCCCAGAATACTGAGAAAACAGGAAAGCCCATCACACACTTTGTGAAGTGCTGGATGTCTGTATTTCAATGACAGACTGGCATGTTTGTATGCTTTCAGAAAAAGGTGAGAAATGAAACACCTGTATCAGCTGAACACACTGGATTACACTTCTAGATCACTTATTTTGAACAAGGACCTGAATTATGCATTATAAACTTTAACAGCAGGTGTGTGCATCTTTCTACAGAAAGAGGTGAAAACTATCCTTTCCCTTACAGGAACTTCACGTTTATGGTATGTAATAGAGGGAGAAAAGAGTTCAGCAGTCAGAAAGTTTAGCACTTACAGTTCTGTTACGCAGAGACTGAAGGCCTAGTTTATCTGTCATTTCACTGATTGCCATGGCATTTGGCAGATCCTGTTTGTTTGCGAACAGAAGCAGCACTGCATCTCGCAGCTCATCCTCCTGAAGCTAACAAAAAACAGGCATGTTATTCAATTGCCTCAGTTAAGGGAGTCAGTGACTTCAACAAACACTAAAAAAATCTAAATACTGATTTAAGGATTGTAAACATTTTCATTCTTGCTTCTGAAGTCACTAGGAAGTATTGAGTAAAATTTAACTAGTATACAACAGAATTCCCACAATTAAGGAAACCACCTTTCAATTTTAAAAGTTTAAATTTATGGGCATCTTGCTGATGAAATATTCTCTAGCACCAATATGTTCTTCTTAAAATTCTTTTTCTGCTGCATTTCTATCAAGGTTTCATGAATGAAAGGTTCTGATACATTATTAGTTCCCTACAGAGTGGAAATTACAACTTGGTGCACTATGTGACCCAGAATTACCAGCTGAATACCATATGCACTGTACAGACTCCCTAAAACTTTAAAATCCTAAATCTCTTAGGGAACCTGACAAACATCCAGAAATAGGATAAGTCAGTCTAACAATGATACTTCAGAAGATACTGGTATTTACCATTTTCTGCAGCTCTTCTGCTGCTTCCTGGATTCTCTCTCTGTCATTGCTGTCTACCACAAAAATGAGGCCCTGTAGAAAGTTAAGCAGATTTGGAAAAAACAACGTAAATGCGCAGCACTATTTTAAAACCACCAAAATACTCATATTGAATATTGTGATTGCTTACCTAAGAAAGGGGACAAATTTAACAGAAATTTCTATGTAAGCAATGCATGATGTGGGTCTGAACAACTACCTAAGTCTCAACTTCAAAATAAAGTTAGGGGGGAAAAAATGCAGCAAAATTACATAAACTAACTCTTTCCCCTCCCCTTTCACTCACTTTACTGAAAATCAGAAGTGCTTCACCATCTCATATTTCACTGAAAAAACACACACTCTTAAAAGTAATGTTTGAATTTGTTTAAAAAAGTTTGTATCAAACAGTACTTGCAATGGCATCTCCGTTATTCAAGTGTTCTTCTTACACAATTTACTCTTAACCTTTTAGTCTGAAAACTTGCTTTTATCATTCTCTTCAAGGAAAGAGAAGTATCTTTTAGAAGTATTTAGTAATAGGACAGTAATCAGGAACTGAAATTCAATATTACTCTATTCACAACAGTATGGTGGTGCAAGGTCCCTTTTGTCAATCCAGACCTCTATATTTTTATGCACCAATCATATGCATCATGCTGCACACAAATATCATGGAAACAATTCTATATTCAACACAAAAAAACTCCAAACAAACTCACTCCAGAAATTTTCTGATACTAATAAGCAACTTACCTCACTACCTGTGAACCAAAGGTATCACATTTATGTCCCAAAAACTGACTGTAGTCACATCAGTGTGAGGTTGGCGCTTTTCAATCAACTGGTAACAAGATCTTTTACCATATTTTAGATGCTCAGCTTACAAAAATCACTGATTTAGCATAGTAAAAGCTGGAAATTTTAAGAGTTCCTCACAACAAACCAGTTGCTCTGGCACATTACAGAACACTGGTAGATCCTAAAGGACCCTGAGGCTACACTCACAACTAGGTTTGAAGCCTTCAGGGGAACAAACTAGCTTCAACTAGAATAAAATCTGGGTACCCTCAGAAGTTGCAGGAAGGAGTGCAGAGCCTTTCTGAAAGACAGAAAACAACTTTCCATATGTACTCTACAAAATACAATGAGGCTTTACAAAATAGGTCTTTAACTATTGCCACTCTTACCTGTGTGTTTTGGAAATAATGCCTCCAAAGAGGTCTAATTTTATCTTGACCACCAACATCCCAAACTGTGAAACAAATGTTTTTATATTCTACCGTCTCCACATTAAAACCTAAAAATGAAGGAGTTTAGTAATTAGAAATAGTTAATTCTAGTGTTAAAACATAATTCTAACCATGTTAAAGATAGATACTTCCTGTTCTAACCATGTTAAAGAGAGATACTTCCTAAGGCACACTTCTCCCAAAAATGCATAAAGTGGCATATCAATACTGAACTGGTAAATCAGGAAGAAAATTGACTGAAAGGGGAAAAAACATGAATCACTTAAATCGAAGTTAAGTAGCTGAGGAAATCTTTCAGCCACAAACTGTGAGGCTCATGGTGTTTGGAGGAAGTGGTGCTACTGATCTGGTTCCTGCCCTCCTGAGCATCTGCTACTGGCCACAGTCAGGAGCTGGATTCTGGTCTGGATGTCTCTTTGGTCTGACACAGTTATGTTATGGCAGTACCAGACAGTTCATGCTTGTCTTGACTCTTATTCTAACTGCAAAGATAGCAAATCCCTGCACCCTTCAGAGGCCTGTCAGGTTTAGAATAACAAGAATAAAGATATAAGAACTGTTGATCTTACCAATAGTGGGAATTGTGGTGACAATTTCTCCTAGTTTCAGTTTATAAAGAATGGTTGTCTTACCAGCAGCATCCAAACCAACTAGAAGGAAGAGAAAAATTGCTTTAGTTCACAAACAGAACTACAACCTGCTAATTTAAAGACATGTCATTTTCCATGCAGAGTACTGGAGTTTTTTTACTGAGAACAGCTTTTTAAACACTCTTAACTCATTGCTCATAAACTACTGTATGTTTTTCCCCATCTTCCCTATCCAGCACTGAGAGAAAACAAGTCAAGAAGAAAATAAGCTCAGTAAGATGCTTCCATTCACAACCTACAGACTCACAAGTTTCTAGTGATCTTCCTGAGTATTTGTGCTAATTAAGCTTTATCACTCATGTTGAAAGTTTCTTCTGCGTTACTCAGGAAGATTTTAAAAGCCTAGCAACAATCTACAAGCAGCACACAGTTTCTAACTGATCAAACATCTGTTACTTCACTAAGCTGGGGAAGGCCTCACTTACTCAGCCTCCTGCAAAGCTCAGCTTCACAGGCACATGGACCAACTGAAGCTGGCACTATACATGAAAGACACTTCTTGTCCCTTATTCCAGCCTCTCCTCCCTTTGCTAAAACATTCCTTTAGCACTGACAAAACCACATACATCAGGAATCTCTCATCATCCCTCCACATATACCACAAGGGCTGTAGGTCTCCTTCAGGATATCATTTTCATACAGTGAGATCCACAAGGATGCTTCCATTAGGAGTCTCCTCCTAATGGCTGTTGGTCATTTGAGAAGACCTTCTGCACTTAAATTTGCTCTTCTGTTTCTAAAACAAAACTTTAGCTTGTTGTTTTTCAATGTAACCTATGTGGTAAATATGAGATCTTTCAGAAATAAAATATAAAGAAGCCAAAGAGACATTCTTTTAGACATATCACCAACATTGCAAGCATATGCTGTAGTTTTCTAAAACTGTTTGTGAAACTGCTTATTGTTAAGCATTTTAGAACACATAAATGTAGCTCAAAATAGAATTCTTTAAATTAGAACCCAATATCTAGCACACAAGCTCCTCCATAAACAGCAGGTACTAAACCACAGCACAAAATGTCTACCTTTTGTCTGTAACATTTTGCCCTAACAAAAATACCTCCCATCAAAAGAATTAATTAATACTTTTGCAAGAACCAAATGCTATCCTCCTTTTATAAGGACAACACACATTCTTAAGCATTCTGAGCTAATTTCCTACTCTGTAACTGCAATATATTAAGCTTTAAGTGGTTTGGTGACTTGCCTATTAATAATATAACTGTTTCCTTAGCATCGCAAAAAAACTGGATTCAAAATGACCTGCTCATTCAGAATGAAACCAAACTCTTGAAAAACCTCCTTTTTCTCAAGACACAAACTGCTGTTGCAGCAAACTAATTTTAAAAAATCCTCTATCCATAATTGTCCTATATTCTAATAGTGTACACAGGATTAAACATAACAATGCAGTTTCTTTGGTAATGTCATTGTACGTTAAAAAGAAAAAAAAGATGTTTTCATTCCTAATGTCATGACAGCATAAAAGAAAGGGGGTGGGATGGGAATCTACCATTAAAACCAAAGCTCCTTGACTTCTAAACTGCCTCAAAATGAAATCTAAGGGGTTTGAGTTTGCTCTTGTTTAAGTGTTGGTCTCCTTCAGAACCACACACAAGCATGAACAAAAAAAGTCATGGTGCAGCAGAAGTTACACAAGAACTTGCAAGTCATGAAACTTGTAAATGCCACAATTTTCCCTGCATCAGTTAAGTATCAGGTCACCTTACAAAACCTTTTAAGCCAACTTCAGAACCCTCAAATACTCCCCACCTATGCTGAAAACCAATGTTTTTAACAGCACAGTGCCCGAAGCTCAACACTATTTTCACACAGCTCAACCTCAAGTAAGCACTTAAAGTGTGTAGGATGTGTAGATCTTCAAAAGAACACATAATGCCTGTACATTTTTCTAGTAAATTATTAATAAGATAATTTAGTGAACCAATTTGAGTTACAACTACTATTCAAAACTCTTCTCTTACTGTTCCCCATCAAAAAAATTACTCCATTATCAATATAACAAATACTGATAAGATGTGTTAAAAATAACAATGTAAGAAAGATGCAATTGTCTACACAAACTGTTCGAGTGTATTTGAGGTTTATACTAACAACACAGATAAAGACAAAAGAAAAAAGCTCATCTCATTCCAAAGAATGTACACAGGGTATCTAGATCCATTTGAAGCCATGACTCAGAGTTAAGAAATTAGAAACCAGTCTTTAAGAATTTTAAACTACTTGCTGTACTATGGAAATATTGCCCCAGTTACCCACTCTAGGCTTGTGCACCTCAGTGGTGCTGGCAGAAGGCTACAGTGCCTGTGTAAGCACAAAGCCCAGACTTTGCTTAAATCCACTCTTACCCACAACTCCTGATTAAGCTGTTGGACTTTGCACCGAGGCAGGCTGAGTTATGGGGTTATGGGTGTTTTCTTCTTCTGACTTCACACTTGAGGCAGAACCTTTACTGAGGGAAGGACCTTATGCAAATCCCCGTGACCCTATTTGAAAAAAATGCCACTTTTGGCCAAACTGCAAATTGTATGAAGTCTAAAGAAGCAAGTAATGAAAAGCATAGCCTCTATTCATATTTCTTACTCCAATTTGCAATTTACCACCCTTTAAAAAAATTTCAGAGCACTGAATAACATTTAATCTTTTGAGCTGGTAGGAAGTGTAACTATTGCTTTTAGTAATCCAAGAATAAACACGTTTACATTTGAACTGGAACACTAAATGTAAACCTATGAGCTACTGCCACATCATAAACTTTACCAAGATTAAAATTCACATCTTAAATCCCCAAACAAAGTAAATTTTCAATTCTGTATTTCCACAGATTCTGCTGCCTGACTGACCATTGTCAAGACCAAGGTGTAAGAGACCCAGTGAAGGGTATAACGTTAAGCAGTTGTACTGCTAAGCACCAAGATTACAACGAAGTACAAACAGGAAGCACAGACCTGTACTTGCAACCATTCACCTTCAAACTGAATCAAACATCCTCTTCCTCCAGCTGGAGGAAAAATATCTACAATGCTTTCAGGTGCTGCTAAAATCACTGTGGTTCTAAGCCCTTTACTCCTCCTAAAGAGTGTTTTATTCACAGCCTGTCAGTTGTGTTTCTAAATCTCAAGCTTCTAGTTCACTTGTCCCTAGGAGCATCATCCCTGACCACATCACATCCTTCATTAAACAACTTCCTACTTTGATCACTGGTGGCTGAACATCAAGCTGCCTCTGTTATCACAGCACAAAACTTCATAAAAACTATAGGAAGCCAACAGCATGCAAACCAACAGTTGTCTAAAACAGCACCTGTCCAAATAAAAACCAGCTAAATGACGATGATCTGTTACAGTGACACCATTCCCAAAGAATCAGACATCTTCCACCCAATGCAGGTAATAATTACCTTTCTATTTGAAGCTCCTGAGCAGTTAGTATGTTGGTTAACACTTGCACAACTACACTAACACACAGAACACTAAATTATGGTACTCAAAGGTGCACAGTGAATCGGTATCTTTCTTTCCAAGGACAAAAAACCATCAGTGAAGAGTTTCACAGTCAGGGTTCTTTCACATGTAGGGTTAGGACTCAGTGTTTCTACTCTTAATGCCCCAGTTGCCTAATCTTACTTTCAGACATTCAGCCCTATCCCACAGTTCTTTCTTTTCCCTCATGTTATGCCTACGTATAAAGAAAAAGTGTAAATCTTCTTTTCATGCATTTCTTCCAAACAGAAACTTAGTATTTTGAAAAATACTTACTTATACAAGTGTATATTTTAAAAAACAAGTTTCAGTAACAGTATAACATTAAATATCCACTTCTTATCATAAATGGAATTTGAGAACATAAAAAATGAGTGCTGTTGGTAATGGTCCCTGATGAGAAATACTCAAATTCTGCAGAACTCAATAACACAAAGTCTGTTTTAGGAGCTACATTCTAATTTATCTTCAAGTCTGCAGAAACAGAAGAAACCTGAAAAGAAGTTAGAATTATAAATTAATTATCTGTTGATATCAACTCACATAATATTTTTCCCCTAAGTACTCAATCTCATATTTCTTAATTGGTGTTCTACATATGGAAACTTTTATGTTTGGCCTTGTACAGCCCCATTTTCAAATCATACACTGAACATTATAACCTTGAGGAAAAGTTTTAATTCTATCCCAGTATTCATTCAGACATCTCTCCTCAAAGTGCTGATATACAATGTAGAATGCTGTGCAGAGACTATTTTTAGTGTTACAGTTCTACACAAATCATGTCATATTCAGTGTAAGATTCAGTTTCTGAACATGCAGTTTATGTCCTATAACACTCTCACCACAACACACCCCAAGTTCTACTCTCCTACAGTGCTGTCTTGTGCCCTGATCCAGCCCTGCATTTTTAATACAAGGCCTTAAAAGAAACATTTTAAGAAATACAAACATAAATTCATTTGAACCAGCTGCTAGAAAGTGCATCTTCCAAAGCCATCTCTAACCTAAATTCGACCTGATTTCCTGCCAATGAAGAGCCTTGCAAGTGGTGTAGGTCTGTATGACATCACTTTCCTGTTTTCAATACTTTGCAAAAAGTAACAGAACTACAAATACCACAGACAGGTCTCATCCTACATCCTACTTGAAGACTTGACTTCATTCATTAGGAGTCCTATGAAGAGTCTGGCTGTTAGAGACACAACCAAATCACCTCTTTGAAACCAACACATGTACTAAGTTGTCTTGAAGACTAAAATTATTCAGATTATTTTGAAACAGATGAGAGTCTCTAATTTCAAACAGAAAAGATACAATAAAAATTGCTGGGTATGCAATAACAAACTCTGCCATCACAAAATATATGGAGAACCTGAAAGATTATAATTTTTAAAAGCTGCACTGCTGTGTCAGCTGTTCACATCCAGGCAGCATTAGGGATGGGTGTGTGCCAGGACGTTTCACAGTTAGAACCCACTCCCCTTGCTGGCTATATCCAAATGAGCACTTAATTTTGTTCCTTAGGACAAGCTACTTTCAGCCGTGAAACAAATTCCATTCACTTTGGTAACTGAACTTGAGAAAAATTTTAGAGGCTAAGAACTGTTTGTACATAAAGCTTGCCGGGGTGGGAAGAAGAAGGCAGGGAAGAACTCGAAGCGGAGGAGGAAATACCAATGCAGTATGTGCTGGCTTTGACCTTTTGAACTATAATCTGAAAGTGAGAATCTTCAAGAGACATTGGCTTCAACTCCTACACAGTTGTATCAAAGGAACAGATAATTTCAAAATAAATGGATATTAAAAATAAATCATTATGGGGAGAGACAGTAAGACTAAGCAAGCACTGTAAGAGCTGCCTGGAGGGTTTTATCGGTTTGTACACGAGGCACAAAACTAATGCCCACAGAGGCTATACCGAAACGCCCGTTCACAGAGTCAGGATACAGATACTACAGCTCCCGAAAATCGGCCATTATACGGCAGTTCTTACGCCCCTGGTGTTGCACACACCAGGCTTTGTCACATCCTGCTCGCGGAGCCGCAGTGCCGGGGCAGGAGGGCACGGCCGGGGCGCGGGGCTCGCCCGGCCCCTCTCCCGGGGACACCGGCCCTGCCCGGCCGCAATTCCATCTTTGTTCCACGCGCGACCGGGCGAAGGTGCGGGAATGGGGCTCGGCCTCGCCGTGCCCGGCGGGTCCGGGGACGGCGGGCGAGGCAGGGAGGGGGACGAGCACACGGCAGGAGAACAAGAAGGGCAAATACAGCCCGATCCGCAAGCCCTCCCGTCCCCGCCGTTCTCCCAGCGTCCTCCCCCCGCTCATGGGACGGGCACAGCGCGGGGTCCGCGCCCCGCAGCCCGGGACACGGCGATTCCCC
>VYXF01010568.1:528880-553507 GCA_013397295.1 Polioptila caerulea
GGGAGGGAGCGCGGCCCGGCCGGTGTGCACGCACGGATCCCTCCGCGCTCGAGGGGAGCCCGGCGGCGGCGGCGGCGGCGGGTGCTTTATGAGCGGGGACCTCGCTCGGTCTCTGCCACGTCACGCTCGCCGCGGCCGCCCCGGCTCCAACGCGGACACGATCACGTCACGCTCGCCACATCCCCCGGCCGCGGCACCACCCTCCGCCACACGNAGGTGGCAGCCGCGGTAACGCTCCCGCTCCGCTCGCAGCCGCCGGGCGGGGGCCGGCAGCGGGACCCGCTCCCAGCACCCAGCACCCAGCGAGAGGCTGGTGAAAGCAGCCCTCGGAGAGGCTCCCAATGCACCCAAAAGCGCCAAGGGCATTTAATAAAAAACCCCCAAAATCATCCCCCCCCAAACCAAACCGAAACAAAGCAAGAAAAGGTAGCACTGTGATATATTACTATAATATTGTATATGTACTTCCACTACTACAGTAAATACCGGGCACGCCGGTGCCAGCAGGGCCATGTCCTCCCCCGAGGCCCCGCGGGCAGCACAGGGGGAGCGTGGCACCAAACCCCTCTCGGCTTAGCGGGCAGGGATGGAATAGCGCAGTAAAGCTGAACCAAGCTACGGTCGGCGTTCTAGTAACAGAAGGCATTTACTGATCCTTTACTGAAGAAAAACATAATTACCTTTCTTACAGTAGTCCTGAACCAGATCCTAACATCTGGCTACTAAACCAGACAATTGAGGCTGTTCTTTTCATAGAAACATAAAATGGTTTGGGTTGAAAGGATTGGATCATTTCATTCCACTTCCCTGCCATGGACACGAACCTTCCACTAGATTAGATACTCAATGCCCTGTGCAACCCCACCTCGAACACTTCCAGGGATGGGGCATCCACAACTGCTCTTAGGTATCATGTTGAAAACCTTATTTTAATTCTAAATTATTTTCTTCTAAACCCGAAACCTGGTGTAAGTTACGATGGAAAGCTGTATTTTTATAAAATAAATCATACCTTAAATCTAGTTCATGCTTAAGACATGAATATGATCCTGATCAACTATGAAAACTATCAGGAAGCTTTAATCTAAGGAGTCCAGTTCTAGGTTTCCAATACTTACCTATCTTTTGTTCAGAGCATTCAGTATTCACACTTCTTTTTGGGGGGCTAGGCAAGTTAAGCTTCCCTGTGCTTGAGGATAGTTACTTCCTGGATCTTAGTGCATCTGAGTCATTAACAGACACCTTTCATTATTTCAGTTCTTTGAATACAATCTAACAAACACTTGCTTTAGAACCCAGGCCCTGCCATTTGCTTTGCTGAGGATCCTGAAGCTCTTTCATGTTCCAGCCATGATGCATAACGAACTACACCACCACTCCATCCACATTTCTGGTCAGCTCAGGGGTACAGCTTCACCAAGCAGCAGTCTTGGCAAGCTGAACAGCTTTGCTTACACAGGAGAGGGGAAATAACAAGCAAACCAAACACACTCATCATCTAAGCCACGTAACTTTCAAAGAAAACAAAATAAAAATCAAACTCTTTATTTTTGTTTAAAAAAAATACATATTTGCAGTCATGTGCTAGTTATCCTAATAGTTACCAGTTTACATGGTTCCAAGAAATGACAGTGTTCCAGGTTAAATAGTTAAGATAACTTTAGGGTATGAATGGCCACTTAATAATTTCTTAATTAGAAATGCTTTTCATCAGGGCGTGCAAAACAAAAAAATTGCAAGTTAGCAATTAATGCTGAAGTGGTATAGTTTAAGAAATATAACAGATACATTAAACTTTTGGTTGTAATTGTATACAAAACATAACAGTATTAAAATACATTATTTTCATAAAAATACTGTTGTGACACTTTATATCTAAATAAGACGTTTTTAGAAAGATGATATGAAATATTTGTTATACAAAAGCATATTCTTATAGCAAGATTATGTCATAAGACTTAAAAAATTTCTATCCAAGCACTTAAAAGCAGAGTGGTTTTCCTTTTAATAACTGTGATCTGCTTGACATAAAAGTATATGCTGTGTGTACACTCTAGCATTCTGTTTACTCTACTTGAAACTGGCCAAAGTACAACACTGCATATGGAGCAGCTGAGTTCTTATATACCCCTGAAACTTGTTCAAGAAGATAAAAAAACCCATTCTTGTTGCTTAATAGGCAAGAGGAAATCAGTCTTTATGCATGTCTGCTGTATGCACACACTGAGAATCATTTCATGCTACAATCTTTTTTTGCCAGTCTGACCTGGCCAGAGGCTTTTTTCAGCTGAAGCCAGCCAACATTTTCTCCCTCCAGCCTCATCACCTCCTCAAACACCTGACTGGGTAAGCTAAAAATAATAAAGTTAAAAATTATAACAGGAGCTGACTGGAATGATCTCCAGCTGAAACAGACTGTGTATCAACTACCTCTACCAAAATCACTGATTTTAAATTCCCTATTAGAACACCACAGTGTTTATGTCCTGTGATGAATGCTGCTTACATTTATACAAGTGATCCAGTTGAAATCCTGGATGTCAGCAGTTTAAAACCACAAATTAGTATATAATTAAGGCATGTAAGAGCACCCTGATAACTGACATTGAGTAGAAGAGACTCCTCTTCAGGATATTTTTGTCAGCTGCCTTCTCTTGTTTAAAGATCCTAAATCAGTATCATTTTGGCAAGATAGTGAGAAGGAAAAATGCAGAAAGTTAAGAATGGATCAGATCATTTCAGTTGTTCCTGAAACAGTTTTAAAACCTGTGATTTACCAGTAAAATACCTCAATTATAAGGCATTCTGGCCAAATCACTGAATGTCAGTAGGACTTACCACTAACTAAAAACTAAAAGTAAAAACAAAAAAAAAATAATCAGATACAACATGAACAGGACAGTACAGGGTGAATATTGCCTACCCCTGAGTAGGACTGGGTATAGCAGCACCAAATGGAAAACATTCTGCAATGCCAGCACTGCACTGTAGTCCTATACTGTGGCACAACTTCATTTGACCACAGATTATTCTTTAAGAGCACTTATTTCAAATAGTATTAGACACAAGAATCCCTTTAGTTGCATTGGTATTGAAGTGGAAAAAACAGTGAAAATGATATAGTGGGCTATACTATTGGTACAGTCCCTTTGTAGTGTTAATGTACTGGTTTAGAGCTGCATTCCAATCTTGGTAAGCCACTGTCTCCTGTGAGACTACTTGCCTTTTGGTTTTCAGCACCAAAAAAGCCCAGTAGAAATCATGTTGTGCCAGTTTTGAGCAAGATGTCCTGTAAGTCATCTGGCAGTGCCAGTATAATATCATTGATGTGTGTCTGCAGCTTTTTCAGCGTGTCAGTTTTCACAGGAAGATGTTCTCTGTCAGCCTGCAACTGCAAAGGTACCAGAAAACATGATTTGCACTAAAAATGCAAGTTTACCTTAAGAAATATCAAAGTCATGTATTACAAAATCTAGAAAATGAATTCTTCATTTGCTGACTGAGTAGAAATTTGGACAACAGCAGTAGTTTCCTCAGCAACCACACAACAGTGAGAACAACACTGATTTGGACTTTCAGAAATAACAACAAAATTTGGTTTTCTTCTTCCCTGGGGATTCAGATCAGTCACAGAGTTCCAACTAATAAAAAAAAAATTCCAGCAGCACAATGCTTCCAGCATAGCCAGATGATATTGGGAAGCCAAATAACTTTTCAGGCATGGCTGAAATTGACTGTTTTTGTTTTTAAAGCCTGAATGAATGATTGACTCTTTGAACTACTTAGACCACAAAGAATATTTTCATTTATGTACTTGCAAAACCAACTATATAATGCTTTGTTGTAGCTAAGTCATGTTCAATTCAGTTACTTACCAGTTTATTTTTTAACTTCAAGACAAGATCCACCGTTTCTACCTCAGTATGCTCCTGACTCCAGAAAACCAAGTTCTAAAATAAACGAAAAATTAAGCATTGAATTATTTATGGTTACATGTGTAACTTTCTAAGAGACCTTAATCTATACCTAATGCTTAGAATAGCTATTTGCCTTATTCCTATGCCATTTGCTAACCTAATTTTACTCATGCACTGTCTTTACTGCAAACTGCAAAATCTGTTTTATTTGCTTGTTTGCCCAGTGCTTCACATAACAGCAAACTTGCACACAAATACAATACAAATAAATTAAAGGGGAAAAAATCCTGCCAAACAGGCTTAGTTTGAGAAAGACCATCTACAATGCAAAATGGCAGTGAATGATTACCAAATCAGAACTGCCAGCACAATGCAATATTGAAGTGGTTCAGGGCACTGCTTACTGTTTCTAGGGCAGTAAAGGAGATCATAGTTGATAACTAGTAAGATATAATCAAGTGAATTTTTTATGGAAGTCCTGCTCTCCTACCCCCTTACAACTCACCTATGAAAGACATTTGTTCATATAAAAAGAAACATTTCTTTTGTGGATCAAAAGAAAAAACAATAAATGAGCAGAATAAGTAATAAATTTGCAATATATTTCTTTTTCTTTGATTAAGTTAATGTCAAATACAGTTGGATAGAGTCTAAGTTGTATAACTGACCTGCAAATTATCTGGTCTGCTCTATTTGAATAATCTGTTTGGATTTGCTACATTTGTGGTGTTTTGGAATTGACAAGGCAAGGGATAAAAACAAATGGCTTTAGAGAAATAACCAGAGCAATTTCGTTTGTTTGTTTTAAAGCTGTGGTGTTGCCTTACTTGGGTTTTGTTCTTCTATTCCCTCTCTGGCTGTACAACATCATGTCCTCTTGCAATTCCTTTCTCTATCAGTTGTTTCAAGTTAAATCATATTGATACCCACTTTGATTTCTTAATTAAGAAATGGATCTTACAACATCAGAAGAGTTATGTGGCATTTTGTTATATATAAACCAACTTCATTTCTAAGCTTTCCATTACTATGGATCAGTTGTAGGCTTATTTACTAAATATAAGTAAGCTTATATAATAAGCTTATAATATAAGTAATTAGCTGTCAATTAGAGTGTCAAATTCAGTGAATTTTTACCTTTAAAGCTACAAACTATATCGTAACTGAAAATATGTTGTCAAGGATGCCAAGGATGGAAGCTGAATAGAATAATATTGTCAAATAAGAGGAAAAAGCTTTTTTTGTCGAGTGTGTGGGTGTACTTTATTTTAAAATACACAACAAAACAAAAAGTATTCAAGGTAGGTTTTAAAAACGATGACAGTTATGACAAGTGAACTGTATTTCATATTGTTCTCCTGCTGTGTTAGTTCTAGCTTGTACTTGTTTAACAAAACCACGTTTTGCTAGATCAGGAGTCACAAAATTGTCAACAATTCCACGTTCGACCTATGAAAACCGGAGTAAAACTGACTTGTGGGAAAATGTATTTTTATTACAAGATGATAAATATAATTGTAAGCACACATTTCTCTAACCTCATTACAGAGTGCTTCTAAATGAAGGGCCTCTAACTTCTGTGTCATTTCTTTCTGCCGGCTCCTAAACCAACCATCAAAGTTTGGTGATTTCAAAAAATGCCTGGTAAAACACCAAAGAAAAATACATTTTATATTTTAAGTACAATTTGGTAACAGTGTTTTCTACATCATCATATGTAATTATATTTGAGATTAAGATATTAGAACCCTTTGTTTATACACTTTCAAAAAGATGTAATATTCTAAAGTGGAGATTAACAGGTGCTTCTATTAATTAAGACAAGGATTGAGAAAAGAATGTAAAGAACGTGTCTGAAACACAATAAAGATTAGGGAATTTTAGGAAAAAAGAAATCAAGGCTCAGGTTGAAATAGCCTGATTTTTATCCTTGTATTTGATTGGAAGGAGGAATCAAGCTAGAACCAGAAATAAAACCACAAATAATGCTGATCTACAGATACCTGTAACGTTAGCAGAGAAAGAGATTTGAGCAAGTAAAGAATGCTAAACCCTATCAATTTCTATCAAAGCATATATTCTAAAAGAAAGTCTTATTCAAATCAATCCTCATTTTAAGTTTCCTCAGGAAAAAACATCATTAATATTACTGATCTGTTTTAATTTATATATTTTTTTATGCTGATGAAAGAAATTACCTGTAAAGTCCTATCCAGTCTCCCTTTAAACCTGAGGTGAGCTGTGGTCCTGCTTTTTCCAACGTCTTCATGAAGTCATCTTGGCTAAACTGCCTCAGCTGTGGTGGACTCTACAGAAAGAAAAAAAAATTAGCAGGTCTTAATTTCTCTAATTACCAATTTCCAGCTGATTCAAATGATACTTCCTTACCTTCCAGGGTGATATGCATTTCTGCAAAGGCATTAGGCTTGCTACATAACGTTCCTGGGGAAAGGAAAAGAAAAGGTTGTTTGCATAACCAGTATTAAAGATACACAGTCCACAAGTGTGTTTACTCACTGCTCATGACCACAGCATTTTCTCTTCCAGTGTTAGTTAGCACAGGGTGGGGCTGTGCATATTTACCATGTGAGAAGACAAGAAGGAGCTAACCTTACAGAGACTGTATTTCTCAACTCCAGAACTTTAAGCCAGCGAGAGGCAAAGGAGGACAGGAAGCAAATGCATACATAGAATATCATATCCTGAACTTAAGCCACTGGTAAACAATCTCTCTTTTCTTTCTGGGAACAGTCCACAGGTACCTTCATGTGGTGGGTGATTCCAAACAGTAACCACAGTTTGTATCAAATGTTTGGAAGAGATTTTCTGAGTCCCTTACCCAAACATGAGAATTAGAACTAACCCCCAGAAGACTGTCTGAGCTGTAGCCATCTCTGCTCTAGCAAGGCTTGGCACAGGCATGGCCAGAGCCCCAAGGTGTCCGAGGCACAGGGAGTGGGGCCACTGCCAAGAGTCAGGTGTGACAGCAGGAGGCAGCTGTGCCTCGCTAGCTGGGCCAAGTGCAGGACACATGATTCCAGGGGTGCACTGGAGAGCTAATGGCCTAAGGGTAACTCCTGAAAATCTACTCCTTATTACTTATGTAAAAAGCCCATTAGTCTAAGAACTCACTAATGGAATAATGAAGCTTTCTGTCAGTTCCAAGAAATACCGCCGAAGTATCACACTCTGTGCTTCTGTAGGGCGTTTCTGCTGTACTCCCTTAAAAAAACCCAAAACAACAAAACACAGTCAGTCTGTACTCCAAAGTATGTAGGTAGTTGTGGTGGGTTTACTTTTTATGAATATTATGAATCTGTATTCATTTGCCATATGCCCACACACAGCACTTCCTACCCCGAACCAGGGAAGGAAAGTCATAGCATCAAGTTCTTTTTGTACAGATATGTGTCTTTGCAATTACTGATTTTTTAATTTTCTTATAAAGACACTCAAGGAAAGAAACGTTTCTATAAAGAAGTGTTTGAAAATCAGTTAAAATCTGGAAGCTCTGATTCTTACACCCTCATGTGTAAGACTTTTAGAACAAAGAGACCACAAGTGGGGGTGGCAGAGGATGAAAAACCTCAACAGATGAACAGATAAAATACCTTTAATTCTCGAAATTATTAAGCTAACTTACTGAGGTCCACCATTCATATGGTTATAGAAGCTGCTAAGAAGGCAGCAGCCCCTTTACAATGAGGGTACATATACATCTATTTTGTTAAGAACTGGGGCTAAGGAACCAGAATCCAGTTTCATTTCAATTACACTAAGTGCAGCCTTACATGAAAGCACTGTACAACAGTACACAAAATACACAACAAACCAGCTGCCATTAACAAGTGACCTACACCATTACCTTCTGCAACTGCTTAACGATTTCCTCATCTTTGTTCAAGTATGGCTTGTAAGAGGTATAAACACCTAGAGAAAAAAAGCAGCATATAGTGAAAGGAGAAATGAGGAATGCCTTTTAAAATGAAAACACTGGACATTTAACTCTGAAGTTATTACCAGGTTTGGAGTCTAAAGTTTTTAGGTTCTTCAGTTT
This sequence comes from Polioptila caerulea, assembly GCA_013397295.1. Taxonomy (NCBI): domain Eukaryota; kingdom Metazoa; phylum Chordata; class Aves; order Passeriformes; family Certhiidae; genus Polioptila; species Polioptila caerulea. The sequence goes on from VYXF01010568.1 coordinate 536,855, forward strand.
TTTCACTTTCACTTGCTTTGGAACTTCACCTGCCAAAACACATAAAGCCACCTTATCTGAAGACTAATATTGTAAGAAATATTAGAAACATTGACAAGAATCCAAGTATATATCCAGAAAAACCCAGCAAACACATGGATAACAGCAAATAGACTTTTTACTTCAAGTAAGTGTTCCTTGTTAAAAAGAAAAAAAATAATCTGAAAACGAACAAAAACCCAAACAAGCAAAAAGTGAACCAAAAAAACCCCACACACAAATCCAGCCAAAGAATGACCTTCGGAATCCAAGCAGCCAATTAACATACAGATGCATAGCAGAGAATAATTATTTTCTTAATTTCATATTTTTGTTCCATTTTCCTTTGTTCCCCTTAGTGCAAATGCTTTTGGGAACAAATCTTTGGTACCCTGGCATAATTAAAAATTATATAGAAGAAAATGAAATAGTAGCCATGGATTATGTGTTGTAAGAAAATGAATTTAAGTCTCCTTTTTTATAGGCCATACTAAGGGCTTTTGTTTTGTTTTCCCAATTTATCCTGCTCCAACCAGAAGACCCTAAACCCTGTTCACAGTCTTGCAGCCTCAGCAGAACCTTCCTCCTAAATCTATTTTCATGCTTGACTTTAGAAACAGTAACAGTTAAATTGCTCTTGGAACTGCGGAGTGGGGAAAACAAAGGAAAAAATAAACCAACAAAAAAAAACCCAGAACCCCCTCTTTGCCCCTGAAGAAATAAAATACAAATTTTTAAAGACAGGTCAGACAGATACATCCCTACAACTTCCTGATTAAGCATTTCCCATAGCTACATCAAAACTAGAATTTCATACCTGAAACTGTTTATATGGTTTTTCAGAAGGTCACCTGTTTATATGGTTTTTCAGAGTTTAAGATTCTACTTTCCAAACATTANCTTTAGAAACAGTAACAGTTAAATTGCTGTTGGAACTGCAGGGTGGGGAAAACAAGGGAAAAAAAAAACCAAAAAAAAAAAAAAACAGAACCCCCTCTTTGCCCCTAAAGAAATAAAATATATATTTTTAAAGACAGGTCAGACAGATACATGCCTACAATTTCCTGATTAAGCATTTCCCATAGCTACATCAAAACTAGAATTTCATACCTGAAATTGTTTATATGGTTTTTCAGAAGGTCACCTGTTTATATGGTTTTTCAGAGTTTAAGATTCTACTTTCCAAACATTACCTATACAGCAGCAAAGTAACTCTTCCCCACACTACCCTAAGCCCCTGCAGGTATTCTGACCATAGACAGGCAGTATTTGAAAGTAAAGCAAAGCCTTGCCTAATTGTATTGAACACAGTATGCAACCCTTATCAATTCAGGGTCCTCAGAAGTAACTTGTTCTACAAAAATAATTTTATGTTGTTTTATCTTAACTGCTTCTTTATGCATTCCCACTGTCAGAAGAGCATAGTGAACCTGTAGCAGCTAACAGCTCCATTCAGGAATTTCATACCATAATTAGAGTGGTGGCAATTGACACGTTATCCAAACATTGCATGAAAATTCTACTCAATTGTGTAAGGAAATCATCCACATTGAACAAGTAATAATTACTGGAATAGTGCCAGATTAGAAACACATTACCAAAATATTGTCAACAACTTTTTAAATTACTGTAATATTAAAACATAAACTTTCACACCAGTCATATTCTGTGACTGATTTATTACATTCTGGCTATGACTGATTTATTACATTCTACTGACACTACAATTAACAGCAGTAATATATTATGTCTCACTGTAATACCTTATTGGTAGAAATACAAAGTCAGGACTGTGAAAAGTAGAACATTATAACTAATGAGTATTACAACCTTTTGCATTTAAGATACTAGATTTGAAAAGACAAGACAGAGCAGTCAAGACTCTAATTTCATTTGACAGATGTACATCCATAAAAATTTAGCTAGCATAAAACTAATTAAATGGAACATAATTACAGATATTTGTAAATAAATAATACATAGTTAGTTTCCTTTGTGCAGGACTGTGGAAAACACTTTGATTTTACCTGGAAGTTTGATGTCTCCAATTCGGATAATGTGAGGCCAGTGCTGAAGTGTTTTAGCAAAAAAGGGATTTGTCACCCCTAGGATGACAGATGGCCTAGAAAAGTAATGACAATGTTTCAAATATGACAGCAGGAACTTCTGCTTTAACAAATACAAAAGGTCAACTTAAATTCTTAACTTGAAATTAATTTCCTTTGGTATTTAGGAGTTACATTTTAAATTGCACCTAAGAGCACAAATGTTTATCGAAGTTTCAATGTTTTAGAAAGTAAGACAGAGGCATCTTAAAGTACAAACAACACTGAAGAATAAAAATGACACCATCTGCTTAAGACTTGGCTAAATTCTGTCCACTTGCAAAGGTGAGAATAGCACATTATCTGCTGCTGGGATTTTGTGATGTGTTGATTTTTTTGTTTGGTTTTTTTTTTTTTAATGAGCAGGAATCTGACCTGTATTTCAAAGATACGCTGCTACTTCTCAAGGTTTGTTTATAACAAACTCTCAGTACTTGCATGTGCATGTCATTAAGAAAATGAGATACTTCATATCCCACTTGCTTAAAGCAGCAGTTATCAAGTGATGCAGCACAAGCACATTAAGGGCACTGTGCCCCAGCTCACATTCTGCCAGGTTTTTCTGTCTGCTCTGTGCCTGGCACCTGGCTTGGGGGGTGCCCACAGGGAGCAAGAGGCAGTTAGAGCACAGTGCTGCTGCTACAGCACAAGCCTGCAAAATTTGGGATTTATAGCACTGATATGATGAGATATGAACATGTTTTTCAATATAGTGGCTGCCAACCATTTTAAAGTCAAATATCAGCTAAGGAATATAGCAGTAAGTCTCACTGAAACTGCCATTTTAAAAATAGGTTATCATCATTTTGTTAGACTGGTCTTAAAAATCCCAAAATTTAACACTTTCTGTACACCACCCATAAATTTCCCGGCTCCCCTCTTACTAAGATGATAAAATACACACAATCACTGTCATTTGGATTCTTCACCTTCTCAGAGCCATGGTTGTAAAAACCTATTTCCAACCTTTCCAACTTTTTGTTTTCCATAAGAAAGGGCAATTTCAGCTCTATTTCAAATACCAATCCATGTAGTGACCAACCCTTCTATTTTGCTACAGAAGAGTGGATGGAATTTTGAAACATGGGTTACTAAAGTTTAACCAAATTCTTCCGAGAATTATTTTTAGAAAGTAAATTACACACTGCATATTCATTCCCATGGAGCACAATCTAAAATATATTGCCCATGTTTATGTTTTTCTCCACTGCTCTCTGCCAATACATCCGTTGAGCGGAAAACTACAGCAGAAAAAACCAATAAAGCAAACAAGAAGTTCAAATCAACTTCTGCCTCTTCTGACATTAGAAGAAATTAATCTATTAAAAGATCAGTGAATCTTACACATGCACTCCATTCCCAAATCAAGTTGCATTTAAATAACATATATTAAGAAATACTGGAGGTGTATGCTCTCAAAAGAAGAGCAGGATTTAAANAAATTCTTAACTTGAAATTAATTTCCTTTGGTATTTAGGAGTTACATTTTAAATTGCACCTAAGAGCACAAATGTTTATCGAAGTTTCAATGTTTTAGAAAGTAAGACAGAGGCATCTTAAAGTACAAACAACACTGAAGAATAAAAATGACACCATCTGCTTAAGACTTGGCTAAATTCTGTCCACTTGCAAAGGTGAGAATAGCACATTATCTGCTGCTGGGATTTTGTGATGTGTTGATTTTTTTGTTTGGTTTTTTTTTTTTTATGAGCAGGAATCTGACCTGTATTTGAAAGATACGCTGCTACTTCTCAAGGTTTGTTTATAACAAACTCTCAGTACTTGCATGTGCATGTCATTAAGAAAATGAGATACTTCATATCCCACTTGCTTAAAGCAGCAGTTATCAAGTGATGCAGCACAAGCACATTAAGGGCACTGTGCCCCAGCTCACATTCTGCCAGGTTTTTCTGTCTGCTCTGTGCCTGGCACCTGGCTTGGGGGGTGCCCACAGGGAGCAAGAGGCAGTTAGAGCACAGTGCTGCTGCTACAGCACAAGCCTGCAAAATTTGGGATTTATAGCACTGATATGATGAGATATGAACATGTTTTTCAATATAGTGGCTGCCAACCATTTTAAAGTCAAATATCAGCTAAGGAATATAGCAGTAAGTCTCACTGAAACTGCCATTTTAAAAATAGGTTATCATCATTTTGTTAGACTGGTCTTAAAAATCCCAAAATTTAACACTTTCTGTACACCACCCATAAATTTCCCGGCTCCCCTCTTACTAAGATGATAAAATACACACAATCACTGTCATTTGGATTCTTCACCTTCTTAGAGCCATGGTTGTAAAAACCTATTTCCAACCTTTCCAACTTTTTGTTTTCCATAAGAAAGGGCAATTTCAGCTCTATTTCAAATACCAATCCATGTAGTGACCAACCCTTCTATTTTGCTACAGAAGAGTGGATGGAATTTTGAAACATGGGTTACTAAAGTTTAACCAAATTCTTCCGAGAATTATTTTTAGAAAGTAAATTACACACTGCATATTCATTCCCATGAAGCACAATCTAAAATATATTGCCCATGTTTATGTTTTTCTCCACTGCTCTCTGCCAATACATCCGTTGAGCAGAAAAAACCAATAAAGCAAACAAGAAGTCCAAATCAACTTCTGCCTCTTCTGACATTAGAAGAAATTAATCTATTAAAAGATCAGTGAATCTTACACATGCACTCCATTCCCAAATCAAGTTGCATTTAAATAACATATATTAAGAAATACTGGAGGTGTATGCTCTCAAAAGAAGAGCAGGATTTAAAAAAAATAGAGGGGGGAAAATGTGTTCTTAAAGCAGTTTCAAACATCACTGGTTTTGGACATTCACACCCTTAAAAAAATAAGTTTAACTTCTGACTTATTTACATTAATAACCTAATAAATTTTGTGAAGATATATTTTATTTTTAAATTGTCTCAACTAGGACACCAACTGACTTAGCTTTACAAAATAGCAGTATGAATGTTGAATTCTACAAGTCACTTTGTTTAGTAGTTAACTAAAAATTAAAACAATTACAGCAGAATTTCCCAAGGAGCTACTCTGGATCTGGTGTTGCACAGACAAGCCCTTATGGAAAAGCAAGAACTTTTCTTGGTTTCACACTTGCTGTTTGACTTATTCTGTAGAGAAGTATCCTATGAAACTCAAGCCTAGTTTAATTATGGCATTGTTTCATAACTTCTTTGTCCTGTCTAACTGGAGTGAAAACTTAATTAGCTAATTACTGCACTCTGTAAGATAAATCTTACAAAAAAAAAATAGAAATCCAGAATAATTAGACAGTATTTTAACAAATTTATGGTAAAAGTGGCTTTGAGTAACATCTTCTCCAGAGAGTCTGATTTACTTACGGGGCTTGTGTGCGAGTTGTGTATTCTTTGAATTCACTGTCATGGATGGTGAAGTATGGCCTGAAATCACTGCAGTACTTCAGGGGTGAAATACAGCTGCAAGGTACAAGAGGGATGAGCTTGGTTTATATATTCAGTGCAAACTTTTATGAAAGACACAAGCAAATCTAAAATATGTAATGCTTTGTCACACTCAGATCAAATGAAGGTCCACTCAGCTGGAATCTTTACACCAATCCCCTTAGTCAGAAAGCTCTACTACATTTACCTAACAAGGGCCAACACAGTTTCTGAAGACTCTGCTGGTGATGGTGCCATCACAAGAAGTGGTTCTCCCAGTAGCACCAGCTCCCAAAGCATCTGAATGTGAAAGAACACTGGACAGAAACACCTAAAAACAGATTGAAGTATTTTAATACATTTGACATCATAAAATACATGTTTCTTCTGGTTAATAAAGGCATAAAAAAAGTTTGCAGTCGTATTATAACAGTAATTTGAAAAACATAAAATACTCTTGTAAAATGGAACATTTAATGAACTTGCTTATTTATTGCAGTTTCAGCCTATATATTGTCCAAACTGTGTTTTAGCAAACTTTACAGAAAAAGAATATTAAAACCAACACTGATAAATGTTAGCTTATGAGCCACAAGATGTGTTAAGGAACTGTCATAAATCAAAAAACATGTGGGAGTTCACAACTAGGAATGCATCAGTCCAAACTCCTACCTGAAAAGATCTACTTCATGAACAGTCGGTAAAGCCATGGAGATCTGAGCATCTGCCTAAAAGACATCGCAATGCTTGGTTTTTAGTCATCAGAACACCTAGGTATTAAATGAAATGGTTTCCCTTAAATGCTTACAGACAGACAGTATATAGTCTAATTACTTATGTACTACTGCAGTATACAGTGCATTAGCTCCACAACTCCCTTTGTGTTCTATCAGCAAGACATCCCCCGAGATACACACACACCCCCCACTTACAGGCATGTGGCTCTTCAGTATAAAATACTGAGGCTGTTTCAAACAATTGCACATGAAGACACAGACAGATTTGTTTTATAAACTTCTATGGCTAAAGACTTTTAATTCAGGATTCACCTCAAAAAACCCCAAACTATCCAGACATTAAAAGGATGTTCAGGTTAGTAATTTTGTCAGCCAACTATCTTCTTCCAGGACTCGAACATCTCTCTCTGCTCAGGGTAACTGGGTTAGAATATCCTTTCTATAAGAATCCAAATCTGGACTACTCCATTCAAAGTTTCAAAGACTGTGGATTTCATTATTATCACAGTATATGATGATTTGCTACCAATCTTTTCTAACAAGTTTAGAGAACAAAAACACATCTCTAGCTTTGTCTGGGGCTTTGTACAATATCAGTATCTAATCACTACCTGGTGCATATTCTGTACTATCGGTGTTGTTCCAGGCTTGTCACGATATGTTGGAATCCGCAACTTGGAAAGAAAAAGAAAGATTTATTTTCCCTTGTATGGAATCCAGCAAACACTTAAAATGCTGACTCAGAGATAATCTGTAACACTTTGAGAGGATATACTACAGCATGATGCTTATTTACTCTTCAGAAATCCGACCTACAGAATTTCCAATTGCAAATTGAATAATAGAATATGAAAACAATACTCCAGTTTAAAAAGAGACTATTGGTAAAGTAAGACAAAACTGTTACTATAGTTTCAATAAAAATACCTCTAAATGTTGGAAAGAATAATCTGAAATAAAGTCTTGGGGGGTTAAGATGGTACAGAATTACTTTTAGAAAAAAATCTCTCCTAAAATATGAAGATGTTCTGGCGAGTGAGACAGAATCCAAATAGTCTGAACGTAAGTATACTTCTCTGGCCTCACAAAGTGCATCTCTAAGTCTTGTGTACTATGAATTTAACCATACTGGAAGCTGGTATGCACAAATGGATGTCATTTACACACAAGACTGCCCAAGCAGTGTAAAAAACCAGTGACAACATCACTGGGCAGTTATTATGGCTTTACTCAGTTTAGGAGGGCAATTTCAGTTCTCATGGGTATGAATTATTGATGAAATAAATTGCAGTCAATACCCAAACAAGACATATCTGACACTCCTCATCACCCAGCACCCAGAATCATTTTATTAAATTTCTGCTTATAGAATAGCTTCAGAAACTTCTTTCCATAAGCTTGAGAGTATCTGCTGAGAAGGTACTTCTGGCTGTAACCTCCAATTGCATCAAATCCATTTAATTGCATTTCATATGGATTATGAAATTATTACAACTCCCAGAGGCCCAGTTCTTAACCACTGTTTAAACTCTACAGTTCTTCCCTATGCATTAGATATAACTTCTTTAATAGCTTTCTTCAGACATATTTCACTACCATTGAAAAATATAAACAGCACAAGCAATTATTTCTGGTGTGTGGGACAAAAAAGATTTTTACTTGTCAATGTTCAGGAATGAGAATGATTTTCATCAATATACTTTATTTGCTTGACTGAAATTTAAAACTCAGTACTTCCAAGTGCTATTTTATGTTTGATTTGACAAATATAATTAGCACTAAAGTCTCCTAGAACACAAATTCCAGAGGGATAATACAGACACTGCAACGAGTAGTTGTATTGAAACATAGCTTTTTAGTAGCTACTAAAATTAAATATTAACCTAAACACTATAAAAGATCCTCCCCTCCTCCCCTCAATCAAAGCACCTAATCAAGATCTCTCAGACCTTCACTCTGAGTGCTGCAAACATCTACTCCTGTGTGGAAGAAAAGGACAATGCAAACAGGGCACAAGGCAGTGAGGAACAGGACAGTAAAAGGTGGGGAAAACACTCTCAGAGAAGAAGTGCAGGAGTCCTTACCTTCATTATAAGACCCATAATAGGCAACTGCAGAACTTTCCCTGGAACTGGGGGTGGCCAACGATCAATGTCACTACAAACTGAAAGAAAAATACAACAGTTTCTGCAGGCTATAAACCATGAGCACAGAGTCACCTTTGTGCACAGCTTTAAATTAGTGCTGATAGTCCACAGCAGTTCTACTTGTCTCTCAGTCACAATAAACACATTTTACAGCCTTTTAGACATTATCTATTGTTCCATTAGAAGTATAAACATTTTCATTTCAAGAAAACAGTGCTCTCTGGTCTTTCACTTTTTGTAGCAACAAGACTAACAATTAGTTGAAGAAATGTTATCAGAGAAACCATGAAAGTACTACTAAAAAAATTTGAAAAGAACACTTCCATTTATGTATATTGGCTACTGCAGAACAATAAACACCAGCAGTTAAGGAAAAAGCTGCTTTGTAGCTTGACTAGAAAGTTTTCCAGTATTTTCCTGTAAACCATTATGGACATAAAACATAATTCTCATTGTTTCTGCAGAGTTATTTTGCTCATAATACAACCTCTCAAGAAAACAGGTGATTGAAAAATGCAATTCTTTCATGGTTTACACAAATTGTTGCTCAATGAAAACACAAAAACATGAAGGTTGTATGGGGCAGGCACAGTACACAAAACAGAGCTTTTCCAGGCAAAAAGCAAATAACTTTTCTATTTGTCCTTCTCCAGCTCTTTCAGCTCTGCAGTAAGGCTGAGGCACCTGTTACCAGTGCTGCTCTGTCACTTTTTCCATTTGGTCAAAAAACAAACAAATCACACACACAAAAAAACCAAACCTCAAGCAAGATGACATTTGTACAGTTGCTTAGCAAAAGTTGTCAGATTGCCCAAAAGGACTTGGGTGGTGAAGAGTGCAAACTAAGGATTGCCATCAGCTCCTTGTGCTCAGCAGCTGCTCCTGAAACACACACAACCCTAGATGTGTTTCAGGAGAGACCTCCAACTCTCCCAGGAAAATCCAGAATTCAATTAGCTCTGTTCAGTGATCTAGAAGTCAAGCCAGTTTGCTAAAATTTCAACTCTCTACCCTGCAAGAAGACGAAACCACAAACTAGAACACGACAGGGTTGTTTATTTTTCCAGAAGAAGTATGTAATAGTGTAAGAGCTCAACATTATAGGACCACTACCTGCTTCCAGGAAAGCTTCACTTTTTTCAAAATATCCTGGTGCTATTTGCTTAAGCATGGTACGAAAGAGATGGACATAAGGCAGCTTGCTGATGAGGACCAGCGACTGGAATGAAGAGTAACAGAACAGATTTTCAAGTCAACACTTTCCCTCAGTTCTACTGCACCTGTTACCCTCAGACAATACCAAGTGGGACTTTTCTCACACATGCAAGCCAACCACACATCTGACTACAGGCAAACTACAAACAACTCCCAAAACTTCCCAACTTTTTGTTTTTGAACACAGACACACCAACTATCTCTTCTGACAGCAGAGCTGGAACAATTAGACCAATTTACTATAAATTAACAACTAATTTAGTTAGAGAGGAAGACAATTTTCCTGTTCCTCTGCAGTCACTGAAAAAAAATTAATTTCCAAACTAATAGTTTCCTAAAACAACTGAAATTACCTTCTGGAAATAGCCTCTTTTTAACGATTTGTCTCGAACTTGTCTGAAATACACATAGCCATAGTAATATGCTGAATCTTTCTGCAAAAGAAAGGAAAGAATTCAGTACAACAACCCATTACTGCCCTCGTTTTTGAAGCATTCAACATCCAGTTTAAAAGCTTATTCCTCTGCGAGCTCCAAAGTTGATTAAATACAATAAACCAGAAGGATTACTGTGTCTATTAGCATTATCTTTTTTAGTAAATACTTCAAAGAGAAAACACCAGCATGGGGAAACAGCTGTGCTTTCTGGCTTTACTATTTTTATATCTACATTCTCCTGACACACTGTGAAACCAAAAATAGAAATAATTTCTTGAGGAATAAATCAACTTTTATAATTCTGCAAAGTAGCATAAAAAAATTTTAGCAGTTAAAAACCTTAAAGCCTTGCCTTGAAGAGATAAAACCTAGTCTTTCAATGAATTAGTTTTACAAAAAATTCTTGGAATATTAAGGAAGTAGGCTCTCACATTTCAAAGACAAGACATCAGCTTCATCCTTCCTACAAACAGGAATTCAAGTATTTGCCACATAAACAGAACTAGACTGAGTTTGAGAATCAGGCTCCCAGAGGCCTCAATATTCCCTATGGACATGAGAACAACTTTTGGCCACTACCTCTTTTAGGTAACTGCTCCATCTTCAAAAAGTGAAGAGTGGAAACTGAGATGGCCCAAGTTGCTTGGAATTTTCTCAATTAAGTTATAAAGCACTTCATATTTTCACAACAGTAATGGTTCTTACAATTTGATCTACAGGTTTCTAGTCAATAATGAAATAGATCTGGGCTTTAATTTAATTCCCTGAAATCCAAAATCCATACTAATAAAAAAAAAGAATACTTAATCTAAGTGTTATAATTATAATAACATGCTACAACAAACATGAGTATTGACTTTCAGGACATCCAGTTCAGAGATTTTTCTTTTCAAACGTTATATTTAAAGGTGAAGACCCACAAATTAACATTCACCAAAAGAAATTGAACTTCATTTTTTCTCATTTCCAACCTTTAAGTAAACTGGTAGATCTTTATCCAATTGGTCCAGAAAACAACACAATGAGACCTTCCTTCCAGGAGACTGTCGGAATCTAAAACAAAATTGTGTGTCCCCAAGACAACCTACATGGGGGAAGAGATAAACAGACAGTATTCTGAGTCTGAGCCTTGTTTAACATCAGCACATGCTTACAGTCAGAGGTATCAGAGTTTTGGTTCATTTCTCTTGCATTGCTCTTGTGAACATTTATGTATTTATTATTTTGTAAGTGAAGAATTTGGCATCTTTGGCGGCCGTAAATATACCGCCTGCAACAAGGAAAAAGAAGTCACTGCCTCACAGTGACTATCACATCCTCAAACAGGTCAAAAGGCTGTTCTCCTGGCATTGGCATCTCACTGGCATGCCTGATAGCTTGGATCATCTTAGCCACGTCACTCCTCTGCTACATGGCTGCACTTTGCTCTTTTTTTGACACCATACAGCTGATACAGAAGTCACCCTGTAGGAGTGCATTATGCTGATGTGTAACTCCATAGGCAGGTCTAGGATTCATCATTCTGAAAGCTGAAGAGCTCATTGCTGAAAACTGAGTGAAATTGAGTAGGACTTCCCAGTAATATCCCCAAGGAGCAAAGTTTTCCTTCATTTCTATCACAATGAATTTCTTAAAGAAAAATCTAACTCCAGGGAACTGTTTCACCAGACTTGAAAGTTTCATTTCACCTTCTCTTTCTGCTCCCACATTCTGCTGCTACACTCAGATGCACTGGTTGTGCCGAGTTCACACTGACAGGCCCAGAGCACCCAGGTCTGAGTCTCAGAACCCCTTGAAGCTGCAGTCAGAAACCCCCAATGCACCAAGACAAAACCAAAAGCAGCAAAACATGGTGTGATGGGACCGTTCAATGCAAACAGGTAACAAGTGCTCAGCAGTACAGATGCAATTATAAGAAAAAACACAGCACGTGCCAATAACACAGCACTAAATATTTGCTTCAACTTTTCAAAGCTCATTCCCTTCATCCAAAGGAAAATAACCCTCATGAACTCTTATAAAAACCAACACCTAAATTACCCTTAATCAACAATATGTTGAAATACCATTCAGAATATGATGTCTTCTTATTTAATAAGCTCTTCCAGAAAAGATTGGTAAATGTTTATTCTTTCTTCAATTATCCATGCAGAGAAGGTAAAAGCATTATTTAAAAGATAACTGTACTGTAAACTCAGTTTAAAACCACAACAAGTATAGTGACCTAGTAGCTGATTAAATAAATTTTCTCCTCTAAATTCACAGCCACAATTACTGGAATAATATATCTTTGTAGTAATAAGAGAAAAAAGTTGAATTAACCTTTTGAGCCATGAAAACCTGGGATGGACTGACCTTAAATTTAGCTGCAAACTAATAACTTGCTTCACTGCTACATTACATAAAGCTTTTCTTTTTATGCTAAAGCCTATGACGAAAAAATAAATCCTAAAAGATAGGATACACTTCCACTTGTGGAAGGCAGGTTTTACACAGGTTATTCCCTCTACATCATTTGAAACTTAAGCCTACCAAGAATGATCAAGAACCAACAGTTCTTAATAGGGACATTATAAAGCAAAAAAGTGGTTTTCCCCTGCTGAAAGTAAAACCTCACATATACCTATTCTGCCTGAAGCAACTTTACTACACTCTTATTTGAAAAAATACAATAAAAAAAAATTAAGAAAGCAATCTTTGTTCCTAACACATGACTTTGTATCTTCAAGATACCTTTTAAAGACTTAAGATATTTATAATCATTAACAGTGAGAATAATTAGAAGATACAGTTAACTCATACTTCAGTAACAGAAAGAAGCTGTGCCTCTATTTATATACAGAACAGCAAGAATAAAGAAAGTATCTTAGTTTTACTGACATTTACACAAAGGAGAAAAACTAGCCAAAATACTTGGTAAAATGACATAAGAGAGCTCACACACATTAAAAGCACACATCTGCATCACCCCCTATCTGAGCTGTCATTCTGCAGAACATCCAAAAGCACAGAGCCAGCACAGTTAGAGGCACAATGCTGGTCCTGCATGGTTTGACTCTTGTATAGAAACAAACATGAAAGGAAGCATCTGAACTTCTGCCATTTCTTTTTGCAGGTGGTCCAACCCATCAGCCACATGTCCCAATTTCTCTTTGGCAGCAGAAGAGCAGAAGTTCCGATTCAAGAATAATTTAACAAGCAGGACCACACACAGCTACAGGCACAGCAAGAATGGAGAAGATAGCTGAGGTTTTCCCTTCACAACTGTTCTTTGTAAATGCTTTTGAATTTAAAAGTCAATTTCACTGTTATGAACTTAGAAAATACACATTTTGTCCTTTATGAGAAGAGGGTTCCATATACTTCCATTTGCTTTAATAAATCCTCCAAATTCCGTGCCTACTCTCCTCTCTACAGTGACAATAATATGATTTTGTTTAAAGAGCAAGATTAAGATGTTCATTCTTTACTTGCCAAGTATTCTGAAACGTCTGCACAAATGTCATCTGGAAGGTCTTGCACACTTACATAAACCAGACAAGAACCCTCAGACCTTACTGCAATGCAGACAGTTGCAGTTTTATATTTAACCTTAGCGGCAACATTTCTGCATTGCAATATTAATTAAGATATATAAGTACGTATTTGATCTAAAGCCCAGAATACATCCTAATTCTTTTTTAAAACAGTTTAGTCCAGAAGTGAAGAAAGCACTTACCCGAATTAGAATCTGGAAAAGACAAATAGCAAATATTGGTTTTCTAAAGGGTAGGGAAAAGAAAAGAGAGCTGTTATATTTCCTGAGATATAATATATTTATCTATTTCCTAAGCTAAAACCAAATGATATATAGCAACTATGACTTACCTCTTTATCTGTGAGTTTGGAATGTGGAGGATATATCACCTATAGGAAAAAAACCAGTATTATTTTATTTGAAAATAAACTGGGTAGAAGCAGTAAGTTTCCATGAAATATTTTAACAACACAACCCTCAAACACCTTCCTAGCTTTCAGACATTTTCAATTGTAAACTGTTAATATTATGTTTCAGTTCTTATCTTCATATGCTTTTAAGCTTTCTTGATCACCCATCTTTAGAAGGTATTTTGGATGCTAGTTAGAGACCACACATGTTCATTTAAAAAGGTTTATTCAGAGTGTACGTTCAGAGTACTTGAGATTTTTGGTGCAAAGGGTCTCGAAGGAGAGCAAGATCACATCTTTTAGATTTAACTTGTCCATGCAAAATGCAGTAGATGATCACATTTAAAGCAAACACACATTATTGTCTGGAATCTATTGCAATCAGAAGTTAGGCTGGAGTAACCAAAATTCAACCACAAAACACGATCTCTATTATTACCATGATCTGTATTGGAGGACGAACACTAGTCCCTAATGACAACTGTGAAAACTCAAGGAATAAATTCAAAGTCATGGCTTTTTGTACCTACAGAAAAAAAATAAATCATATAGTTTGTTTTTACAACACAGAAATCAAAAATGACGCAACACAATGTAAGATATGGAAACACCATTATTTCAAAAAAGAAAGGATGTACGAAATCAGTGATTATGCAAGCAAGTGGGAGTAGAAGTTGCAGGAAGGAGGACAAACCTCAGACACCTAAATTTCACCTAAAAAAAGGTCCTCCAAACAACCCACAACCCACTCCAAAACTCCTGAAATGGGTGTCTAGCTTATAAGCAGAGGAAATTTGACATAAATTCCAGGATTATGTTTCAAAGAAGGTTTCAGGGTTTCCAAAGAAGAGACCTAATCAAAGAGCAGAAGTTCAATGCAGGAACAGTAGCTTCATGCAGGGTCCTCATCTTACCATACAGCTAACCATCCCATTATCTCCTTTAGTCTTGTTCTATTAAATGTAAGTAAATTTATCTCCTGATAACACTCTCCTACTCTATAGAAAACAACAAATATACCCACTGGCTGATCCCTGACTAAGCACCTTTCTGTCCTCCAGCCATAAAAGCTCCAGTGCATTTTTCCCCCTCTCAGTCTCCTATCAAATGACGCCCAGCTGTGTAAGACATTATTAGCACAATAATGTCTGAAAGCTGACACAAGTGGAACACCTGCATTCTGCATGTAGTAAAACCCATTGCCATCTCTTTTCCAACTCTTAATACTTCCCTTTGCTATCTTATGCTAAGCAGCTGTACAGTAAATGTAGCTCTTTCAGTAGCTGAATGATGCTGAAACTATCCACATTTAGTCAGAAGATTGGCATACAGACTTGAATTCATACTCATTCTCCTCACTAGCAGGTGTTTCTTCACAGAATTCCTTTATAAACTGAAGCTAATTATTCTTCCTGCAGCTACATACTGGGAAAATAGAATAAAAAAAACAACAAAAAAACCCCCAGGCCTTACTTGTCTAGACATTTTAAGTCTCATTGTATGCCACCAGTTAAATTAACATGACTGTTAACTGAGGAGTCTGCAGGCAGGAGCACAGCCACTGAGCACCAGAGCTGCCCCAGTCACAGGTTATACAGAAACGCTTGTCTTTGTTGATAACATCACCTTATAACATCAAGGAAGAGAACTCAGATAATTAGCACAGTATGCTGGGGTTTTATCTGCATTTCTCTGTGGCCAACAGTTACGTATTTTACATATTATAATAGCTGGGTTGGTGGAATTTTAGGCTGGTCTGCCCTGCATTTATGCTGGCATCCCTTTAAAGCAAGGGAAGAGAAAGAAAAAGACACTTTCCCTGCAGACCAAGAGTTTGCTGCGAAGTCACATGGTGAAGAGGGTGAAACAGGATGTGAAGCTGATCTGAATGGTTCTTCTCCATTTTCCAGCGCTGAGAGCCCCCCGTGCACTGCCACAGCAGTGCCACCGCTGTCCCTGCCCGTGCATTCTCACAGCATTCCCACAGCAGTGCCACCGCTGTCCCTGCCCCTGCATTCCCACAGCAGTGCCACCGCTGTCCCTGCCCGTGCATTCCCACAGTATTCCCACAGCATTCCCACAGCACTGCCATCGCTGTCCCTGCCCCAGTATTCCCACAGCATTCCCACCGTATTCCCACAGCAGTGCCACCGCTGTCCCTGCCCGTGCATTCCCACAGCATTCCCACAGCAGTGCCACCGCTGTCCCTGCCTGTTGCACAGAGGGCACAGCTGGAAGTCGCAGCCGTAGCTGTGACAATGCCACGGGCCGGCATCCAGCTCGTGCTGAAGGGAAAAGCTTCAAACCCGTAGAGAACACTTTCGCACACCTCAGAGACCTGAAAAACGCCATTCATTATGAAGATCACTCACACCGTCCTTATTATCACACTTTTAAACACCTGGATGCCATAAAAAGCAGCGTTATTGGTATACAAAGGAAGCCGACGATTTATACAAATCTCGGGACGCGATGCAAACCATTTAAAAGCGCCCGCTGACAGCACAAGCAGCACTAGGGAAGAGCTGCCCGAAAACCACCAGCCTCACCCGGGACAGCCGAGCCGGTTCCCCAGGGCGCTGCCCCGCTCGCCGCTCTGGGGCTCCGCACAACCACGTTTCCTCAAGCACGGCCGAGCTTCCC
>VYXF01010568.1:560976-596264 GCA_013397295.1 Polioptila caerulea
GGCCGCCTGAGCGGCAGAGCGACCGAGCAGGAGCGCCCGGGCCCGGCCGCCAGGCCTCTGCCGCCGCCGGGGCAGCGGATCCGCGCTGGGCGGGCGGAGAGCGCGGGGGTGCGCAACGGGCCCGCCTCATGCGCAGCCACCTGCGGAGGGGCTGAGCGGAGCCGCCGCCGCCGCGCCCTGCGCCGGGGGCTCCTGGCGGGCACTTCCCGGGGCTGCCCCCGTTGCCCGCCCTGCCGAGCCGCCGCCGAGGGACGCACACTGACCCCGCCGCCAGCCGGAGACACCGCCGGGGAGCGACCTGTCAGGGCACCGCGCAGGCCGGCACCAAGAGCCCTTCCCACGCGTTGGTTTGTCCCCGGGAGAAGGCGAGTTGGGAGCCTCTCCATGCCTTATCAAGTTCCTTATCTGAGCGGCTTCCAGAAGCTGTAGACCAGTTCAGCTTTATCTGGTGTAGGGGAGAAAAACAGTGTAGCTCTCGCACTCCGTCGTAAATCGAGGACCATCTATTCTGCTGGGGTTTAACACACGAAGATGGTGAAATGCGGATTGCTGGGTGAACCAATAGGTCCCTGTTGTGGAGCGAGAGCTTTGTATTCACCTTCCAGTTCCTGATCTCTGCCGTGTGTGAGAGAACGCTGATCTTTCTCCTTGATCCCCCTTCCCTAAACCTTTCCTTGCTTCCATGTTGCATTGGTCAGACTTTTGGTCAGTGTTGTTTACGGAAGGGGGGTGGGGGAAAGAAGGCAGTTGAGGTTACAAACAAGAGTACTTGTATGACTCATCTACTTGGATTTAAGACATTGTATTCTTCTTTCACGGGGCCTTGGCTTCTCTCTGAAGGAATCAGATGCTTATTCCTATTCTTCCAGAGGAGGATGGATTGAAAGTTGTACGTTTTAGACTTATTTTCGGCCACTGCTGATATTATTAAAAGACATAATGGGATTTTTTCACTGGATTATTGCCAGAATTAGTTTACACACTGAAACAATGAGTTGTTAGGCCTCTCATACGATAATATTTGCCCTGCTTTAATATAAAGTTGCTGTGGAGGTGTTTTAAAAATTGTGGAGGACAGTCTGCATCAGAAGAGGCTCTCTTCATCTCTGGTTGGTGTGGCAACCACAATCTGTCCTCGATGCCTTCAGCCTTGGCCATCTTCACTTGCCGCCCGAACTCCCACCCGTTTCAGGAGCGTCATGTCTACCTGGACGAGCCTGTCAAGATCGGCCGCTCCGTGGCTCGCTGCCGGCCAGCCCAGAACAATGCCACGTTTGACTGCAAGGTGCTGTCCAGGAACCATGCTCTTGTCTGGTTTGACCACAAGACAGGCAAGGTAAGAGGTTTATTTAAAAACAATGAAACTGCACGTTTTAGCAAGTCCCTGTAGATTGGAGATCACTCTGGTTTTTGCCATAATAAATGTGGTTGCATAGGGCAGGAGTAAGATTTGTTTTAAAGTGGTAACTTTCCAGGTAAGTTGGCAATTTCTTACTAAGCAGAAACTTTGAATGTTATGAAGAGTATATAAAACTGACAGCTGAAAAGGGTTATACTCCTGAAAGGCTTGCATGTGTCTTGTTTATTACTGGAAGTAGGTGATTTTGAGGCAAGTCATGCAAATGTGGAAGCATGTATCGATATAGTGGTGTAATAGTATTTTTTTCAAATGCTGAGAAATTACTGTTTTATCAGTGTATGAACATTGATCATGAGGAGTGTTGAAAAATGCATTTTTAAAAGATACTGTGCTTGTTTGGCACTCTTCCTACTTGTCCTTTTGAAATTTAGTATTTTGTTTGGTGCCGATGGAGGGTTTATTACTGGCAGCAGGAGTATAATGGGTGGCATTCATGGTATAGTCTTAGTGAAAATGGTTTTAAAATACATCCTGTGTTCTTAACTGTTCTCGCCCAAGTCTGGCAGTCTTGTTAAGCAAAATTGAGGAGTCCTGTAGTGCGTGTTTTGTCCACTAGGGATTGAACTGGGACAAGTAAAGTTGTTTTACTTAATCACTGTCAAGTTAATTTTAAATATCCAGTGAAAAATTAACAAAGGGCAGGCTACAGTTGCTCAGCACTGTATTTTTTTCCAAATATTTTCATTTTATGCTCTAGAACTTAATGTTCTAAGTCAGCTGGCTTTTAGCTTCACACCAAGTCCTTTTATGAAATGCAGTCAGTGTAGCTCTGGATTTTAAGAATAATATGGTCTGTAATTCATGCAGATTTTTTCAGTAGTATGACACAGCATGAGGAGCAGTGCAACACAAAGTCAAAGTTCTTAAACTTTCCATTGTTAACTATCCTGTGTTGTGCAATACTTGGACATGATGGGACAAGACAAGCATTTCATTTCTTAAGGCTGGGTTATGGCATGGCTTTCAAGTTACCTGCAGGTAATTGTGCAAACTGCTGTCTGTATTAAATGTTTCATTAAGCATCTTGCTTTGGCTCTATTGTCTATGTGATGTGCATTCTTGGAGTCTAAAAATCTTAAGTGCTTGAAATACTTTCAGTTTAAGTTTAGTATTTGACCTTTCTTGTTTGACTCAACAAAGTAAAATGTTCGGATTTATTGTGCAGTTTTTAAATTAGAAAGTATTCTGCATATAGCTTTTTATCAACATTTCTTATGACTTACAAAGATTTTAAGACCCACACGTGCTCTATTATGGTTACAAATAGTCTGTCATATTCAAGATGGTTAATTTGACAAAGCACTGAGTGTTGAACAAGTCTGCTAACTGATAAGCTTCAAAAACCATTAGCTATGGGGATTTTTGTTTTTAAATTTCAGTTAACTTTGACTTCTCTAATATAGGTAAAAATTTATATGCTTATTTGTTTTATTTATCTGATTTAAAATAGCAACTTAATAGTAGTAGTAGTAAATAAGAGGACTGTATTTGGTAGTTCTTGAGGTAACGTGTGAAGATTTGACAGAGGTCTGATGATATTTGCCAAGGTGGGCATCTGTAGCCATGGTAGACAGCTAAAGAATGGGTTTGGGATCATGCCCTGGAATCTTCTCCTATTGCATGTTAGATGTGGTGTTGTAAAAGGTTTAAGGCACAGGCATAGCAGTGTGAAGAATTTCATATTCTGTGCTTGTTTGTTGGCTGTATGGGCTGCCTTTTGATCTGAGTATCCAAATGGTAAATTGTGAGACAGTGGGCAGGGAGGGGGAAATGCACCATTGGAGATAATAGGTATCACATGCTGTTGTGAAAAGGCAGGTAGAAGATACTGATAAATACAGGCTTGATCTTGAATCACAAGAACTACTTGAAATGTTTCCAAAATACAAACAAAAACATAAAAGTATGCCAGAACATTTACATGCAGGAACGTCTATTATTGTTGTTTACATAACTGCTAATAAGCACATCTCATTTAGGAAATTATCATTATCCTATCAATGACCTATATTTAAACCTGCACAAATTCCCTTTGTCAGAGTATTTGTAAACATTTCTTAGAAGCTTATGTATAGGACAATTATCAGTTCTGGGTTTTTTGAAAGATAAGACCTTCAAATGTTAACTTAGTAATGAGAAAAACTTTCAGATATTTCAAAATAGCTCATGAATGATCTGGGACTACAGTTTCATAAGTTGTGAACTTAGGCAATACCAATATCAGTCACTCAGTCCAGTCTCTGTGCTGCCTTTCAGTTACACTCTAATACTTCTTTTCTTTCATGAGGGCTTGGAGTTTTATTTTGTTAGTGAATCATGCGAGTGATCCTGTTTACTCCATAGTCTATAAACAATTTTGTCAGTATTATCTGTAAATAGGGGTAGAACCTGAAGAGAGAGAGCATCAGTAAGCAATGCCAAGGAAAGTAGCACAGATTTTTTTCCTAAGGCAGAGGAAGGTATAAGCTGAAATATGTCGCGTAAGTAGACCAAGCTGAAGATAACATGTTACTTACAGTTGAAAGATGTGGATGTTTGCTTTGTATAAAGGCACTTTAATTATGCATGGAAAAAGTTATTTGCCCAGGGAGATAATGTCTGTGTAAAGCCAGCATTATTAAGGATGAAAATAGAATGAGCTTTCAAGATCACCAATACATAGCAACTAAAAGAATGTCCTTAAAGTTGGATTTGCTTTTTAAAATATTTTCAACATAATATGTAAGCCTAAATATGTGTATGATAAAAATGGTGGTGGGGTTATACTTGGATTTCTTCTGTGCATAGTATTTTTTTTGTAGACAACCAGTGCAATGCCTCTTCCTGCCTGTGTTTGTAGATACAGTGTAATAACTCCTAGTTAACTAGTGGATTTTTCATGCAGTGATAACATTAGATTATTATAATTAGAATTCATTTCAATTTTATTTTTTTTAGTAATTACAAGTAAATGAATCTGGGTTTTTTTAGAGGTGCCTGAAAAACTGACTCACCAGATATGTAGGAAGTAGATGTTGTGCTGAGCATGGAGTGTTCCCAAAAGTGTGAATCAAAGCAAAAGTAAAAGTAGGCTATAGTTCAGAAAATCTAAATGTGTTTGTTCAGCTCAAATTGCTGCATATGGAAGAAACTCCTAAAAATTGTGTAACTGAAATAATCTTATACTGGTTTTTTTTTGTTTTATTTTTATTTCTAAAAATAAACAAGTGGAAGACCTTTGAGAATTTGTATGTGACTTCCAGGCTGAAATGCTTCTGACAGATGTTGTAGAAGCTTTTGGTAGAAACCTGAAGCTTCCAAACAGATATCCAGGCTTTCAAAATCTGGAATTCCTCAGTGCCTGAGATTGTTGTGAGTTACTATTATAAGTAGCTTTTATAGGGAATTCATTGCCACAGTTTACCAAAGGCTCTGAGAAACTTTGCAAAGTAAAGTATTTGGTAAGATAAAAAGCTCTCCCAAGAACTGGTCATTTTTAATAACTGAATAAAATGTCGGTGCAAGTTGATGTGTTAATGGTAGCTAATGCTGTTGTTTTCATTTTATTCAAAGTGGATATGAGTTGAATTGGGCACATTCATATCTTAGTGATGGAAATGCTAACTAGTATATTGAAATCCATAGTCCCTGTAATAGCAAATGAAATTCATTAAAGCTGTGCATTATGGCTTCTAGACTTAAAATATGTGAGATAAAAATACTACAAAATACTTAAACGCAAAACAGATTCCTCCCCCCAAATAAGACCCTCAAAAACCAAACCTCAAGAGAGCCAACTAAAAATCCAACAAGAAAACCCAAACCCAACCAATCATACCACACCCCAACGACTGAAAACAAGCAGCCCAAAGGTACAGCCGGTGTAAGGTGATCTGAAGGACACAGTGAAGTTTACTCTGGTCATTGTTTGGGCTGACACCGAGCCTGTGAGTGTTGGTGTGGTGGGGTGAGTTGATGTGCTCGAGGGCAGAGCTGCCATCCACAGGGGCCTGGCCATGCTGAGTGAACAGGCAGGAGGAGCCTCAGGACAAACGTGGAGGCTGCGCCGGGAAAGGAAGAACCCCTTATTAGACCCTGTCTAGCATACTGCATCTAATTTTGGACCACTAATGCAAGAATATATTGGCAAACAGGAGTTGAGATTAGATAGTCTTTTTTTGCTGTATTGTACTAGGGGTAGAAGTAAATTGATATCAAAGAAAGCAAACAAAATTTGTTAGGAAAAAATGTTACTCTACATAAAATGTTTTGTGGATATCAAGAGCTTGGCTTGATTCAGGAAAGTACAGAATGTTTTCTTTGGACGTTCTGTTTGTTCAGAAGTATTTTAGTAAATTTATCTTAAAAAACTAAGTGGGATATGAAAAATGGTGTTTGGAATTGCAGGGTTTTGCTGGGAGATTTTCCTGCTGCTTCCAGTAGAGAATCCTGTGTGATACTCTGACCTGTTTAGTGTTGATCTGTGTAAAGGATGTTTAGTTTCCCATGTATCAGTAGCACTTATTTTGATAGATACCATGTCTGTTATTTGTTTTTGCCTCTATTATAGCTTTTCAACTTTGTGTTAGGATTGTTTTCTGAGAGATGAACAGCTGTTTTATTTTTCAGTGCTCTTGATGTTGCTGTATGCTTACAGTCTGCAGTGGGGACACTATCTTCCAAACACTGGATGTTTGTTCCAAGTGCCCTGGGGGACTGACCTGGGATTTGCTGTAGTGCACTAAGGTGAAACTCCAGTGCTCAGGTGCTTCTGGTAAGAGGGTGATGTCAGGCAGCCCTCACATACACCTGTTAATGTTTTTATGTAAGTGCTTTTCACCCTGAATGAACCATCCAGTTTTATCCTGATATGATCATGAGGATTGTATGGGGTAGGGAGCTCTTGCTTTTGACAAACTTCAGCACCATGGTTTTAGGAGCCAGTGTAGGAGTGCGGGCAGCCATTTATAGCAGAGGTAAGTCAGTGCTGACAAGGATTTCCCTGCAGAGATACCATCTAGAGCCACTGCTGCAGAGTTAATACTGTAATTCTTGGAACTGATCCATTGCAGTCATGCTGCATCTATCCTGAGCCAGGAACACCAACACATTGATTAGGCTTTAAAAACAAACAAAAATCCCTTTTGTATTTGCAATGAATTTTTACAAACCTCAAATAAATCAGGTTACTTAGCTGGAATGAAGGCCAGTAAATGTGTTTTCCTTAGATCTCTTGTGGGATGGTTTGGGTTTGCTCCTGGTCCCGGGCATATAAATGCAATACCTTGCTTCCCTACACTTTGATTTTATAAAGTTGTTCTTGATTTTTACTTTTTTATTTGTTAGTTGGGTAATTCAGTGATTATTTGCAGGTAGATTTACATGGCACTGGAGAAATACTTTGATCTGGCTTTATCTTCTCATTTTTCTTAATAAATGTGACAGCTTCATTTGCTTATTTGTCTCATGAAAGTAATTGAATTTATATATGCTGTAAAGGGCCATGTGATTGAGGAGTGTCAGTGTCACTGTGCTACTTTGGTTGTGTTGATTTGAGTCTGATCTAGCTAGAATTCTGCAAAATATGTTGATACATACTCAGCTGTTCTGTTGCATTTTGGGTTTTGTTATTTCTTTTAATAGATAACACAAAGTGAAAATGGTTAGTGTTTGTGGAACCAGGACAGTGAAAAAGAAGGAAGAATGCTGTCTTCATCCCTAAAGCTAGCAATTTTACAGTCTATTGCTGCTAAGTGATATGACTGTGTTGCCTCTGGATTTTCTCTTGAATCACATCAATACTTGCTTCCTGTTAACGTTGCTTGCTTGCTGAGAGTTTGGATTATTCAAGAGCTCTGAAATTTGTTAGATCTTGCTGTGACCATGCATTAATGTTCCCAACTTGTCTGTCTTTGCAGAAACATTTCTGCTTGTGGCAGAATTGTTGGGAGAAGGCTCAGCATTGTCACATTTTTGTTAAATATAGGCAAGTGTTTTCCAGTCTGCTCTAGGAGTGGGAACATCAGGCAGAGATGGGTTGGACTGTACCATCTTGCAGGAAGACATATCTCTCTGCCAGAGGCCCAGAACAATTTCCTCCTTGAAAAGGAAAATCGTGGTGCTGGAGCCAGACAATTAATTGGATACAATCTTCCTGTTGTGTTGTACCATATTTGTGTGTGATTGAGCAATGCCTTAGAGTTTATTTCAGTCTTGAGAAAGTATAAATAAATGATGAACTTCAGCAGGCTTATAATAGAAAGTCCAAAATCCTGTAGTAACACTGTAGTTGAGTGGAAAAACACAGAAAATGCTAGCAGGAGTTTGACCCTTTGTTTTCTTCTCTTTTTTTTTTTTTTTCTTTTTCTTTTTTTTTGTTGTAAAAAGTGTTGGTTTTAAAAAATTAACTCAAAAAAAGTACAGGGATTAGTCAAGGGTAGTTTAGGGCATGAGGAATTTATAAGTTCTTTGCAGAGCTCAGGAGCATTACAGTATTATAGTTGAACTGTGGTGTGTAGTGAAGGGAGATGTAGGCTATTCATAGAACTTCTAGGTTATAAAATAACATTAACCAGTCATTGGAAGGACTGAAGAATTGACAGTGAGAAGGACTCAGTTGCAAATGTCCTAATAGTGTAAAATGGGAGAACTTGTAACTAAATACAAAAGATACTGACAGTATTGTGCTACTGTTAAAGTAAGTTTTTCCCTTGTAGGAATATCTTGTATAGTTTTAGTTTTCACATAATAATTTAAATGTGTTGAAAATATTTATTACAGAAATAATGTAATATTTATACAGAATGTATAAATGTAATATTTATACAGAAATAATATGCTTCTATACAGAAAGCATACAAGGTCTCATATATGTATAAAAAACAATATAAGAACAGAAGGGGGGCCTTTTGCTCTTGTGTTAAGAGAGTATTAAATAGAAACCTAAGAATTAAGTTATTAGTGCTGCATATTCTCATATATGCAGCTCATACACTTAGAGTATTTCCTCTATAAAATAAATGCAAGAGCTTAAGATAGAAGAGTTATGTATTGAGTAAAACCCTTTTTAAAGGAAGGAGCAGAAATGTTGTGTTTCAAATGCAGGATGAAAAGCTCTATAATGGGCCAGATAGATATTTGTACAGCAAGTTCTTTTGAAGACATTTGGTACTGGCTGCTGCTGCCTGCATATGTCATTAGTCTTATCTGATACGGAAGTTTCTGCTCTTAAATGGAACTTTTCCAAAGTTGTTCCTTTTTTGGAAGTTGAGTGAGATGAAGTTTAAACCTTAGTTTAAAACTTAGTCTTTGCCATAGTATTGATGTTCTGTAAGTAGTTTTTTTGTTTGTTTAATCCCACCCCAGCAGAGTTTGATGATTATGCCTTGCTTTCTGTTTGTTTTTCTTGGGTTTTTTGGGGGGAGGGGGGTGGTTTAATTAGTTTTCTTGAAGTGTAATGCCTAATTATTTAGGTTAGAAGCTAGATCTCTTGGTTCTGCAAAACTGAGCATTTGGCCTGCCTACCTTTTTGCCTTTTAGTATCCTAGTGACCTTTCCCAGTAATTCATGGCACAATTAATTGTCATTCTCTTTCTCTTTATTTTTTTTTCCATTGTTAGCTGTGGTAGTTATTCCAGAACTTGCAATAGAATTGCAAATCAGTTTTGTAGTATGACTTGTAATTTTATTCTGGCATTGCTGGCTTTTGCACTTACCTACTGTTTCCAGGTGCTTGAAAAATCTGAAAGCTTGCAGGAGGCATAATGAATTATTTGTAATTCTTCATGTTTTGAACTCTGTTATTAAAAAAATAAGCTTTGTTTTTCATATCTGATTGTGAAAGAATCCATTCTGCAGCTGAGTTATTTTTGCAGGTCTATGATCTCTGTAGGTAACTCTTTGTTATTTTCTTATCATTACAGAGATTCCTCTTGGTGGATGCCAGAGGATTTTTAAG
Source organism: Polioptila caerulea (assembly GCA_013397295.1). Classification (NCBI taxonomy): domain Eukaryota; kingdom Metazoa; phylum Chordata; class Aves; order Passeriformes; family Certhiidae; genus Polioptila; species Polioptila caerulea. The sequence goes on from VYXF01010568.1 coordinate 570,333, forward strand.
GTTATGTCAATATTAACACATACTTTTAAGGGACAAAGAATAAATTTGATGAAGTTTCTACTGTTTCTATGGATTCCAGAACTTCAGGTCATTAAATAGTTAGGGTTGTATCTACTTTGGGGGAAGTTACAGTAGTGTGAACAAGGACAGCAAATCCTATGGCATGGATGAACTGGCAGAGGATAACTAAGGCTGGAGTGTTCCTCAGGAGATGGTCCAGTCCAATCTGCTGGTCCACAGCAGGTCTAATGAGTTGAGGTTGCTTGTGCACTTGGTAGAGGATTTTGTGTACGGAATTAATCCCTACCAGGAAAAGCTTCCAAGGTCAGTGTCAGGCATATTAGCTGGTAGATCAGCCTGTGTTGCTGTTTTAAGTTATGTTTCTAACAGTGTATGTATGCATAGTTAGAATTTAGTACTATGCTTACTTGGAGTACTTCTTTTATAGTGCAACTTAAAATTACCACCAAAATGTGTCAGGTAGATTTTAAAAGAATTTCTGGAGGAATGGAAGCACTAAATGAATGACATAAGAATGTTCCTAGTTCCACTCCTAATTCCATAAGGGTGGAAATAATACAACACTTTCACTTATAGCTGTCAACCACTACTTCCTTTTTAAGAACTCAGAGGGGAAATTATTTTCTTTTACTGTCTTCCTCTTTGGAGACCTTTCGTAGACTGCATATTCCAGCACTGGCAAGAGAAGGCCAGGAATACAAATTGTCACAGAAAGGGTATGTTTGTTTTTGCAATCTCTGTAGCTATTCAACATTAGGTAAAGCTGCTGGTTGTGCTGCTTAAGCAGGGCTTTGGTAGGAATATAAATATTGTCAGTGACAGTGAAGGCCAGTGATTTGGTCTATGGACAGAGCCCTTCCTATGTAATTAAGGGAAGAAGTGATAGGCTGCTATTTATATTAATAATATGTTACCTATAACACAGAAAGGCATGTGGATGTTCTAAGTCTATTTGAATGCTCTTTACCCCTGGTGTCATTCTGATCTTTGGTTACATTTATGAACGACTCTTAATTAGAAAGTTAGAAGTATGTGTGCTGTGTTTAGATAACTTCTAGCTTCCACCTAAACAGAGAATAAAATGTTTCTGGAGGTTTTTGTACTTGAACAAATGCATTGCATCAGCACACAAGGACAACCTTCCTTTCAAAATGCATGTTTTGATTTTGACTCTCAGTACACATGCTGCCTCACTGACTGAGATCAGCACAGATTGTACATCCATCCTGTTGCAGCATATTGCTTCCTGATCAATTTAGTGCAGATCTACATGTTAGCTGTAGATTGACCTTCCCTGACCCCATGGGAAGGGTTAGGTTGGCAAAACACTGCACCAACACAGTTGTCCTTTCTCTGAGCCCCTCTGGGACATCCAGATGGCATTCCTGGGGCTCCTTAGGTCACCCTGTTCTGGGATTTTGCCTGCTTCACAGGTCACTGTACATGTACCTGCAGCTGAACAATTTTGTATGCAGATGTGCAGGTAAGAGAGGTTTTTTTGGTCTCACCTGGTTATCAAATGTAAGTGTGCTCATTTTCCTTCCTTCCTTTCCCACGCAGCTTAATGTTGGGCTTTCCCAGGATAAGTGTTGCTGGATAAATTTTAGATGATGATCTGAGTTTTATAAACTAATACCAAAGGATCTTCATGACTACTACTCTTTATTTTGAGCTCTGTAACTTGTTCTCTCTTTGATGTGTGTTATGGTTTAAACTTGCTGTATGCATCTTCTTTTATAATTGCTGTTTTGTAAATAGTTGCTTTGTAATATCCTTTAAAGCCTTTTATGAAGGTGCAGTTTTGTGTCTAATGTTAGGGTACCTGTAATGTTGTAGCATTTCAGTGACTGGATCTGCTTGCTGGCATTATGCCTCAACTCTAGAAAGTATCTAAAGCTGCTCTGCTTTCAGTATTGCTTCAGCCAGTTATACAGGTGAGCAAAGCCCAGTGGAGACTATCCTGTCTTGTCCAGACCAAAACTTTTCAGACAATAGAAGGATTTAAGAAATAATAAGTGCTTGGTTATACTTGTAGACATTTGGAAGAGGTAATTTTTTTCGACTGCTACACTCATGCTGAGGTGTTCCAAGTATTCTTTTTTATGGGACAGTTGTAGTGGGAGGATTTTAAAATGTGTATTGGTGATCATATATGGACAGAAAATGTTTTAACCTTGAATGTGTTTACAGACACAGTCAACGTGCATTTTTATTTCAAAACTGTTTATATTTAAGCTATAAAATTGTGTTTAATATTTTTATTCAATGGGTGAGAGAGTGGAGATCAAGAAAGGAGGCAAATCAGCTTTCTAGGTACAGTCTCTTCTATCTGAAAAGAAGTTCTGAGTTTTGGAAAGTTCTGCTTGAATTTACAAATAATGTGGTAAAAAAAGTCACAAGAAAAACAAATACTTTGAAACACAGGAAGGGGCTAACTTTTGTTTATTTTAATATTAGCCATGACAGTATAATTGCTAGGACACAAAGAATGACTTTAGTGAATGTACTGAGTCAAATATGAAAAATGGGCCAATTCAGACTTTTTTGTTATCTTTGACTCATATAACTCCTGCTTTGGAGTTTCCTTTCCATAAAGCTAGAGATGATGCAATGAATGGACAGGACCAACCTGCTTCTGATCAGAGGATCACAGAATGGTTTGGGTTGGAAGGGACCTTAAGGATCACCTAATTCCAACACCTTTGCTGTGGGCAGGGATACCTCCCACTGGACCAGGCTGCTCAGAGTGCCATCCAGTGTGGCCTTGAACAGCTCCAGGGATGGGGCATCTTCCAGTTGTTTGGGTTGGGGTTTTTTTCCCCCCATCACTGTTCCTTTCTTGGTATTTTTTAACTTCATTGTGCTCTTGAAGTACTAGCATAGTAGTAATAGTAGTAGTTATTATTATATTCCAAAGCAGATGAATTTCTGTCAGTGCTTTCAATAATTCTTGATGAAATGTCCCATTCAAGAAGAAAAGCACACCAGCAGTAAATGACTATGAAATCAGACAGGTACTCTACATTTGCCCAAAGAGCTGTCAGGAGTGCACTTGGATCAGTTGGGTCTGAGGGCCATCTTAGCAGGGTTCTTTTGGCTTACCCATATGCTGGGTAGGCTTAGGCTGCTGGAGGTGAGCTGCTTCTTTCCCTCATGCATTTTATTTCTGAGCATTTGAAAGAGTGTGAGCTATACTTGCCTTTTTAATGCAGCCTTTGAAGTATGACTGTTGTTTGCTGGCATCTTAAAAGAGGGAGGAGAAAGTTTATCTGCTTTGACAAACAAGCCTTTGGAAAGAGCTCTGTGACCTTGCTTGAAGAAGGATTATGATGAGAGGAATGTCTTGTATATTTATTTTATATAATCACAAGTGGTAAATTCAGTTAAATGTGGCTTGTTTACAGTGTAAAACACTTAGATACCTGCCTACACTTGAGGCATAGTAAGGGTATTATCATTTAAATGTCTGAATTATGATAATTTACATGCTTGTTTAACGTGCTAGCAGTGTATGAAGCCAAACTTACAAGTTTTGAGAACATTATCATTAAAATAACTTGAGTTGTTTAGTTTTTTTCAAGTATTAGAGCATTAGGTTCTGGAGAATAGACACGGATGATTGTTCTTTATAAAGGTGTTAACAGGTTTTTTCTGCTTGGGTAGAACTGTTGAAGATGTCCCAAAGCAGAAAGCCTGCATGACTTGCATCTTCCCACATTGCTAATGAGAAATTACATTTTGAAAACTGTGGTGGAATATAGAGTCTTCGTTATTTGCTGCAAAACTCAGAGCTGCAATTCAGACAGAACTCTTGCTTTTCAGTTTCAGTTCTACTCTTTTACAGGTTTTGTTCCAATTCAAAAGGCACTTTTTTCACCATCAATTTGTGTTCCTCCGTGCTTTCTAGTACCTTTGACAGAACAACTAAAGCAAATAGCATAGGACAAAATCTTGCTTTACAAGTTTGTTACGTTGTGCAGTGAATATGTATTTTAGAAAATCCAAGGTCACTGAACCTACATGTTTCTGAAAATGTTGGTGGTAACACATATTCAGAGCATGATGCTCTTGCCACCATTAGGGCAGTAATCTAATTGAACAGGAATGCTGAAATGCAATAGGCAGCAAAAAAGGACAGAGAACCCCACCATCAGAGTAGGGTGTTCCTTGTTTCAATTTGCTGATCCTCTTGAGGCCTAAAACCTCCATAGCAGGGAATTCCTCTCTGTATTGTGTTTTTGTCAATTGCTGGGTAGTAACTTCCTTTCATTTTTAATGTATGTATATTACCATTAGAAAATATGCTTCATGTTGGAATTCAATTTCCCTTTATTTTTTCTAGTTGAGAAGGTGAAAAATAAAATATTTAGAAAAATACTAATTCTTAGGAAGGTATTTGACAAAACTGAAGAAATAAGAACAAATCTATGGCAGAAAAGGTTATGGGTGCACAGAATATTTTTAAACCAGTTGTTAAATGCCGGGTGAGCTATTCTGCATAGCCAGTCCATCATTCATCCTATCCTTCTCAAGTTGATTCTCACACTTGGGCCACTCTTAACTAAACTTAGACTTCAGCACCCTCGTCTGTCCTCTGTAATGTCTGTAATGATGCTGTCTCCCAATCTTTGGGATGAAAAGAATTGCAGATTTTTAAGAGTTAACCTGTTCTTCACAGTGCTTCCCCACTGGAGTCTATGAGTAATCCTAACTACTGCCTTCCTCTTGCTACTGTCCCTTTCTGCAAAGTGCAAACAACAGTGGTGACATTCCAGCTTCCTCTTCCTCTTGTGTCCAAGTGGCTTTGAGTACGTGTGGTGATGGAGCAGCCAGACATGAGTCCATTTAGGGGCTGGAGAGAGGAAAATCAGGGGAAGGAGGAGTGCAATGAAAGGCTGCAAGAAACTTTTCTGCTTCTGTTTCTCATTCTTTGTAAATACAAGCAGCCAGTGTTGAGGTCACTTTGTCTGGTTTGAGCCTGGTAGCCGTGGAAGGTGGCCTTGAGCTGCTCAGATGCTGGGAGGGCAGGAAGCACATCTGTGTAGTGAATCTGGAGAACTGAGCTGAACTTCATACCAGCACTGAGGCTGTGCTGGGGATAAACAAAGGGGTGAGAGGAGCACTGAGCACTGAAGAGACCAGGAGTTTGCATGGGAAATTCTGCAAGGATAGCATAGAGACAAGGGGATCAGTGTTACAAGTGGATCAAGTGATGCAGAAGGGAATATTGAAACTGAAGAGCAATTGAAGTCACAGTTGTACACTCTAGATTGCAAGTTGCCCTTTCAAAAAAAAAAGAAAAAGAAAAACCAACAGGAAACATGTATTGCTACTTCTGCTTTTTAAATTTACTTGTACCATTAAGCACAGGTGCCCAAAGAGCAGAGTTCTGCGCTGTTGAAAAATGATGGTGAGTGTTACAGTTATCATTTAAGGTAACAAAGCTTTTTACTATTTTCTGTGTCTTGCTGTTTGAGTATTTAATTTTTAAAAATGCTTACTTCTCTCAGCTTAATTTCTCAGGTTCTATTAAAATATTCTTAGCGTGTTGAAAAAGCCATTGTTAGGAGCAGTGCAGGAATGGCAGTTGTAAGGAGCTGTATTTGTAGTGAAGTAAAGTATTGCCAGAGCAGACAGATATTTTTATTTTTTTATTGAAGTAGTCAAGTAGTTGGAACATGGGTCATCTTCCATGAAAGATTTTAGGAAAAATAGTTTCAGCTCTTTATATAAGACTGTTCTTAGTGAGGAGTGTGCTGTCTGCCATATTTGAGATGCTTACTGGTGAGCACTTCACCTGTTTCTAATTGTGACTTGCTAATGACAGCATTTCCTATTACAGTTCACTAGGTGGTTTTGGTTTAAGTTGAAATAGCAGCGTGGAAATACTTGTCATTTATGTGCTTCTGTCACAGCTAAAATAGTTTGTTTCATACCTAATGTAGTTTTGAATATGTTGCTTCATGAAGAAATCTACTAATTCAGTTTGTGTTTTAGGTGATACTGAGTAGAGAGGAGTGTTTTTATCCTTGAACTGACAGTGATAACTTTGTACCTGCAGAATGTAAAAGCTCTAGTAGTTTTCTTTTTAAATTAATGGTAGTTGTTTTTTTTCTTTATTTAAAGTTCATAGTAACTTTGTGACTTTCTTCTTATGGGTTTTTTGTTTGTTTTGGTTTTTGGTTTTTTGCTTTTTGAAATTTAATTTCTGAAGGGGTTTTTTTGGTGGGGTTTTTTTCATGGCTTAGGTACTGAATCCTTCTATTATGCATTGAACTTTTAGTTGACATGCCACACATAAATCTAAGAGAAGACAACCAGTAAGTAATGGCAGTTCAAGTGACAGAGGGGTTCCAGGGGATTCATTGACTCACCACAGACACATTTCTTTCTGGGTCTCTGACCAAAATCTTTGTCAATCACACACAGCTGGTAACCTTTTAGAACGAGAGGAATGAGAGGATGAAAGGTGTTAGCTGATCCTGTGTGGGGTTTTGTGTTCTTGGCTAACTGGCCAAGAAGTAAATGCTTAGCATTCTATCGAAAAGTCCACTGCAAGAATACTTCTATTGTAATTTATTGTGAAATATTACTGTCAAGTTACTTACTTTCTGTAAATTCTGTATTAATTTTCTCTTAAAGTAATAAGCAAAAAATGCATTAATAATTTACTCATTGGTTATTGTATATATGAGTGATTGATAAAATCCAGAAGGACCTTCTGAAATTTTAAGCATTTATATTTGAAAATTAGTTTATTCAAGATATTTAGGTATTCATGGAATAGTTAGGAATGAAGATTAACTTCAGTTGGTTTTAAATGCCTACCTTTTTTGCTTTTAGTATAATAGCTGTGTGAGTTCTCTTGGGATTTTTCTCTGTTTTGTTACTCCAAACTTTTGATGTTGTTTGCACAATTTTGTTTACTAGTTTGCTGTTCCCGGTATTTAAGTTTTCAAGCTGAACCTTTCAAAGGGAAGTGAAGAAAACATCAACGTTCCTGATGTGCCTGTTAAGAAACACCGAGGTTGAGAAACAGGTGGCAGCAAGCTGCTGGCTGGTGGTTGATGATAGTGTCTCATGCCTTGCATTAGTTCTGCTTGGCACTGCACGAGGGGATGGTATTGGAAGTCTGGAGACACTCAGCTGCTGAGTCTGGAACTTGGCAAGTCCATCCAGTTTGTGAAATCAGGGGGTAGATAAGCTGCTCAAGTTGTCCAGTTTTGAATTAAGTGTGAAAAGTATAATGTAACAAGGTAAATGAGGCACCTTTGTTAAGGGCATATGTTTATTTTATCTGACTTGAACTTACTTTTAGAGACAGAGAAGCAAGCCCTGAAATAAATGTACTAAAAATGCACTTTGTTTGTCCCATGAGAGCTTGTTAAGAATTAAATAATATACTTTAGGCTCAGAAGTTTAGCACCATTTTGTTTTTAAGGTACCTTGTTGAATGTTGAAAGAGTACAGGATATTCTGTGATGTTTTTCCAGACCCTTGTGTGCTGTGTGCTGGGAGGGGACTGGTTTGCACTCAGTTCCACTACGTGTCTGTGAGGGTTTTGCCTATTCCAAAAGAAACTAGAAGATATAAACAGGGAGGGAGAAAGCTGGAGGTGTGCTGTGGTGCAACTCTTGGGGTGGGTGTTATGGAGAGCACAGCAGCTGTGCACTGCACAGGGTGTGTTTCCATAATTGCTGTCAAATGTCACTGCTGCCAGCACAGGCCTGGTGTGAATGGGGGAACTTGGTGGGATGAGGACTATTTGAAATAGAGAGAAGAAAGCAGAGAGCTGATTTCTGACACTTCCCTGGAAACCTAGCTGGGAGATTGTGAGTGCAGTCAAGGAAGGTGCTGTGCAGCAAAGCCAAGAGCTCTGTGAGGGCTTGAGGCTGTGTGTACAGGACTGTGCTGCTGCAGTCTGTCCTTTAAGAATGTCTGAAACACAGCGGCTTCCTCAGCCCCGAGCAGCTGCTGTCAGGTGCCAACAGAGGCAGGAGCTCATTTTAACATCAAGGAGGAGAAGGACTAGCTTACTTGTTTCTGAATCTGTGGTGGACAGACTGATTCCTGTCTACTAACCAGAGCTGTGTGGAAAAGATATTTTCATGTGAGAGGGCTTTGCCCTTTACTTGTTTCCTGTATCTCTTTGATTTTGTAACTTTGGTGGATATTCACATGAATTTGTGTATAAGCAACCAGGAGAGCTGTTACTGATCTATATACAAATTTTGTCTTCTGTTTCTATTATAACAATAACATCTTAATTGTTGTAAGGCTGGCTGAGCAAACCTTTGAGGTGTTTTTTCGGGTAAACACTTGAAAATTCATCTAACAAATGTGTCACAGATTTGTTTGGGATTTAAAAAACTTTTCCTTTCATGAAATAATGCAAAGCTCTGATAATCCAATGAAACATTCTACCAACCTGCATCAGGCATTGTGTTTGCTTAAGACATGAGTATATTATTTGGCTGCAGAAGAAAATCTTTCCAAAAAATTTGGAAGAAGAAATAGGGACACACATGTTTCTCTTAAATTTGTATTTAGCCATGTTGCTCTTAATGCTGCCAATTCCCAGTGGCCCAACCTATTTTCCTTTGAAACAAACTTTGGATAGCATCTAATTCTAATTAGAGTTTATTAAAACTTTGTACTAATAGTAGACTAATTATAGGTAGTGTAAAAGTCTTGCTGATTTTCCTTTAATCAAAGTGTAATCTTGTCTACAGCTGTATTAAATTTAAGTTTGGATGACAAGCCTCTTGGTATGTCAAAGCTTATTACTTAACAGCAAACATGTTTTTTGTGGGAAGGCTGTGTTTGTACTGGGAGTGCAGTTTGAATGTTATGTGAACTTAATTGGAGGGCTCATCTGTTTTGGTGATCCACAGTACAGATGCTTTTTTCCATGGAGTAGATGGGCCAGTGTAGTTGGGACTGATTGCATGCACAGTACCAGTGCATTGCCACTATTATTAAGTGTCATCAGTTTTAATGACAAGCTTGCTGAACTTTCTTCCATGTTTTGTTTGGACTATAGATTTTGAAATGATTCTTTAAAATGTTTTTGTTTTGAGCTTCTAGTGTATGTCCTTCTGTCAATTGGGTTTTTTTGCTTTAGTAAATGGCTCATTCTCCTGGTTTGCTTTAGTTTCTGGACCTTGTTTTCTGTTCCTCTAGGAGCATAGATACTGAATTGTAGCAGAATTTAATATTAAATGTCAACAATACATTTCAACAAAGGGCTATCTTTGTGCAGAAAAAGCCCAACTGTTCTCAGAACAGCATTTTTTAAAAAATGCTGATTAGACACAGAAAAAATCTGCATGTTAATTCTGGTTCTTTTGCAGCATATGGCCAATTTCTAGCTAGATACTTTTTACCATAGAAGTTCAATTTCTATATTTAATGGGAAAAGCCTTTGACATCATTCTGATTTTTACCAGTGTGGATGTTGAAGTGTAGAAGTCGATTGTCTGGGAGGCTTTAGACTGTAAAGATGGAATTAATATTTTAGGCAATCCAGAGAATATGTGGGTATATTCCTATAATTAATTGAAAATTCAGTATTAAAAAAAACCCTTGAACAACAAAATCCTCATAATATAAAGTTTTCAGCTGTAGTTTCTGCTCTGCTTTTTGTGGCATTGGTTTTGCATTATGCGGCCCGGGCAGCGCGTTGTGTATCGTGGCCTTGCCCTCTAGTGGCTGCAACTCAACTCAAATAGTGAACGGTTAAGGCATTTTCGTGCTTAGGGAAGGGATTGGGAAAATTTTTTTTATGGTGATTTGAACGATTAAATCATTTGGGGAGGCTATTTCTTCTTAGACTGACAATCTAGAACCTCTGATGCTAGAAAGACGTTCTTTTTGTACTCAGTGTTCTAGGGGGAAATAAGGCACATTCAGTACAAAAAAAATGTAAGGCTTGATAATGACTTTTCAGAGGTGTGGACGACCACTCCCTCAGGCTTTCCAGCTGAAAGGGTGTGGGATTGCCAGCAGCACTTGGCAGTTCCCCTCCTCCTGGTGCCCAGTGGCAGATTGGTCACAGGCACTGATGTGTTCTGGGTGCATTTCTATTGACAAAGAGATTAAGAGATTTGGGTTATTGGTTGTTTTGTGTGTGTGTTGTTTTTTATTTTTAGCTTGTCTGAAGAATCACATTCATGGGCCCAGATATTACCAGTGTAACATCCTTGATGACCCTGATGGCAAAGACCTAGGTAAAAAGCCAGCAAAATACTTCTGTGTAGAAAGCTGTACCTTGGCAAGTTGTGCCATATTAGCAACCTGTCTAATCTGTAAATCCAATGTACCTTGTCTGTGATTTTTGCCCTTGACTAAGATGTCTGAATCGTGAGTCACCGTGTTTGCCACTGTAATTACCAGAGCCTCGAACGCCTTATCTGCCCTCTGCCCATTCCTCTGCTGGGGTGGTTCTGACATGATCCTGTGAGAACCTGTCCCCTTGTTTTGAAGCCAGTAGGACACAGCTAAAGAAATCACTGATCAATAGTCTGTAAGGTTGACTATCAAAAATCAGCTCATACACCTTCTCTCCTGTTGCTGGCTGACCCATCTCCACCTGTGGTTTTCTTAAGTTTAAAATAAATCATCTTTTTCTGTATTGTAAAATCGTTGATCTCAAAGGAGCACCAGAATAAATCAGCCTTTGTTCATTTAAATACCAGTATTTAATTCCTTTGTTCATTTAAATACCAGTATTTAATTCCTGCTTACTTTGAAGGTCCTGATCCAGGAATGCATTGCAAATGAATACAGCCTCCTCCCAGGGTATTTTCACTCTCACTTTGTTGGAGGTATGGCTTGGCAGTGCCTTGAGTACAAATATTAAACTCCCAATTGTCAGATTTCTCCTCTGTGCTGGAAAATGAATTTTCCATCTTTGGATGGAGCCGCACCCCTCTCTTTTGGTGTTTGGTTTCCAGTTAATTGCATTTTTTCTCTGCATGGAATGCTGAAGTTCAAAACACAGAATGAAAATAAATTAAATTTAGTAATTTTTTTTTAAACTTTTGTTCTGTCCTTGATGCAGAGAAGTCTTCAGAGGAGCAAGGAGGAGCGTATTGCTCTGGTGACTGGTTGTTTTCAGTATAAGGAACTGTGTAGTGAACTCTCACTACTCTCTATTTGGGTAATATTTGTGGTTTGGACCTCTTACAAAAATATCTTGCTTGACGTGATTAAAATTAGTGCAGTGTCATTTGTACTGAGGCAGTTCCCTTCAGTTAGGACTTGTACTTCTGCATCTTCATTGGCTGCCTTGAAGTTATATCACGGTAGCTTTAAGTTTATCCTCAGCATGGGCATTTTAGCTGTAGTTTAGCAATGTGCTGACCATTATTTTCCTTGTGACACTTGTGCTCTGTGAATTAATAGTTAGGAGCAGATGGTGGCAGAAAGCAAGTGAACATTGCTTTGTGCAAAGGAGAAGTGAATTAACTAGTCCTGCTGCAGATGTTGGTTTTAAAAAAAAATAAAAATACTGTAGTGATATTAGACAAGTCCTTTCAGATGGAATATGTCCCTTAATAAAAGGGAGGGAGAAACTTTCCTAAATTTTTCAGGTATTTTGAGAGTTTTTATATATAGAGGGATAGTACCAAGCCACTGCTGCGTTGCATTTGGAGGTGTCTGTGAAATCTGATGTGGGTTTTTTTCTTTATCTGAATTTGTGATCGCCAGGAGTTTTCTCTGCCATAAACCAGCAGCAATATGGAATTAATCATAGTAGGTAAACACAGTGCCTTGTGTGGAAGGAGTAGAATTGAGAAATAGTTAGAAAGTTTCAACAACTCCCTTTACTCTCTAAGCAGTTGAAAAGTCAGCCTGTGAGGAGAGATTCTGCTGTGCCTGGAGTAGAGGAGCTTTGATGTAATGATTAACTAATTTAGCAACTTAGCAGTGAGTAGTGAGACAATTAAGAAGCTTTTGCAGTTCTGCACCTGCCTTGAAATGTCTGGGGTTATGCTGGGAGTTGGAGTTTGCTGATAAACTAAGGAGCTGCCTCATAACCTTTTGCTTTTCTCTGAATAGTTCTTCTCTTCTGGCGGAATATCCGGTAATCTTGGTTTCTGTTGTGGTTTTTCTCCAATTTGCTTGCAAATGAAAATGTAATTGTTTGCTGATAGAAGTTCAGCAGTGCAATTTCCATAAGAAAAATTTTCCTTTCAATTAATTTTTTGCTAGTTATTTAGTTACCTCGTTAGCTCAAAGATTTTTGAGGAAGTGGAAATAATGGATAATGTTGGTGTTGGATTTCACGTTCTTTCTATCTACTGACAGATGCTGATAGTATTTCAAGATGGCTTTTAAAAAAACAGTTATTTTTCTTTTTTCCTTCTTTTTATGTCATTTCTGGTTATTCTTCAATGTTTTGCCATAAAAACAATTTATTTGGTTTCTTTAGTAGGTGTTGCAGAAATGTGATTTTAGTTTTTGTTTATGCAAGGTTCTAATAAGGTCAGTTAAAATCTCAAGACCAGAAGAGATTCATGCCTTACCTCTGCTCTTAAATTAGGGCAAAGCTGTGTCCAAACATGACAAACCTCTCTCTTTATGTTGTACTTTTCATTGCAGTAGTCAGAGACAAAACCATACTTTATTTTGGTCTTGTGCTTTATTAGGTTGGCCAAAGAATTAACTATCGAGTTTAACCATTTTTTGATTTTGAATTTAAGAATAAAAGTTTTTGTGTTCTGAATAGGCTTAGTGTTCTTCACTAGTGCAGAATGTTTATGGGTGCTTTTGCCTCCTAAAGGTAGGAGTAAATTGCAATTATACATTACAAACCTTTAGAAACATGTATGAAACATGTATTTGAAAATAAATTAAGATTGTATATGAGAACCTGCTCTTTGCAGAGCTTACTTATTTTATCTGAATACATGTCCTACAAATACAGTCCTGGGGAATTTGTACATGTTGAGAGCAAGTTAACTTTACTTATTGCAAAGTTTGAGTGTGCCACGTTACCAAACTTTAATTGCCTTTATTAGAGCAAATAATAGTGTTTAACTTTCAGTCCAGTTTTGTAGGGAAGTATTCCTGTAAGGGCATCAGGATTGATGAGTATTTCAGCAATATTTTACACTTAGAAGTAATTAGCCTGAAGAAGCCTGGATTTCAGAGTAATGGCTGATTAGGGTGTTTTATTTCTTTATTTTAAAGCTGCTTTAAGTTGCAATGTGTTTCTGTAATTGATTAATGCAGAGAACAGAGTAGCATTAAGTGAAACCTCAGGAGGTCACCTTGGCCATATGTTTTCCCCAGAGTCCATGTTTGATGTGATGATAGAAGTTGAGATAAATTTTACAAAGTAATCACTGGTGTCACAGTGATATGTGATATGTAGCTGTACAAGTGTCTTGTGTAACAAGAGGCTGAGCTTTTTTAATGAAACAAAGCAGAAAACTTCTTTGCAAGAAGTACAATTTCCTTCTAGAAACCTGTTTTTATCTACTTTATACTGGTTTTATGAGTACATTGCACAAGTCAGTGTTTTAATATGGAGCAGGAAAAGTTCTTTGGAAGTTATCTAAGGTATTGTCATCTATGACAGCAGTAAGACAAAATAAGTCTCTTCTTAATACTGTTTTAGTATTCTAATGAGTCAATTTGAGCATCTTGGCATGATATGTGAGTAATCATTTCCTGGGAAGCTTTTCTGTTCATTGTACTTTATTATTAGTGTATTTTAGCTTTGCAGTTAAAGCAATGATTTACCTTAAAATTCTCTTAGCATTTTCAAGATGGAATTAAAATAGTACTTGAGAATTTTAATGTAAGATGAAAATTCAGTTTCCTCAAGAATATTGCATATAACTATTACTGAGTTGGGTAGTTTTTTTGTGGGAAACTTTTGTGCTTTGTCTATATTCAGAATGGAGTTGCATCTTTTCTGAAAATGTTAATATCCTTCATCTCTTTTATGATTCATGTACAGAAGTTTTAAAGGAGTGTGATATATATGATGTATATGAAGGGACAGACTTTCATTCTGCTGGAAAGAGAATAAATATAAAATTCTTCTGGTTATCCTGAAGCCATCCAGCACTTTTAGCAGAAGGCTGATACTCAGAAATTTTGTGAACTGTGAGGACAAAAGTTAAGTAAAAGAGACATTCTGAAGAGTAGTAATTAGTAACCATGGTGACAGATGTCTCACTGTAGCAAATCAGTCGACTATATATAAACCAAATTACTTGTAAATTAGAATTCTTCCTCTACATCTCTTCTTTTTAAAAATAGCTTTTTGCATCAAAACTAGTGACACTGATGTGTTCAGGGATCTATTTTTGTATGGTACTGTCACATTTTGTGGTGAAACATTTAATCTTGAAGTTTTTGGTGAGTATCTATCTTGTCATTCTCCTTTTGACAGTGATTGCCTTTTTGGATTATTTGAATAATCTAGGGATAGATTGGCACTCAGGTACATGAGCAACTTCTCTCTTTTGCAGTCACTTCATTCCACACCTTGTGTTTCCTGCAGAAAATTTTATTTAGAAGAGGAATGAATATTTTGTATCATGCCTTGTTTCTGCTCACATACTTCATCCTGAATCTTCTATCAGAGTGTAATTACTACAGAATTCTGAGGAGGCCTTACAGCATAACAGGGAGTGTCCAGGACTTGTTCTTCTGTGACTCGGTGTTGTACTGCATTTTTCCATTATGGAATGTGACTGCTGGGAGGTGTTAATTTCACAACTGTCAGGTTAGACTTGAAATGTTCCTTTCTAGAAAATAGTTTGTGTGTTACTGGAATGCTTCCAGTTCTGCTGAAGGTGGGTGAAGGCAAATAGGTTAGCAAGGGGAGCCATCCTTTGTGGTAATGTTTCCACTCACATTGGTTGTGCACAGCCATAGAGTAAAAGCTTTATTTTCAGTTTAATCTGTTACTTCAGTATTGGTATATATGATATATTTATCATCTTACATGAAGGGTTCTTTCCCTGTATAAACTGCTATCACCATAACACTACTGGGTTTTTTTCCAGATACTTTCTTGGTTTAGGTGTTTGGAGTGTTGATAGTTCCTTTCAAAACTAAAGGAAATAAAAGCAATCTGCAAGTGAGTTATTGCTATTCATACAGTTCTGCCCTGACTGATGTTGAGGGATTCAGGAATTGTAGTGCAGTTTGTTTATTAGCATTTTCACAGAGTCGCAGAATGGTGCAGATTGGAAGGGAACACCGTGGTCATCTGGTCCAATCTCCCTGATCAGGCAGGGTCATCTGAGAGCATGCAGCACAGGATTGTGTCCAGATGGTTCTGGAATGTCTCCAGTGAGGGAGAGTCCACAGGCTCTCTGGGCAGCCTGATTCAGTGTGCAGTTCCTGCAGAGTAAAGGAGTTCTTCCTCAAATTCAGGTGGAACTTCGTGGGCATCAGTTTCTGCCCATTGCCTCGTGTCCCATTGCTTGGTACCACAGATTAGAGCCCAGCTCTATCCTCTGACACCTCCCAGCAGACACTGAGAGGCATTGGTGAGGTCACTTCTCGAGGCACAGCAGTCCCAGCTCCCTCAGCCTGTCCTCACCAGAGACATGCTCCAGTCCCTTCATCATCTTTGTAACCTCTGCTGGACCTGCTTCAGGGGCTTCATGTCTCTCCTGGACTGAGGAACCCAGAACTACTTTTTATGAAAAAACACATTTCATGAAAGAAAGGATGATGTAGATAATGATTTCCTTAATTCTCTTAATTCAGCTTGAATTGTCTCCTAATACAGCAACTTCTGATTCTGGTTGAGAACTGTACTTAAAAGCACTTATGTAATTTATATACTAATTCTGACATATTACAATTGACAGAAGTCAGGTGGTTGACCCTGTAAATGCAGCCTGCTCTCTGCCATTCTGTTCTTGACTGCTGCTGGGGGAGGTGTGAGTGTGTGGCTTAGGAACCAGCTTTAAAGTTTGCTCATTTTTAGCTCAGGTCATCATTATATACCAAGTTAAGCAAACTGAAAGTGATAGGAGTTCAGAGACTGGGTTTTCAGCTGCCATCAAGCCAACTTTGCTGCTTTCTGTGATGGCCAAGGGGCAGACAACCCACCACCATCCTTGTCCAGTTGCCTCATTCCTTTTGTCCATTACCACATAGGTGCTGAAGAAACCGATCTGGAACGGTGTAGTGGTTGTGAAAGGTGTGGGGGACTATGGGTTAAAGTTAAGGGCAGCAATGCATAATCTCACAAACCTTTGGACACAAGCAGTAGAGATTTTTCTCCTCATTTTCATATACATGCACAAATTGTAAAATAAATATCTGATATCCTCTTTCTGAATTTTTGGATGTAAAGTAGATTATCTGTAACTACTTGAAGAATAATACAGAGCTATTGACTAATAGTAACCCTGAGTCCTGAGCTTTCCACCTTCAGATGAGCCAGATGAGTTTGAACTACTAACAAACGTGTGGTTTGAACAGGGATTTGGAAAGTAAATGCGATGCTTAAATGGGCACAGCACATAGGAGGTGGCATTAAGCCTGCAAACATACTTTTTTGTGTTTTTCTTTTTTGTTAATGATTTTAATATGCCAGAATTTAAAGTCCTGATAGGTGTATCTGTAAAAGTCAGCAGTTAAAATAAGCATTGCAGAGTCATATGTCCAAAAAAAGCCTATGCTGAAATGTTTGCGGGTACACCTTGAACACGTTTGCTTTGTTCTGTTGAGAAAGGTGACATTTTGCTACTGAGGAAGGCACTAGAGCAACTCAGGGCTGTAGCCAAACACATGTTTTGTGCACAGTTAATCTCTTGGTGTCTCTCAGTGTTGGGCATTGCCTTTCTGCCTAAGGTGCTTCCTCTTCCTCCCCACAAATCTGTCCATCTTCCCTTCCCTGTCATAGTCCCCTTGTCCTTTGCAGGCAAACTCTGCTGACCACTCACACAGAAGTTAAGCTGAGTGACGGGGCCTATAGTGAACTTCAAAGCACTTGAACAACCAGGAATGGCAAGGAACACAGGGATTAATATTTTATAGCACCTCAAATAACGTGTCTAAAAAGGCCAAACTGTGTTTATACCCAGGCTCAGTTACGCTGGCACAAAGCTGCTTTTACTGGCACAGTTTATTTTGCTTGACAACAGGTATGAGCAACCAGCAGGGTTGTCCTGGCAGTACAGACAACAAAACCTCAAGGTGTAAACAGACACGGGAACAACTGGGTCAGCAGAAGAGCATATTCCCTGCTGTCCTTTTCCCCCTACCTTTTTGAACTACTGGCAGGTTTGGAAGGAGAGCATTGGATTCCTGGGGATAGCTCAAAATTTTAACCTTTTCTCAGCAGTGTAGCTGGATTTACATTAGCCTTATACTTTGAGTTAAAAACACGATGACATTTTTTTGTCCGGTGCTATATCAAAGAATGTTAATTTTTTATCTATTTTTTTTTAATTACTGCATAGAACAAGTGGTAAAGTTTATTTTTATTTTTTAAGAAAAGTTACTGAAAACTACTAGCAAGTTTTGCTTCACTTGAGAAACCAAGTACTTGTAGTCCCTGAACAGCCAATTGCCACTCCTTCACTATGTTTAATCTGACTGGAAAATCCCTTTCTTCACAGCTGGTTGCTTTTAGTTTCATAGTGGGTTCCTGCCTGGGGTAGTTAGAGTCATTTTAAAAAGGAGTTTTCAGAAGAACTCAAAAGTTAATGCAGTAGTTTTGTTTCTGAGTTGAAGGAAGAGGGGTTTAGTAAGCAAAGAGCCATTAGATCTTCTATGTGTTTAAGAAACAGAAAACTAAATAGAAAAGCAATTTTGCTTAATGTACCCCACCCTGTGAAATACATTTGATTATGGAGACAAATACTTCTACTTCCTTGATAGGTGGGTGGAGTTAGGCAAGTGAGAGGAAAGGAATTTAGGATCTGTCTAAGCAGACCAGAATGAGGAACTCAATCAATTGAATCTGGAGATAATTTAGCGTTTGAACTTCTCTGTCTTAGAGCCAAAGGACTGACCTGGAATTCAGTGTGGTTTGCACAGTGTACTCTGCTAGCAGAGTGCTGCTCCCAAAATGAGAAAATTGTCAGTGTTAAGACTTAAGACAAAATAATCTTGTAACAATAGGAGAGAAAAAAATTTCTAGCCACAGTGTGACAAGTGTTGACCATGTTGGTTTGACCCTGGTATATATTATTTTGAAGTCTTTGGCTTTGCCAAGTTGGACTTGTGCACCGTGTATTTCACCTCCTGGTGGAATTCTCAGCATGCAATGAGTAAATGAACTCGGTTGCGTTACTGTTTAGTGAAGTGTTACTCCAGGGCAAGTATTCCAATTTCTAGATCCCTATTTACTTGCTGCTTTTGAGTATTAGCTTTAGTACTCAGGGGGTGCATTTATAATGACTGCATTAATTGTTCAATGATTATTTAATGTGAGTAGGGGAATAATCTTTCATCATTAACTGCAGCAATTTGTGATTTAACTGCTCTGACTAACAGCCTTGCTGCCCCTTTGTGGCAGTAACCATGGCAAAACTGAAGCTGCCATCTCCTAACTGGTTATAGTTCATAAGTTGACAAAATAATTTAAATCTTTCTGGTTCAAGCTAAAGCCACAAAGGTATAACAGGACCCTGAAGCTCATGGGAGTTGTGTGCACTTCTTTCGCAAAGGAAATAAGAGGTGAGAAAAAGAATGGTAAACTAGGAGATTGTGAAATTTGGATTCTTTTTCTACATTAGTTGTTTAGGCAGTGAGAATTTATTTAATAAATAAAATATATTCATTTTTGACTTAGTGTAAAAGGTAATAGCCTACTTTTGGATATTTATTTACGTAATTATTCAGCTATGGAATGAGGCTGAAATAGGTTTAATGATATGTGATGGTTTCTTCTTGCATTTTTTGATGTAGAAGTTGTTCATCTTCCCATACTGATTCTCACATCTCTGTGGGCAAACTGCCTCAGTTTTCCAGCAGTTCTCCTTGCTGTAGTTCTCCAAATAATTGCCCTGAGCTCCAGCTTCAGGCTAGGTTAGATGGAGTAGCAGTAATGTGGTCTTAAAATGGCAAAGGATGGCAGCAAATATTAGAAGTATTAAAAAGCTGGCCAGTTGTTTCTTCCTGTAGTTCTACTGTAATTAAATCCAGGTACTCAAATCACTGAAGAAGTGTGCTACTTTGTTTTCAAGATTGTCTATACATCTTGAGCCCATATTTTGTCTTCTCAGAATGCTTCAGAAGTGTCTCATCCTGTATCAGGCCTGCATATGGCTTGGGAAGAAGACACTTCATGGCTTTCTCACTTGTCAGGCTAATTCAGGAGTTCTCTTCAGCCTGCCTCCTGGAAGATGTTACAATAGTGATCATTAAACAGAATGGGTTTGTTATTGCTAGTTGGTTTTATTACTTTGAAGAAAACAGTTAATCTGCATTTCATAAGTTAGGTTAAAATCTGTCCACCTGAAGCACAGCAATTTGCAATTTGCCAGTATCAGTTAGATTAACATATTTTATGTGCTTAATTTTGATCTATTATGGCTTGAGATCACTACAGAAGAATCTTCTATTTCTTTAATCAGAAAATACTAGGAATTTGTTGTAGGGGGAAACTCATAGTGGTATCTAACTGCATGAAAATAACACATGAACTGATTTAGTAGGTTGTTGATGCTCTTCTGAGTCATTGACCTAGAAGAAGGAATGTGTTTTTTGTGCACCATAGGTCAGAGCAGAGGAGGTACATTTGTTCCATTTGCAAAACTGAACAGTAAGTAACATGGAACATTAAGAATACTAAATTTGTTTTAATTACAAATTTGTTTTAGGGAAACAAAAATCTGTAGTTTTTTGAAACTTCCATAATATAGCTTCTAAGGAAGATAGATTGTACTGGAGAAGTTTGTGTGTACTGATGAACTGCAAGTTTTACTTCAGAATAAAATCTTCCCAAATTTTGTGGAAGCAGCTTGATAAGTCTACAGTTAACTGATCTTATTAATGGCGTGTAGGGGAGAGGATGTAAACAATAAATTACTAAAGAAGAAATACAGGCTAGGAGTTTTTTTTTGGCTGAGTTGTTATGCTAATGAAGCATAAGTTTCTTGAATACTTGGTGTGTAACCTTGTATTTTTTCAGAAAGGAGAGGAAAACAGCACTCAAGCAATATACACAGCTGTCCTTTGAATTAGGCATGCAGTAGGACTTCAGCAGTCCTCAAAAGCTGAGTTGTTTTGAATGTGCATGAGCTGCCATCTCTGCTCTACATTGGACTTGTTAATACGAGGTACAAAAGGGCTGGGACTTTGCTCTGGAGAGTGAATTATAAAAGCAAGTATAATTAGGCCAGTATATGCTGCCATTTTTTCTGGCAGCACTGGCTTAAGCACCTGCTCGTTTACCTTGCATCAGCTCGAAACTGGTTTGCAGTGACTAAACAAGTGCCTGAGCCAGTCCAGGTGGTGAGGTGGTGGCACAGCTTGGCAGGGAGAGCTGGGAAGGGCAGGATCCATGGGCAGGGAGAGCTAGGGAGGGCAGGATCCGTGGGCAGGGAGAGCTGGGAAGGGCAGGATCCATGGGCAGGGAGAGCTGGGGAGGGCAGGATCCATGGGCAGGGAGAGCTGGGGAGGGCAGGATTCATCGCTGCTCTGTGAGCTGGCACTGCTGCCTGAGCTCAGGCTGTGCTAGGGGCAGGAAGGACAAATAGTGCTGGATTCACAGAAGGTCCTGTCTTAGACAGCTGCTATAAAAGGGGTTGGTTTGGGAATCAGAGAACCCACTGTGCTTACCACATAATTAAATAGTACATTACAAACCAGTATACTGCCACAAGTACTAGTTAATGTATAGATACATTTGTTTCAGGGCTTGCACTTGATTTCCTGAAGATAGCTTTAGTAATTATGCAAAAGGATGGAGAGATTGACCTTTGAGAAAGATCATTTGAACTAGTGAAAACCAGCATGAAAGTAACATTTGAATTAGCTACCTGAAAGGGACTGGCTCAGTGGGTTCTCGAGGAATGGCTACATTAAAGATAACTGAATCTTTCATAGCAAGATTTGAAGGCAGTGTGCCTTCCCTTCCTTTGACATCAGCTATTAACATGTGGCTGGTATTGCTTCTTTACTAGATGCTGTAAGAAGAGTATTTACAAACAGAAGAAAGACTTGAAGAGCATCACTTTTCTAAAATTTATGTAATACAATCCAGTAGTATGCACTTAACATCAGTTATATAATACTAAATGTAATCTGTATTTTCTGTGGACATTGGTTTACAAATATCCTTTTGCAATTTGAATTTTATGTCTGCTGATATTTTACAAGTTTTGTATAGCTGATGCTCTGTTGCACTTCTTTTCCTGTGGTCGCTGTCCTGTATTTCCTTGTGCTGTCTTGTCTGAGTCCCGTTTGCAGATGCTGCAAAAATGTGGTTACAAGGGGCAATGATTAATCAAAATGTTGGGAGGGATAAAAGGCAGAGAAGAAAAGGGTGGGGCAGTGCAAATAAGCAGAAGCATATTTGTTTCTCCTTGCCTGTGACTCACTTTTTCATAATAGAACAATTTTCAAATGAAGAAGAAAGCTAATTCAAAACAAACAGGAAGCAAGAAATAATTACCTCTACACTGAACTGTGAGAGGGTTCAGTACTTTCAGACTATTAAATTAACGAGCTAATTAATTTGATTGGCTTTTAAGCATATAACTTATAAAAGCTATATTATATATTATTATGTTAATAGATAGTATTTCATACTACAGAGAGTATTATTTAGAGTGGGTTTGATTATTAATACAGTGAATGCAGTCATAATTTCTTGATCTATCCATAATTTATGTTTACCTTCGTCTTTATCAGCTTATGACTGATTACTGTTTTCTTTGCCTTCAATTGAAGATCTAAGGCATATCTGTTGGGGGGAGGGAAGTCTTGCACATACAGCTTTTCATTCTTTTCACATTTAGCTTTTCATTCTTTTCACATACTGCATTTCCTTTCAAACACCTACCTGAGCTTTCCTGTGCTGGCATTCCCCTTGATTACTGAGTCCTGCGTGCTGGACACAGTGGCATTCCAGCTCTGTGCTTAGGGCCACTGTGTTATACCATAGAAGATCCATATCATACACTTGGTGCATTTTCCAGTACAAGATCTGAGGAGCCCTGGTGCTCCCACTCCGTTCAAAACCCATCTTTCCCCTCAACACTGTGGTTTTGAGCTACATACCAGGGGGTTTTGAGGTGTGCAGTAATAGAGGCAATTAAAACCATG
Source organism: Polioptila caerulea (assembly GCA_013397295.1). Taxonomy (NCBI): domain Eukaryota; kingdom Metazoa; phylum Chordata; class Aves; order Passeriformes; family Certhiidae; genus Polioptila; species Polioptila caerulea. The sequence continues at coordinate 592,617 of VYXF01010568.1, forward strand.
GAAAATTTTGCATGGAATGCTGAAAAGAAAGAAAGGTAGATTGCTTTTATAAGAAAAATATGGGAATATATTCAGTTCTCTGAACACATCTTTTCCCCCACCCTTGTCTACTTTGGGACTTGATGAGATTCTTTGTGAGTGCCAGAAGCCAGCGATTTCTGCCATTCCAGCAGGTTCCTGTAGTAGCTATTGTTTTCTTGGAGTAGTGAGATTGACTCATTCCAGTAATTACACCTGGCTGTCAGTAACATTCTGGTCCTCTCTTTTATGCTGTCACTGCTCAGATCATAGCCAGTCACTCTGGTCCTCTGCTAGGTGATTCATTTTTAACCTCTTCTCAGATGCAGCAGTTATAACTACAAGTCTTGTGTCATAAAAGCAGTTTCAGATTCAATAAACATTTAATTAACTCTGCAGATGGGTGTTTACAAAAGTACTTGAAATCTTGACATTAAGTTAATGATGTGAACTAGTATTGCTGAGAAGTAAAAGCATCCTGTTGGTTTTCTTTAAGTTTCACCATGGTCTTTTATTGCAATTCCTGAATTCTGTCTTCTGCTGGAGGTTTTCCTTGTGCCTTCAGTAGCCTTTCCTGCAGCATGTTTGTCATGCAGTACTGTTACTGTAAATGTATGAGCAGTTAGAACTTTTGTGTGTTGACCAACTTAAAATATGAATTGTTATATGTATGTGGCAAAAGGTGTTGTTGCTAATGATGTGTGACCCTTCACTGCAGGCAGTAGTTCAGGCCTGCTTTGTTGGCAATTATTTGCATAGTGCACGTGGTAGAATTCAATCACTGTGGTAGAATTCAATCACACGTTAACTCAAAATCAAATACAAATAATGCTTGATATTGGGAAGGTGTTGCATCCTGTTGAGGGTGTTTAGAGTTTGATACATTTGTTAGCTTCTAGAAATAAATTTTCTATAAATAGGATTTTACTTGTGCTTGTATTTCTTGTCTTACTTTTCCCAGCTGTTTTACTCTTCTTCTTTTTTTTTTTTATTTTTTTTAATACAGTTCTATCTTCAAGACACTAAAAGTAGTAATGGTACCTTTATTAATAGTCAGAGACTGAGTAGAGGATCTGAGGAAAGCCCACCATGTGAAATTATGTCAGGTGACATCATCCAGTTTGGTGTAGATGTGACGGAGAACACGCGGAAAGGTAAGGGTATGGATCATTTTTTGGTTTCTTTTCAAGTATATTTATTTAGAACGTCTTATTACAATGCAGTTGTTAAAACTAAATGGCATTTCCATTTTAAGAAAATAGTTTTGTTTGTTTTTTTGTTACTTCTTCCCTCCTTTATGCTGGCAGTGAGCCCTGTGCCCATGTGGTACCTGATCAAGAAACTTGTCTGCTGAAAACAGAGACTGTTTCTACCCCCACGCCTCCAGATAGACTTTACTGGGTTGTTTCCATGGCCTGACTTCTCCCCTGACTGTGTGGCTGCTACTGTGTGCAGGGGAATGTAGATCTGGAAAAGGAGGCTCAGCTGGGGCCACATGCCCATCTATTGCCTCACTTAAATTGACCCACAGTAATTTTAAAGATGCAACACAAGCATGTGTGTGTAGTGCTGTATTGGGCTTTTTATGTTTGGGTTTTATTATTATAATTATAATTACCTTTCTTTCAAGCCTTTTGAACCCTAAGGTTTCAGCTAATAGTGTGGCAGAAGTATGAACCTGAATTTCTTGATCAAGTAGCGTAGGTTTGGTTTTTTGAGTGATTCATTGTAGTGTAGGTCTCATCACATTGTTTTACTCTTCTCAAAAATGATGTTGCAAAGATTCAACTCCAGGATGCCTAGCTGAAATTGCCTGGGAGTTATTTAAAATGGTTCCATGTGAAGTGATTGCAAACACTTAAGAATACTAGCAGTATATGTGGACAGGATCAAAGGAATACACTGCATCTAATGAACTTGGAACTATTAATTTGATGAGATGCTGTCCTTGCTAAGAGAAGCTGAATTTCTTCAAGTGTATTTAGACTAAAACAATTCTTATTATGAGATTTAGCTGGAAGAAAAATTGGACTTCACTTGTTTTTATCAGCACATTGCAGTTAGTTCACAGAAACATTTGCTGAAAGTTCATGGTAAGCAAATTCTTGCCATGAATTTTTGCCAGTGGTAGTTATTTGCTGTGGTTTTATGTTAGTTTTACAAAGCATGATAAATTACACAAATGCTGGTGACCCAGCATTTGTGTAATGAGTGATCAGATTACACAGCCTTCCTTGTCCTTTTCTCTGGCTTTGAACATGGAAGCTGTGCTCATGTTACTCGTGAATGTGTTGAGCTCGCTAATGAGGAAGAGGATACAAGTTTGCTTTCCTCCCTCTCTGCTCCCCCAGGCAGAGAATGAAGATGGTATCATCACCGGGTGATCACCTATGAATGCAGCTGGAATGCATATAAACATGGGTTTTTCACCAGTTCCTTCAGTAGTCTTAGATGTTACTGTTAATCTAATCTAGTCATGAAACAGACAGAAAAGTAGTTTTTAAATTGGTGATGCCCTTTAAAAGCACTTTGTGCTCTGGTATTTACATAATGCCTTACTTAGACAAGTCATTTCAGCAATGTGCTGTGTGTAATTATAAGGTAATGAAGACAGAACAAGTGTACTTGCCCATGTAAATTCTGATTTCTGTCAGTGCTGCTAGAGTACATTTCTTTTATTGTTCAGGCTGTGTTTTAGTAAGTAATTTCCTTGCAAATGTGATCTGGATTTGGTTCATTAAAATAGTGGCATGTTCAGCATGTGATTTTTCAGGTTATCAGGTATGAGCACCAATTCCTCAGTTTCCTGCTGTTGAGCCAAAGTCAGTAACAAGTATTGGAGAAGTGTTTGCATCCCTCCTGCTTCCTTATTTGTCCATGTACTGTATTACTGACAAGCACAGGGACCTGGCTATTTCCCCCTCCTTAATATGGCACTTAACTGTTAACATCTCACTGGGCTTTTTTTCTGTGTTACTGTGGTTTCTCTTCTTTTAGCACTTTCTAAGTTTCCCACTCGTACTAGAGCGTTCCAAGTTAACTTGTGATACTTCCCTGCATGGAAAGGAGCAGCAGCATTGCAAAGCAAGGTCAAATCATCCCAACGTGATTTAGTTCAAATGCAGTTTATGCACTTTTTTCTCGTCGTGTTTGCAGTCTGTCGTACATCTGTTCTGTCATGGGATGTTTGAGGGAGGCCATGCAAGTGGGGAGCCCAGTGTGTGCTGCAGGGCAGTGCACAGACCCCCGAGGGGTGTGAGGGCCTCCTCAGGGTACCACATTGAGTGAAAATAAAAACGAGAGCATCATTGGCAAATTTTCTCTCTAGGAAGCAGAAATTGAGACAAACAGAAATGGTTTCTGTGTTCCCATTGTGGTCTAGTGCAGCAGAACCTGTCGGGGTTCAGGACAGGTCTCAGGGGTTTTGGAGCTGTGAAATGTAGGGCAGCTTTGTGTTTTGGAGGGGACCAACAAGTTTGTGACTAAAGTGTGGAACAGCAAATGGAGCAGGAGCAAGGTTTTACTCCATGGAGAGAGCAGTGGATGTGGGACAGCTATTTGATGCTGTGGAGGGGGCAGTGGATGTGGAGGGGGCAGTGGATGTGGAGGGGGCAGTGGATGGATGCGTGG
>VYXF01010568.1:596841-669402 GCA_013397295.1 Polioptila caerulea
GGCGGGAGCGGCGGCCCCGCGGAGCGCCCGCAGGTGAGTGATGGAGAGGAGGGGGTGAGCGATGGGCACAGCGGGTGCCTCAGCTCTGCTGGGAAACCGGGGCTTGCTTTACTGCCTTTTCTTGTTAATTCCTCCAAAGAAATACTACAGACCTGAATTTAAACCATTGCTGCTGTTCCGTGCAGTCAGTGCTGTATTCGTGTTTTCTGTGTTGCTTTACCTCAGGCTTTCTCATTTTTCCAGTTGCAATGAACTGATTGCTAAAGGTCAGACTGCAGAGTTTGGATATTGTTTCATTTCTTCCTATTTTAATTTTATTAGTTTATCAAAATACTTGGTACCTTTTCTCAGTCACTGTCTATTTGAGACCTTTTGCTAGATGCCCATTATATCTTAATTTGACACAAATAAAGCTCCTGCATTTTTGTCTGTCTAGCTGTTGACAGAAAAACTTGAGAATTATATAATCTCACAGCAGACTTCCCTGATATGTGACCCAAAGGTAAAGCTGTCTGTTGGTATTTAATGTCAGGTATCCTAATGTTTTCTTATTAAAATCACTGATTTCCTCCTAAAGAAGAAATTCTGCGTTATGAAAGCTGTGTTTTACAGGATACAACTAATATATTTTTAAAATGTTTTTGCAAACTGGATTTATCCCATTACAAATAAAGACCCCAAACTCTGCAGTTTAAGCTGTTCTGCCCTAGCATGTAAATTTAATACTTTACCAGGTCAGCTTGAAAAACAAAATGCTCTAGCCAGGAGAAAACGTCTCCAAAGCATTAGCTAAATAAAGGTTAAAACGAATGTCTTGGTTGGATCATTTCATCTGTATTTTTAGATTCTATTGAGGTAGCTTCCTTAAAGACCTGTCTCATTTCCCTGGAGTATTACCAGTGTCCTAAAACACCCACTGCCCTTTTTTTCAAAGCCAGATTAACTGTTTTGCTGATATTAATAACCAAGAAAGGAGAGCAGCTATTTGTCTTTTTATGTTAGTGGGTGCTGTAGGTGTAGTGGTCCATGAGAGGTGACCACACGCTCCTTTGTATCTCACTTATGGTAGTGCTTTGAGAACAGTGCACAGCTGTTTTTCCATGTACCTGGATATAATTTTTCCTTCCCAATTCATAGAACCATACAGGTTAAAAAAAAATCAACCAAGACACAGATTATTTCGCTGTTGACTAAGGCGTTGAAAATGGTATCAGTAACATTTTTTAAAACATTGTGTACAAAGTTTGAACTTGATGAAAGAATCAAATATCACATTTCCTTCTCATTTCCATAGGATCTTTCTTGAGTTGAAAGAATTTAAATTAAGTCCTCAAGGAGCAAGTTTACCTCTTCTGAAATGAAAGGCCACTTGTCTAGGGCTATGCAGTAGGTGTGCACTGCAAGCACCCCAAAATAGAAATGTGTTGCTTACAGTGTACTGTAAGCATGTTAAGGATGTTAAGGATGTACTGTAGTAAGTTTCCTACAAACTTCTTCTGCATTTCCTTTTCAATCCTTGTTTGTAAATGATAATTGCTTGGCAAGTTCCAGATCTTGAAGTAACGTGTCAGGAAATAAATTGGACATGTTACCTTTTAAATCCCTGGATATACTTGTTGGAAGCTTGTCAAAAAGGCAGGTCATTATTTTATTTATACTTCTGCGTTCCTGTTGCCTGGTGCAGGTAAGACACCTTCCTCTTCACTCATTTTATGATCAAAACATTCACTTTTTAAATTTAATATAATCAAGACAAGTTTCAGCTGTTGGTGCACGTGGAAGAGTTGGAACTGGAACTGCTTCACAGCCAGGGCTGAGTACACAGCATGACCTCTCCAAGTTTGTAATGATGAAATTTCCTGTGTCTGGAGGAAGTTTGAGAAGGCAGACCCAGGCAATGGTGCTTGAAGGTGTTCATGCCTCCTCCTCTTTGTCTGTCTCCAAGATTAAGACAGTTTGCTTGATTGCTGTAACATTAAGCACTGAACTTAAGTAGTAAAGGACCATGATGACTTAGTATTTGTTTCTTTTCAGTTACCCATGGATGCATAGTCTCCACAATCAAACTGTTCCTTCCAGATGGAATGGAAGCTCGATTGCGATCAGAGTAAGAATATGTATTCACATGTACCAAAATTCAGCAATTCAGTATGATGAGGATTGATGGGTGTCATGTTTAACATCATCATGGGAGCAGTTTATTTTCCTGTGATCCTGCAAAGCGAGTAACTGAGTGCATGCTTCTTTTGCAGGCATTATGAGGGGAAAAAACCTCATTTGCTTGTTGATTTTAGCAATTAAGACAACCATGAAGAATAAAGAAGTTCTCTAAAAGAAGAAAAAAATTCTTATGCTTTCGGGCTTTTCTGACTGTGGTTTACTCTGCTGAAATGGGTATTAGAAACAGAAGAATATAGACAAAAAGAAAGCAAATAGGCAAATTCTCCTGCCCTCTTTCTTTATTTGTGATTATTATTTTGGCTCTTTTAAAGGCACATAGACTCAACTAAAGTGAAGCTAATGGAAACTCAGATGACTATTGACAGCATTTTCATGCCCATTTTTGAGAAATCTTCCAAGAGTAGTAGAAACAAAAAACTTTTAACAGTGTGTGAGTGCTAATCAGAAATGGCATAATTTTAGTAATCTTTAATTATTGACAGTTTTGTGGGGTTTATTGCTTATTTAAATATCCTTTTCTCATTAGTATCCAGAAATACTTGCATGAAGCTTTAGGGTGTCTTTGCTTGCTTGTGAGAAGTTAAGTAAAAGTAAATTACTATAGAAGACTTTCCATATAATTTCATGTCCAAATAAGAAATAGTAAAAATGTATGTTATTACATTTTTAGTTTTGATGAAAATGTCCAAGTACAACATTTATGTATTTTGTGTCCACTTATTTTTTATTTTTTAGTGTTATCCATGCTCCATTACCAAGTCCTGTTGACAAGGTAATTCAGTAATTTTCTGGTTTATGCCTTATTCAGACACATGCTATTTTCAGACTTGATATAAAGATGAAAAAATAACGAAGTCTGTCCAGTAACATTTTGGTATGTTTTTCACTGACTGTTTTTACCTAGCTTAATATTTTGAGTGCCATTTAAGGTAGAGAAGTAATGCAGTATTAGACTGTATATTTGGAGGTAAGTTGACTTTTTACATTGTAGCACCTGAAGCATGGCTTTGGAACACAATCATTGATGCTAAGATGGTTCATTTCCACGTGTAGGTTGACAGACTAACATTATAGTCTTGCATTTTTTAATACTTGATGTTCTGTGAGACCCAAGAGTAGCTCATGATTTGGTGTTTGGATGAGGTCTGTTTTCTTTGTATCACATTTTTTACGGAGGAGAAGCTGCACTGCACAGTCTGGATTGGTGAAACCAGCACTGTGAGGAGTTTATAGACTGTGTTTAAGTTGAGATTTCAAAACAATATGTGTGTCTTGAATCCAGGGCAAGAGTAGAAATCCTGAGGAGGGACTGCAGGTATAACTGTGGGAAAACAGTTAAAAATTATTTCAATGTAGGAAGCCTACAAAAATTAGTAAATAAATAGATTGGCTGAAATAAAACCATGGAACAACCCTCCACTTCTCTGGGATAAGTTTATTTTTATTCCAAGATAATAAAGGTGTTCCTTAATTCTGAAATAGATACTTACAAAGGGAGATGATGATGACAACTCGTAGGTCAGCTGGAAGTGTTCAATCGTACTATGTGTGATGACATCAAATTGGAAGCCCACAATTTGTTTGTCCTTGAGTTGGATGGCTTCACCTTTGTACCCCTTGTTTCCTTTTTCTCACTTGAGTCTCAGCTGTACCAAAAGCTTTGAACTCATTGGTGTGTTGGTGGTTCAAAAACTTGTGCAGAAATGCAGTGGGGCCTAAGTTCCGATTTGGGAAGTTCTATGATTAATAAAAGCATAAATAGTAACAGAACAAGAAATGGAGCAAAATGTGTTACTAGATAATCTAAAGTTTACCTTTGTGATTAGATTTAAGTGAATTTTACATTATTTGTGTTTAATGAAAAAATCAAAACCATTCTGATTTTTACTTATCTTCTTTTTCAGGTTGCTGCTAACACTCCCAGTATGTATTCTCAGGAATTGTTTCAGCTTTCACAGTATCTACAAGTAAGTTTTCATTTAGTTTGGCTGAATATTTTTGTTCAAAACAGAAATCTTATCCTGTGGCTCGTATTGGAAACTACAGAGGAAGGAACAGTGCTGGCAGCTCTTCTTCCTCATTGGCATCACCAGCATTTCTGTGCCTGCTTCTGTCTCAGTTGAATAGGTGTGCTTTTCCCAAGATGTCATGTCACAAAAGAGCTAGACTTCTAAATGGCAGCATGTTCAACATGTATGCTGATAGATACAAGTAAACTCTTCAGAAAGAATGATAAAATCAGCTTTCTGGGAAAAAAAAATAAAAGCTTTTTTGCTGGTAAATTCTATCTAGGTTTAACTGTGTGTAGATTCTACTGATTTATTTTGCCTGGTTTTGTTTGATAATGGCAATTTTTATTTGTTCACATCAAGGCTTTTGAGATAGATGCTGTCTTTATATGTATTTGCTGACATAGCAGGAAGGAGCTCATGCAGATGCTCTTTCTTTGGAAGCCAAATACATATTCACTCACCAATCTGTTCACTCTCCATATCCTGGAGTTAACAAGGACGCTCTTCTATCTTCCTGTCATAAACCAAAAATCAAACAAAAATAGTACTTCTTGCTTGGCATTTCTCTTTTGTGACCTCATTTGAGGATGAGCAGCTCTTTGCATGGAAGCTGCCAAGCTGTCCTTTGGTGTCTGCAGTTTTGTTACTCAAATTATTGACAAGACAAAGTGTCTTTAAGTCTTGGGAAGAAAAAGAGTGTGTCCTCAGCATGTGCAACATAGCATGAAAAATGAATGATTTAGGAACCTGAGGTTATAGGATAGCATTTTCTAATTGAACTATCCAAATAAATTTGTGGATGGATAAAATAGAATGGGCTTTTTATGGTTTTGAACAAGTTGACTGTGTTCTCTATTCACATTTGCTTTTTTTTGTTGTATTTTGGGATCTCTTCTGTTGCTCCTGATTTCCTGAGTTGTTCTAGCTGAACTGACTGGTGCCCTGCTCTCTTCACAGGAAGCCTTACATCGGGAACAAATGTTGGAACAGAAGCTGGCAACCCTTCAGCGACTACTTGCTGTCACACAAGAGGCTTCAGATACTAGTTGGCAGGTATCTGCAGGCATCCTTTCCTTATGGGCTGAATTATTCACTGCCATATGAATTTTAGCTATTAATGGGGGGAAAAAGCAACAGAAATAATAAAAACTTCATGGTAGTCCTCAAAAACTGTGCAAAAGACATTGTTTAATAAATTTAGTGGTTGTGTACCTTTGAAATAGCTATTAGCAGTAAGTATTCCAACAAAATTCAGATCTTTAAAGCAGAACTCTACTGGCACTATATTAAGCATGTGATAATTCCAAGGTGATACTTCTTTTCTTCTAGGCTTTAATAGATGAAGACAGGCTGCTATCAAGACTAGAGGTTATGGGAAATCAATTACAGGCTTGTTCAAAGGTAAGTAGTTCACTTAAAGTCAATTACTAGGAATTCTGAAAGGCAGCTCTTTTCAAGTGTTTTGAAGGTAGGTAGTTTGTAGGAAAACATTTGGAACGTAAACTTTCCAAAGTGAGCCTATGCAGTTTTGATAGTCTGTGTGGCACAAAAACTCTCTATCTGCTCTGTATTTCAAGGCATCTCAATAAGTGGCTGTTGTTTTCATTGCCCATGTCCTGTCTTGATATTCAGAGTTAGAAGAATGTGCTGCCCTGATTGTTGTTTAGACCACATATGCCTGCCTTGGATTTTAATTTTTATTTTATTTCTATTTCCTCTCAACTGTCTACATTGTAAAAACTTTTTCTGCATGTCCTGTTTAAGGTTTTTCTTCTGCAACCTGGTTTGTCCAGTTCTATGTCTCCTAGGCTTGACATTGCCTTAGCAGTGCCCCAGAAAAGCACCATAATTGTCCTGGGATCAAAACTGACCATTGAATGTGTGCTGCTATACATACGCTTCAAAAAATAACTTATTTATACCCAGTCATGTCAAGAATCTTTGATCACTGATTTGTACATAACATTTTCTCCTCTATCAGGAATTGCTAAACATTTTTTACTAGAACAGGCTTTATCACAATGTAATTTATTTAAAGAGCAAAGCAGTAATTATTCTATTCTTGAATTATTTTGTATGTGCAGAATCAAACAGAAGACAGTATACGAAAAGAGCTTATAGCATTACAGGAAGACAAACACAACTATGAGACAACAGCCAAAGAGTCCCTGAGGCGGGTCCTTCAGGAGAAAATTGAAGTGGTCAGGAAATTGTCTGAAGTGGAGGTACTCGAGTTTCATGCTTGGTCTTCTGGAAGTGCTGAAATAGCTGTAACTACTGCTGTTTAGATCCCTGCTTTGTTACTGTAGTATGTCAGTATCTGCAGTGCTCTCACACTTGCAGGATATTAAGTAGTAGTGTTGATTTCTGCTATTGGACAGGACTAAGACTGTTAAACCATTAATGAGAGACTGTTCTTTCAACTCTTCCCTTTTCTCCCTGCTTTCAAAAGTCGTGTTGCTGTCTTATAAAAGTTAATGTGTGTGGGACATACACAAGGAAAATTACATACATGCATTTTAAGAAATGCTCTAAGACCTTGTTTAAACTTCAGCATTTATGGAAACATACACTTAATCACTTGTACAAAGTATGCTTTAAAAGGAGCTTTTGCAGTTAAAGTCTTAGACACTTTTGATGCAAGATTCCTGCCCCTGTAATAAATCACATTATTCTCTTTTCCTCTATTTTCTTTTCCTTTATCATTATTTGCTATATTCCCTTGGTCAAGAAGTCTCATTAGACTAGTTGGTATCCTCTGCATATATACTGCTTGGAAAAAATACATCATCTGCAGTGTTTGGTGGTTTATTGTCTGTCTTTTGTTATTGTTTATTCCATAATAATTCTGTCTTCCAGCGGAGTTTAGGTAATACAGAAGATGAATGTACACACCTGAAAGAAATGAATGAGCGGACTCAGGAAGAATTAAGGGAATTAGCTAATAAGTACAATGGAGCTGTAAATGAAATTAAAGATCTTTCTGACAAGCTAAAGGTAATAAAAATTTCTTCCGACTTAGGATAGAACTGTGATAAATGGAACAAATAAATACATTTTAATTTCTAATGCAGCAAACAAAAAAAATTAAAGAAATGTCTTAAAAAACAGTTAACAGCAGAAAGATGCATATCATCTACAGATTCTCTAGGTTCAGTTTAAATGTAACTGAAACTATCATCAGTTAAGTAACTTCCTAACAAGGTTCCCTCTTCATTCACTTTGAAAGCTACCATATTTTTGGGGCTGAAATATATTATAGTATAAAACGTAGTATAAAACGAAGTATAAAAGTTTATATCCAGCTGCCTTTATTTGGACTAATAACTTCCAAGCTAAACATCAGAAGGGTAAGAGGAATAAATAATAATAAATTGATAATTTATTATTAATAATAAATTCTAATAGAACTAGAAATAAATTTACATTTCATTTTGCCTCTTGGTGCATTTAAAACAAACAGAACTAGTCCACCACATTGGAATAATATAACTCCTCTTCCATCAACTAAATAGCTAAGTATATGGATATTTAAGGTCCTTTATGCTAGAGAACAGAATAATCACTTTAGGATAAAGCCTGTTCTCCAGGAGTCTCCAATCTAAATAAGTAGGCATTGTGGAGGAGGAAGGTAATGGTGTTATCTCTGGAAACCTGAGACAATTGTTGCATTTATCTTGGATAAATACTGAAATTGGAACTTAGGTTCCTAGTTCAGTACCTCAGAGAAATTTTTCTTTCCAAATTGAAGTGTTAAATTGATGTTCTTAAGGCAGTTGGTTTCCCAGTAATGGATTGATCACTGATGTTGAGTTATACCTGGAAGGATCAAAACTGAAACTTATTACCTTGGTTTGAGGGAAGAGACTGTTTAAAACTTACATTCTTGAGATCCAGGAAGGAAAAATAGGTGGCTTTCAATCAAGGTGGTCTGTGCAGGGTGCATTCAGATCAGAAGGGTTTTTGGGTTTTTATTGAGTTGAGGTGCTGGAGACTTTGGGCATTTCTTAGTTCTAGGGCCCGTAACTGTTGCTGTAAAATTTATGTTCCTCAGTCAAAAAGTTAGAGAAGATATTTTGAGATTTTCTCAGTCTACTTGAAGTGAAATTTGTATAAAGGTAATAGATTTTGATTTTTTTTTTTCATTTTCTTTATCTGATTAGCAAAGGAAGTTACTTATGTACATTTAGTTACATAAAAATCAAGAAGATCTATTCTTCCACATGTTAATTTGATTTTTGGGGGGATTTTAAAAATCTTTTTGGCAGGTAGCAGAAGGAAGACAAGAAGAAATCCAACAAAAAGGACTAGCTGAGAAAAAGGAATTGCAGCATAAAATAGATGAAATGGAAGAAAGAGAGCAAGAGCTTCAAGCAAAAATAGAAGCTTTGCAGGCTGATAATGACTTCACCAATGAGCGGCTGACTGCTTTACAAGGTTAGTCAATAGTGGGGAAAAAGCTTTGATGATTTGTTTTTCTTTTAATCTGTGAAATACCTTTTTCTTGGACTTCTGTTTACAGTACGGTTAGAACACCTTCAGGAGAAAACTCTTAAAGAACACAACAGCCTAGGTAGGTATGATCGATTTCTTGTTTCAAGCTGGTTTCCGAGTTTGCTGTTCCGTTACCTTTTTTTGTGATAGCCTTGTCTCGGTGTGTGGCAGAACAATTCTCGTTCCCAGTTATCCCAGCAGGGAGCTCTCCTGCGCTGCTGGGTCCGTGTCGGGGCGGGGCCGGCAGAGGGCGCTGCTGCTGCGGGTGTTCGCTCTGGCCCGGGCCCTTCGAGCCTTTAATTTAAAATACTTTTAAATGAATATACACACATATAAATATGTATATATACATGTATGTGTCTGTATAGGCAGTATTTCTTTGGAGTAATAGCTTCTTAAACGTTTGAACAAACAGCAACATGATCTGTAGTAGGAAACACATCAAACTCTGCCTGGTTTGTCTGGTTGTGAGGAGGTGGTATGAAAAGCCAGGTACATTTCAAAATGCTGTGTTGATAAAGAAACAAAACCCAAAATATTTTTCTTGGTTCCAAAAATAATGCCCTTTCTTAATCCTAGGCATACAAGTTGACGACTTCATACCTAAAATTAATGGGAGCACAGAGAAAGGTAGTGTATCTGAAGGCTACCTTTTGTTTCATGGTTGATGTTTGAAAATGAACAAGTTCAAAATGTTCTCTAATGAACTCTAAAGTTTTGCTTGGAATTTTTTCTCTTTTCAAATGAATTTGTCCACTCCTGACCAGCATTTTTTTTTTCTGCTTATACTTCCAGTCACACTGGTTTTTTAGAATGTTCTTTAAAATACAACAAAAGTACTTGGAGGCTGACTGTTTTTGTTGGGTTATTTTTTTGTTGGGCTGTCACTGGAATCAGTAAGAGTCTACTGATTGAATGATGTCAGGGTTGTGACACAAGAAAGTGGAGAACTCATTGATTGTTTTTCCTTTTAATTTTCCCTTGCAACACACAGACATACAGTGTTTTTCTAGTAAAGTTAGGTATGCTAAGTAAAGTCAGCAAAAACTTTTTTTTTAATAACTTTAACTTGAAAAATGTAAGTGTATAAAATTTATAAACAGTGGAAACTAACCTTTTAAAACTCAGGAGTATCTTTTTGTGAAACAGGAATTAATACAGATTGAACTAAGTGATAGGGTTTTTTAAAGGCCAGTTAATTAGAGCCAAATATTTTAGCTCATGTGTCTTAACTTACACATAGATTTTGAGTGAAATTGTCCAATATCTCATATAGAAAAAATATTCCAGTTATAATTCCAGGTTGTTTAATTGGCTGAGATATATTTGTCCTCTTATGTCAATTTAAATTTTTTCCTTGATGTAGCTTGCTTCTACAATCTGAGGAATGGTGGTAACATTGGTTTGAAGGTTCAGGGACCTATATAGAGAACTCGTGGTTTTAACCAATATTCAGAGTGTTTAAGGATTCCTGTATTTGTATTTTTGAAACAGAATTTTAAAGCTCCATATGCATATTTGTAAATTATGAGGTTCTTACCTAGGGAGACCAATAACAAAATCAAAAGTTAATCATGATATAACCTCATAGCTGGTCCTTACTGGGAGCAGGAGAGATCTGTTAAACACCTACAGGAACCTCCCCTAAAGCTGAGAGTACTGGTTGCCCCTAAGTGTCTTGGCATTTTAGGCACTTAGCTGTGGTTCATAGTGAGGTTAGCAAGGAGGACATTCAGTGTTTGTTCCCACTTCTCTACACTGCCATGAGATTTTATTTTTATATAGATTGATCCATCTTGCTGAAGCATAGTTTTAGATTGGTAATAGCTTAATGTTTGATAGCATGGTTAAGAAATAGATGTGCTTTTCTCCTTTTTTAAGCTAGAGCTAATTTGAAACATTTAGTAAAAGCTGTTGAGCTCAAATTTTAAATACAAATTATTTTATAGAGGAATAATTTATAACATCGTATTGACTAATAATTTATAACATCAATTTGACTTCTTTTAAAGAAACACTGTTTGTTTGTTTTAAAATTGTTGGTAAGAATGTCTTACGAGATTTTTAAATACTGATAACTTTTACAACTCCAAATTTTTAAAACAGCCATTTAAAAATCATTATGCGATTATAACAATTATCATTATACCACTGAAACTCAATTTTTGGGTCAAAGGTGAAGAAGCAGTCCCTTTTGGACTTATTTTGGGTTGTACAAGAGTCAGTGTCATCTGAATTGATGCATGACAAGATAGATTCCTCCATCAATGAGTAACAGTGGAATTTGTGCTCAAACCTGAAGTTTTAGGAAGCTGTTTGCCAGGTTATTTTTCTTTGAGTACAGACAATGTATAACTGCTCATTCAAGTTCTCTTTCTGTGTGTTTATACAATCTATCACTTTTTCTGTCATGCACATACCATGCTATTTCATTATTCTGTATTTTAGCATAGTTTTTCATTACCCTGTCAGTTATACATTTTTCTTCATCTCTGCCATACCTGATCCATCCCCATTTCTCTGGCATTTTACAGCTTGCTGCCCTGTATTCTCTCTGTGACAAGTCTGTGCCTTTTTGCATCTTCCAGTCCCTTATGTAGCCCTTGTATGACAGATGGGCAGTTATTTGCTCTGCCAGATTTTTGATTTTTGATTTTGTTCTCTTGAAAGCAGCAGGAAGCAGTTACTGCTGGGGTTTTTTTGTGGGGGTTTGGTTTTTTTTGGTGGTTTTATTTTTTTGGGTTTTTTTGCAGCAGGTTTGGCTTGTTTGTTTGATTTGGTTTGTTGTTTTCTGGTTTGGTTTGTTTGGGGTTTTTTTTTGCTGTGTAGTTTTGCATTATTTTAGAAGAGCTAAGAATTTTGGGTTTATAATGCAGATTGAGCAGCTTTGGGAATGAAAGAGGATAACTGTAAAATCAGTATGCTTTTAAAAATTCCTTTTGTCTCTTTCTCTCAGCTTGTGTGCACAGGCACACTACCTGCCATGACAATAAAGGTTTTACATTACTTTTTTCTGTGGCTGTAGCAGTCAATAGCTGTACTCTGAGTAGAGGAGCTAAGAACTCATAGCCTCTCCAGAGGCTTTTAATTTAAAAAGTGTATTAGAGGGTGATGGTTAGGCATTCATTTTCTCTCATTGTACATACAGAAAAGCTGGTGCAGAAAAGAGGAATTTGTTTGTACAGCAAGCCACTGATAAAAGTTGTGTAGAACTAAGTTGTTTCCAAGAGTGGTGTTTTTCTCAGTGTGTTGCACCACACCTGGCTTTCATCTTTAAATGTTGTGAGCCATATAGTACATAGAGAGAAATTTGTATACAGTCACTTAGAGGACCAGTTAAAAATGAAAAGGAAAAAAACAGAAAGTTTAAATACGGAAAATAAATTTTACAGCCATGATGCTGTTTTTTAAATGCTGTCTCCTTGTGGGTTAAATAAAACTTACTTTTTAGAGTAACTTTGAAATGTAGTAAAGCTTAGTATTGCAGTTGAGCTTCTGATGTCAGAGCTAAAAATTGAACAATTTGGTTAGAATTGACCACATTCTGCAAGTTTGTCCTAATGACAGCCTTTTCCCACTGCTGGGCTCTTGGTCAAAGGATTTTTGAGGTTCTTCAGAAAGGAAGTGTTTGCACCTTGAAGAGATGCAAGATTCTGATGGAGCTGGGAGCTGAACAAGAACTTGAGTAAACCTGTGAATGGAGCTCAGTTTTAGGAACTCTGCTGCTGAACTGTCTTTTCAAAGTGAAACTGTTTAAAAAGTATACAATATATTCAACAACGCTTCTAAAATAGAGAGTGTTGGATATGAAGAATCAATATAAAGATTAATGAAAAACTTCAAAAACACCCTTTTAAAGCTAATAAAAAAGCTGAAGAATATAGGTTAAAAACATGTTTATTTTGAAAATGCAGCTGAAGTACTTCTTTCTTATCAGTTTAAAAAAGTAATCTATTTCCTAGTATCACTCAGACATCATTTCAATTTCATGTCTTGTCTGCTTGCATATTAACTCAGATTTGATTCAAAAGTCCATTGTGAATACACTGACAAATATTGTTAATATGCCTTTCAAATTTTTTGGTTTTTGCATCAATTTGAAAATGATAAGAAGATGTAAACTGAAGTGTTTCTTTCTCTACTAGAGCACTTTCTTTCAAAGAGTGGAGGGGACTGCACTTTTATTCATCAGTTCATAGAATGTCAGAGTGAGTACAAGAGTGTTCACATTTGCTTTACAAACAACAGAATACACAGAAAAGGTGGATGAAACCAGAATTTGTCACTAGTATTCAATATTTCTGTAGTAGCAGAAATGTTCTAAGCATGGAATTGTGGCATTGTGGTATTAAGCAGATGTCTGGTAGAAGCAGTAATAGGTTATCTTTGCTCTTGCAAAGTGATGGTCACATTCTCTTTTTCTCAGTTCATCCATCGTTGTGCCCTGACCAACAAAAAGGTGGCACACAGTGTTTAAAGCTGAGTGTAATTTTTCACCTGTTACAAATTAAATTGAAACCTGTCATTTTAAGCAAACATCACAGGCAACAGAAGGAAGAGAATGAGGTGCCTTTTCACGTATCTATAATTTATCTGATAATTAAAGGCCTTACACATTCTCCAAATTAGCGGTAACAAAACAGAAAAGGGGAAACAAGTCCATAGTTTGTATGTGGAAATCCAAGAGACTGTTTTAAGAAAGACAGAAAATTGCAATACCAGTCTTTAGAAAGATGTGCTGTTCTGGAATGTGAAATGTGTTTTTCAAAGCAAGTGAGTAATGAAACAGCACTGTCTGCACATCTGTAATTAAGGAAAAACTGAAGGTATTTGTACCTTTTGCCTACTGAAAGAAAATTATCATTAGAATGAAGAGAAGCAAAGTGCTATTAAACTTCAAGAAAACCTGCTTTTTTTTTAATTTCAGAGTTTATAGAAATTATGCACCTAAAATTGAGCAGAGAAGCATTTAGAAGCAGTAATCAAATAGGATCATTTTTGACGTTATGTCCATTGGACTTTCCTCTCAAACTTTCATGAGGAAGTGTAGCAGACTTGTTTGATTTTACTGCTTGTGATCCAGATTGCAGTGCCATAAACCAAATGACGTGATACTGCTAATGTTTGTCTAAGAAAATTTAAACTTTCTTTATTTGAAAAATGTTTATTAAAAAAAATTAATGACCGGTAGCTGTCTTCTCTCAAGCTGCAGTTTAAAACAATTCTAAATTTTGCAAAGATCTTGTATGAATCTTCTTTTTTCTGTGTGTAAAAATTAAATTAAATGCTTGAGTAGACTTTTTTTTTTTGTCTAGAACATGAAGAGCACACTGTATGATGTTCAAATACAAAGTGGTTGCCTGTTTTCGTTGTTTGAATGTTAGCTTAACTTATTTTGGCAAAACCTAGGTTAGTATCACTTCTGCAAATTAAATGTGACCAGTCCTGTCACTATTGAGAAGCAAAAGTGATCAACAGTATGTAGTAAAATATTCTAAGATGTAAAAGTACTAATAAGAGTCAAATTAAGATCAGTGGATTTATGCCTACCCTTTCTCAAGACATTGGAAGCTGCAGAGGGAAGACACTGCAAGGCCTTGACTGCTTCACTTTTAAAGGAATGTATATGAGTTCAAAAGGCTTCAGTGTTTTGGTTTTTTTATGACAATCAAGCTTTTTACTCTCACATCAAGAAAAATTCCAAATCATTGACTCTGTTATTTCTTCTTGGGCAGAAGATTTGCCTTTTCCACATTCAAATATGTTTAGTCAGGCCTCACAATATCATGAGGTTAAAAACGGCAAAGTGTAGCATCTGTTCTTTTGTATGTAAATGCTGCCCTTCAGTCCTACTCCTGTTCCTTCCTCTGTGTAGCACCAAGAGTTGGGGACTCCTGGGGAGAAAAAAAAAATTACAGTTCCAGAGATTAGGGGGTCAGGTTTTAAGGCACACAGCAAATAGTGTAGGACAATATCATAAAGGTTGGCAATACAGAGCAGGAATGTATAGTTTATCATGTGGTAGTGTGTTGGGGTTTTGCCTAGAGGTTTAAGTACTGAGAGAGGAGCAGGTTTATTACTTAAACAATAATGATGTAATAAAAATCCCAGAAACCAGATGGTTTGTAAAATGCAGCTTCTGTAGATTTTTAAAGCTATTAGGTAATTATTTTTATTTTTTAAGCACAGTGCACTCACGATATCATCCAGTAACCTGTCCTGATCTCTAACATCTGTGGAGTGTTACGAAATCTGGCTCTGAATGATCTGGGAAGTCTCTTGCTTTCTGATCATTACATCCAGTTCACTTGTTGCTCATTCCATGGCTTTTTTTTTTTTTTTGGTAACCACTGGCCAAAATCAGTGATATCAAGAACAGAAGTCATGGTACTTCTTTTTAATCAGTGCATGATATGCATTATTAGCAAAAATGTGATGATGTATGGACCAAGTGAGATTTGTTGCCCTGCTGGCTTCCTGTCTTTCCCTCCAGTCAAACCCTTCTTTATTTGTGTCCTTACTTTTTCCCTTACTTTGTAATTTTTGCATTTGATTTTTAAATGCAAGTCAACTTCTTTCTTTTCATCAAACTGATTTTTGCAAATTTATCAATAGTAGTTTTTGGATGGATTGAATGGATTGAATTATTTTAAACTTTTCCTTTGACCTGCAGGTGTCAAGTAAAGTTAAAGCTGTTTAGTATCACTTTTTCAGATGGTTGGAAATTTGTGTGTTGAGGGACAGGATTTTTATTGGTTTTCAAACCTGGCCCTCTTCAAAGATTATTTTGATGCCAAAATGTAAATGTAGAGGGGCCGTGTTACTTAAGTGATAAGTGTAATTCTAACAGATTTAGTTATTGTATTGCACATAGTGATAGGCAACCTAAATCTAAAATGGAGTTCTTAAATTGAAAAGATAGGAAATGCCTGAAAATGTAAAGGAAAACTGGCTTAAGTTGCAAAAGGAAATAGGAATTATCTTAAGGATGAAGTGAAAGCTTGACTTGCCAGCAGATTCTGTCAGTAAAAACATCAGTTATGTGTACCTCTCTGCTTTCTGCTAGGCAGGGACTGGATAGTATGAAAGCTAAAGTTCCATTGTGCTTGAAATTAATGCTAAGATCCTCACCCTAATTTATATTTTGGTAGCCAAGATTGCATGGGTTGATTCAGGGAAAACAAAAATTGATTGAAAGAAACAAATCAGGTTTATGAAGTTTTCTGAAATAGTAAAATAAAAAATACAGAGGTTTGAAAGAGATGTTTTAAAGATGTTTCTTTATCTTTTCTTATTGTTGTCTGGATTCTGCCATTTTTAGTGACTTGGGTGGTAACAGTGAAAAATAAGATTCTATGGAGTTTGATGATAGTGACATCCAATTTTCTGTGTATTATCTAAATACCAGCATGCTGAAATGAACTGGTTTTTTCTGGCTTATGCCATATATTAGTAGCAGGAAACACAGAGAATGTTCACTTGTTCTCAAGGTTGGGAGAAGTGTCAGTCACCAAGTTCACAACAGTGGCTGTGCCAGCTTTGGGTCAGGCTGGGCAGAGACTCCCATGCTGCTGCTCAAGGTCTTGGCTGAAGAAACAGTGCCAAGGAGACACATTTTGTACAAATGGTGACATCAGTAATGGACTCTAAAAAACAATAAGCCACGATGGAAATGAAAAAAAGCCAAAAAAACCCATGGCTGCAGTTTCTTGTAATCATGGAAACATGGTGTAAAGAACTGCTGCAGAAGTTTCAGTTTGGAAAACATCTGTGTCGAGAAGGGTAGTTTCTGTTTTGTAATGCAATTATTTGAGGTTTAGCAGTTACTGAATTGTGAAAGCTAAAAGATCCATCAAATCATAATGCTAAATTTTCCTCTGTAAGCTGATTATAGAAGCCTATTTTAAGCTAGCAGTCTAGCATGGTTGAGGTGTTCCCCTTCAGATCAAGCAGTTGAAAGCTGCTCGTTTTTGCATTCAGCTGTTTTATTTAGATCTACAGGGAGAATTCCTCAGCTTTTTTTATTGCTGCCTTCCCTTCCACCACTCTTCCAGCCACAGTTGAGTCCTGGAATAATCATATATTAAGACTTCTGTTTAGATTTATTTTATTTTTAAATGGAAGAGGACTCATGGTATCACTCAAACTCTGGACTTGTGGCTGCCAGTAACTTGATTCCCTCCACAGAGCTTTCCTCAATCTGGGCACAGTCATTCTCACCAGCTCTGAGGAACTCGAGGCTGTTCTGAACTTAGATGATGAGTGATCTCCTACAGTTGCTTGAGACCTAAAGCCAGTCCTGAAAATCCAGTGTGCTGTTCGTGTGTTTCTGAAGCAGTATTAGTAAAATGTTGCACTAATGCAGGATAATATTTGTAGATAAAAGTAGGTGGAGGGAACATCTCTTTTAGACTGATTTATCTGTCTGGGTGGGGGAGGACAGAGTACAGGACAACCTTTTGGCCATGAAAACCCTTCAGACTTCAGGGCTTTCTGTCTGAAACCTTATCTACCATCTAGGGTTGTAAAAGATACCTCCTCCCAGATCTGGTCCTGTGTCTGTCCTTAGATTGTCGTGGTTATGGCAACATGCCATCAGAGGAGTAGAGGGACAAGTTAATCCTCAGAGATACTTGAAGCTGAAAATGCTGACTAAAGTTTTTTGGAGTTTGGGTGGAGTTTTTTTTTTTTCCATGTGTTTTTGCTTTTTAATTTGACAAGGATTTACTGTCATTCAGCTTCTTTAGTCTGAACTCTCCTGTTTGTGCTGTTCATGCAGCCTTCTCTGTGTCTCAGTTACCTGTTGACAGCACATGAAGTATCCAGCAAACTGCATTACCTGCCTGGTTACCAGGAATCTGACAGGGAGAGCCTGGAGGGGAGGCAGAGGCAGCTTCAAGCCTGATTATTTCAGGGACTAACAGCTTTCAACATGAGCTAAACTGCAAAATCTACTGCCCAGAAGTCAAGGATGTGATCTGTTAGATGGGACCCTCGATACTTCTGTGTTGACATTGCTTGTTAAGGAATTAGAAACAATGAAATCTCCTCTGCAAAAATAAATTAATTATTCGGTAGTTTTTTTAGTATCTTTGATTAATCCAATCCTGTTCTTTCCCTCATGTCCTAGCAGGAGTTAGGATGAAGTTAGCAATCTAGTCTGAAACTCCACTTCTGAGATTTTTGTGTACCTCACATCCATGAGCAGACTTCCCTAAAGTAGACTCTGTATAAAATGTCCATTTTTCATGAACCTGAATGCAATGCATTCCTAGTTTTCTGGGGATTTGTGCAGCTTTCTTGAGAGGTTTAAACAAAGAAAGGCTGTTTCTGTGTACCTTTCACAGGCACTGTTGAAAGCAATTGTGATGTTGAGGAGACTTCTCTATTGCTGTTTTACGGTGGTGCATTTCTAGATTTCTGCTGTGTTGGGTGGATGTCTATTTCATGCAACCAGCTCTTCAAATTCCTTTTTTGATAACTAAACTTGAGAAATGTATTGAATATTTGTTGCTTTCGATTAGATTTTTTTTTTAATTATAAAGTACATAAAATTATTTTTTCTAAATTCTCATTAGTGAACTGCAGCATTATGTAAGTTAATAAGGAGAAGTAATTATGCACTGTATCACAAAGTTCCAGTAGGCTTGTGTGCTCTGTTTCATTATTCCGTGCCAGAATAAAGTTTTTGTTCAAGCCTGAATAGGAAGTAATATTATCAGCTTTTAATTTGGTCATGGAATGTACTCTACGTAGATGCGTGCACAGAAAATTTGAGCTTGGAAAGTAACACTTATTTTGTTTGGCAGACAAGATCATAGATGAAGGACATCTAACCAAAGTGGAAGAAACAAAGCTTTTGAAAGGTTAGACTTCTGGATTATTTAACTATTTTTGAAGCATGCTTTTTCTGTCACTCAGTGCATGTTCTGTGTTAAGCCAGCAGTTTGAGTTTTGATTGAATATGCATTTGAGGAGAAATTCAATAAAGGGGAGGGAAATTGTTTGCTGAACTCTACTCCAAATACTATTGTAGGCTAAAAGTATTTAATGGAAACCATTATTGAAGGTTGAGTGCATGAAATGCTAGTCTCAGTATTGACTGAGTCCTTACTTGTATATGCATTTTTAAACAAAAAAGTAATTTTTCTGAATTCAATTCAAGCTTTAGTGCCTGCATGAATCCTTAACAGGTTTTATTGTAGGGCCACATAGAAATGTTTGGTGTCATTCTAAGTTTTAAATAAAAGTGTATTTTAATTTGACTGTTTCCTATCTTACACCCTCATAACTTCAAAATAAATATTAACTTCCTAAATGTGTCTTTTACAAGTAAAATATACCTGTGCCTCTCTAGCTCTTTTCTGTAACATACAAAGCAGCTTAAATCAAAGGAGCTAATTAGAAAAGACTTGTTAAGGAACAGTCATCCTTACCTTACAACGCCAAGGTCAGGATTGCTACCAAGTGTGCAGGTCAATATTTCTCAAGTGTCTAATAATGTAATGTAAGATTGTTTGGACTTGCAGGCTCACTCCTCTCTTGCAGCTTTTTACTGATGTCTGGACAAACTACCTCAGTTCTTTACCCTCTGTCCTTCTGCCAAGTGTTATGTTGAATAAATGTTAGTTTGTGAAAAGGTCCAGTGTTTTAGAGACAGTTTAATCTATCCTCTCTTCCTTTGATGCATGGAGTGGCACCTTTAACTCCTTTCTGTATGTGAGGAAGCTATAGACAAGGTGCCATATTTGGCAAAAGAATGCATACAATAACTGTAACGTAACACTTGTGTGCCCCTTCCATTGCAAAGCTCTGAGCTGTTTTTAGCGTTTGGTAATATATTCTAACTCATCAAGTATGATGTCAACACATTTTAATATACTTTATCACTTTGGCTATATTTATGCAGCTCAGTTTTATTATGGGAAATAGGAACAACTGCTGTGATTTAATATAGTACAGGAAAGAGTTTTGTGCTTATGACTCTGGTTCCAGAATAGGAAGCAGGTTTCTAATAATTTGTCTGTCTTCTGCTGTTTCACATGTAGAACTGGTGCATCTTTCCTCTGGTGCCTCATCTTTTGTGCCTTGTTTCAGAGGGGGAAGGAGAGGAGGGGGGAAGAAACTGGTGTGCCAAGGGTGGGTGGGAGGGAAGTATATAAGGGGGTGCTGTGGGAGAGAATTAATTCAGTGGCTGGAACTCGCACTGTTCCTCCCATTTTGCACAGAGCAGGAAAGCAGGATTTCCATGGATGCCCAGATATGGTAAAGTTGGTTGGATATGGATCTTGCTCAGCTTAGTGCTTCTGGATCAGCCACTAATAAAAGTGCCATGGGTGAGGCTTTTAGGTTATACTTTTCTTAATAGTTTAAAAAATAATGTATTACTTGGTTTAGTAGTTATTTAGTTTTAGTGAGAATCCTGTGAGCTTGGTTCTATATGATAATGTAAAATGTTTTGATTTGTAACACCTTTAGATATTAGTAAAAACCTTATTCCTAAAAATAAGAAAGATTCCTTTTTGTTTTAGCAAAGAATCACCCATCCCCAAAGATTAAGATTTTTTAACTACAACCATCATAATATGAATTTTGAAGTCTGCTAAAAGGGGAGCTGAGTTTGGAGTACCTGCCAGGTCTGAACCTCTGGTGTGCTTTAACTGTACAGGCACTTTTCCCCTTCCTCTTCTCCTGTGATTTTGGTTGCATTAGGATGGGAAGAGTCTTGCTCTTCATCAGCTGCTTTGTTTGTACTTGCTGCCTTCTGTTTCATATACAAGTGGATGCTTATCTGGCACAGATTAGAGTTATTGAAAACTTTTCATGTTAGATTAAGAAAACTTTGGGGATTTTTTTTCTGTTAACTTGTCCATGTTCTGTCATGTTGATTTCCTCATGTAGCTGCACAGGTTGTCTCCAGTTTCTGCTTTTGTTTTGGGGGAATTTAGTTCCATGTATTCTCTTTTTATTTGAAAAGATGTCTTATTATTCTCTTGGTTTTTACTTATTTTCATACACTAACCCTGTTATATAACACATTTTTTTTATTGATGTGCTTCTTTCTTCCCATGTGCTGGTACTTGTTGTTGCATGTACAGTATATATATGTGATGAAATTATTTGTGTTTGCTGTGCTTTTCTCCATGGATTGTAGAAGTCTGTGTACTAGGAATGCTCTATTGACCCCTTTTCATATAATATCTCTGCCTGGAGCTTGAGACTCAGAGGAAACCTCTGTTAACCTGCAGATGGGCAGCAGTGCTGTCAAAGTAAAGCTCTGAATAGGCAGCCAAGAAAGATTTCATTTTGCATAACCTCACCTGCACATTGGTGACAGTTCCTTGCTGACAGACCTGCTGGGTTAGCCCACACCAGAGATGGTGTGTCCTTTTTTTAATGGACCCATCAGAACTAAACCAGAACTGTTATTTAAGAAAACAATTTTTAAATGCATTTCAGTCACATATAATATTTAGACTTTGAATCAGGGCTGATTCTGCATGGGACAAATATGCACTGGTGTAATTAAATCCTCTTATCTTGTGAAAATATGTACTCTCCAGTAAAAATCTAGAACTGGGGAAGAAGAACCCCAACAACAAAAAATCCAGCAAACCAAAATTTAATCTCAATCTTAGCTTCACTAAGCTGCATGTAATAAAGTGCTGAATTATATACGAACAGTATTTCATGAAGGTAATTTTTTTTGTGGAAACAACATACACTCCTTCTCTTAATACAATTTAAACTGAAAATTCTTTCTAGAAATTATTGTATTCATTTATATTGCTGTGATTCTTTAATGTTTTACACCACACTTCTTTTGAATAGTACGATATGTACGAGACTTGTTATTATTTTATTTGTCCAAAATGCTGAAGCACGGTTTTATTCTTAACAGGAGTTTCTTTCTGACTTGCTACAGTATCTGCATTGTTCTAGTTTTCTTTTCTTATTTGTTTGCTGATTGAATCAGCTTTTTCCACAGTTCCAGCTGGCAAGAACACAGCATTAACCCAAGTTCAAGCTGTGCACGAGGCAATTGCATCTCTTATTAGAGGCTAGGCTGGGTTAATGACTCCAGGGATGCGGAATCCATTTTAGACCAGACTTGCAAAGCACCCAGCAGGTTTTTAACTGTTTCTTGAACCAAGTTGTTTTCTATTGACATTTAGCAGTAGTTCAGTGTACAGGAGAGATTATGAACAGAGCATTTATTGATTGTAGTTGCTTTTCCTTGTCTCTTGCAGAGAACCAAGCACGAGTCAAAGAATCGAACGATTTGTCCGACACCCTCAGCCCAAGCAAGGAAAAAAGCAGCGACGACACTACAGGTAAGAGTTTAAGTGACATTTCCATAACCTCTAATTAGTTTGAATTAAATCTAGGTAATCGTGAGCACTTTCTTAAAGGAATGAAGTATATTATGCAGCGTTAGAGGCAAGCTCAGTGTTGTCTATTTTGCAGCTTCATAATTTGACTCTTTGTAAGTTGAGAAGGACATAAAATCTTCTTTCCATGTAAAGAATGTGTCTATGAGAACTGTCTGCAGTCTGCCTGCTCTCTGAAAGGTGTGGGGTTTTTTTTTTAGATGCTCAAATGGATGACCAAGATCTAAATGAACCTATCGTCAAGGTAGCTCTTCTAAAAGGTAAACAAATTTACTTTTGCAACTTTAGATGCCGAATCTGTATATGTAATCTTTTTATCTACCTGGGTTTTATCAAATGTGCATTAAAATAGAATGCTGGCATTGCAAGATGTTAATCATGTAGTATGGAAGAGTTAAATTTAAATATCAGTTATGACTCCTTTGGGTGATATCAAATACACTTTTGAGTGTTGCTGTAGAAATAATCTGTGTATGAAGGTAATCTCTACTCACCAATGCTGTTCTAGGAATTTCCATGTTATAACTTTGACTTGAAAAGTAGAGTCAGCACACATTTAAGAGTATAGCTGTGGAGAGGAGGGATTCTTCCATCACTGACATTTTTCAAGCATGGTCAAATTTTACTTGCATAGCTTCCATCACTGTCAGAAATGCTTCTGTTAGTTTGCAGCTGATGGGTTAATCAAAAGAAGATTTTAGATTTTCTTTTTAACACAATCAAGATTGGAAGTTTGTGTTATAACTGTATTTTGAATGATTGCTGAGGCTTAGCTTTGAGATTTATTGCTATAAAAGTAATTTTTTTTTTTTTTGCATTGAAGGCATATACTTAATTAGCAAGCTGATATTTACATATTCATTAGCTGAAGAATTTTGTGGCATATTAATGAGTTGTTACATTTAGCCTACTGAAAATCATTTTATGCTTCTTTAACAGTTAGACACTTGGTAAGATCTGTAAAATTATGCTTCTATTGGGATCACAGGTAAAAGAATGTCACAGTTCTTTGTGATTCAGAAAGAAAGGAAACCATAATGGAATGTAGATCTGTAAAAGAGCTTTTCTCTGCCATTGTTTACACTCCCTAATTTAACAACAGAAAGGCTTCCAAAAACTGCACAAATTGCTTTTGCTGTTTGGCAAGATGTATAAAATTGAGTTTGATATTTCCCAGTGGACACCAGTTCAGCAAAGCAGTTTAGAAAGGAGTGTTTGAGATACTGGCCATGTCCTGTTTGCGGTTTGCTCTAATATCAGCAACTAATAACAGATATCTTCAGTGACTTTCTGTGCTGCAAGGTAGAATTTGATAATACTTTTTGTAGTGATTATAATAGTTCAATTTTTGGTTATAAAACTGAGGTTGGCTGCAACTTTTCTCTTCCTCTTGAGGCTATTTATGGGCATTCCTATTTTGCTCTCACTAAACCATTAAAAAATATCTGTGCAATGAATCATTTGCCCTTTTATTTTTTATGAAGAGCCTATAAACCCACAGTTTTGTTTGAGGTTTTTTTTCAGAGCTACTTCATGTGGCTGACTTTGCCCTAAAAAGGATCTTATTTGCCTCAGAAAGGTTTTCAAGTGGACTTGTTATGCAGCCATACAATGAAGGAAGAGCGCGAACATTTCTGATCTGGCGGCTGTTTGGAATGCACAAACAGCACTTGTTGGAACTGACAGAACAAATTAATGGAACAAGAAAATTATGAGACTTCTGATTGCTGTAGTTTCCTCCAAGCAGTTTCCATCAAAATTTTTGAGTGCATTCAGGATTTGATTCAAGTTTCTACAAGTCAGAATCTGGCAAGGAGGGTGAAGGGGGGAAGCTGTGGCAGATTAGTTGGCTTTGTTTTTTCCCCCCACAAGGTAAATGACTTTATTGACCATTCCTAACTGTTCCCTGGACACTTGTGTTTAAACAGGCTGTTTGTGACTACTTACTGCAAAGCTAAGGGCAGATAAACATTAAACAGATGGAAAGGAGCAATAAATGTCATTGAAAGATTGCTAATCTTGTTCTTACCAATGTCTCTGTGTTTTCATAGTAATTATAGGACTGATCCATGGAATCTTAGTAGGAAATGTTTTCAGCTGAGGGTTTGCTGAATAGTGGTAATTTACATAAAAAATTTTGAAAATCAGCAGTGGTCTGTCAGCTCAGAAAGTTGGGAACCATTGTTTTATGTCAGAATAACCAGATACTTTATTTAAGTATATGATACAGTTTCCTTCATGTGGATCTTATGAAAATAAAAAAATCTCAGAGTTGTAATTGTTGTGTCTGACTTCACCAGAATACCCTGAAAATTATTTTCTGAATAACCTGAAAAATCCTGCAAAATTCTGAAAATGAACTTTAGGAAGTGAGGCTGGAAGAAACACCAGGCTGCTCATAAAGTTGTTTCCATAGGCCAGGTGCATACAGATAAGGGATCAGTTGAGACCACAGCCTATGTGTGCTTCTGTATTACCTCTGTTATATAAAAAAAATTAATTAAAATTGTTAAAATAAAAGTTTTTAAAACAATTTTTTAATTACCATTGGAGTAAAGGTTAAGGGAAGCCTCACTTTACTTGTGTGAGAAACAAAGCTCTATTAATTGAGAACATTTCTTAAAATGTGGCAGACAAACTGATCACTGGTTAAAATTTTCCATGAGGTAGAAAAAAATGCTCTATTTGATATTTTCTTTTTAATTTAGTTCTTTCTGGCACCTTGTTGCAATTAATGGCAACTCCTTAGCCTTCTCTGAGGACAGTCTTGATACGAATTTGCTTCCCAAGGGAATTGATTCAAAGCATTTTATTATTTGTAAATATGGCAATCCTACTCACTGAAGAAGTACTTTTCAAAATTAGAATTAGAACAAAAATCTTATTTGCTTTGAACTACAAGAAATTTAATTTTCAGTTTGGGTAAGAGAAAAAGATAATATTTTCTTGTGCTTATATCTTTTGGCTTTTGATTTAGGAGCATGTCAGGCACATGGAAATTCCCTTTTTGTGTTGTTGTAGGAAATTGATTGTGCCTTTGCTAAACAGATTATGTTGTCCCTTAAATTGAGCCTCTCGTCTCTTTTGAAGCAGTACTGTCTTTTATGATGTGTGCTTTCATTGACTAGGAAACACTGCCACCATAAAGTTCATTTAGGGTGTCTGTTGTGGCATTTGGGACACTGCTTCTTTATCAGGCATGATTTGAGCATAATTTGTCAACTTCCTCATCCATTTCTTCTGAAAAGTCTCATTAAGGAGGGTTGAAAGTCTAATTGCCCTAAATCTTTATCCATGAGAAGCTAAGAACAAAACATGTTCAGTAAAGAGAAACTTGGATTTAGAACTAACAAACTATAAAACAAAGTATTTGGATGAAATATGTGGTCCTCTCTGTTCTTTCTGCTTTCGTAATTTTGTTCTGAAAAAGTCTAAAAGCACATGTGTGTTCTCAGCTCTGCTCAAACCCACCCGTTCATTACTGTGAGAGCTGGAAAAACAGTCCCTTAGAGAGATGCAGTATGAAGACTGTAGCATGGTTTGCTAAACAATTTTCTTAATTAAGAGAAGAAGAAAAAAATCTAGAATTACTTTATTGATAACCTATACCACTAAATATGAATGTCAAAAGTATAATGATGAGCTAAATTATAGTCTTTTTTATTTTTTCCTTATTAATGAAAGGTCCAGACAAACCAAAATAATATTTTTTCTAAACCTTTATCTTAAATCCATCTGGTCTACAGTTGCAGATGTTTATTGACCAGGTAACTGTGTAACCCTTTTCTACCCACCCTCTCTCATGATAGACAACTGCAATTCTTTCACCAATTTCCTTCCTTTACCTTTCTCAGCAAACAAGCTTGATATCAAGTTTTAGCCCTCTACCTGTTGAGTTTATTAGTGCTGTTTGTGCACAGACACTGCTTAAGGAAAATCTAGTAAATGAGAGTTTGCTGTTCCCGGCTTTGCAGATGCCTGCAGGCTGGACTGTTCCTGCACTTAATTTCTAGATGTGTGCCCATTAGAGAGCACTGCTCTTTGTAACAAATACTCTTTTCCTCTTTTAAATTCCTCCAGAACTTCAGCTGTAAAAGTATTTAATTTGTCTGACTACAAATCATGTCCTATCTTGTAAGCCCGAGAGGCATTTAATATGCATTTTAGCTAATACAAAATTTATGGAAGAGCAAATGTTTTTATTTGGAGTTTAAATAATATGCATAGATCTGTGATGATATTAAAGATATACCTAATATTTTAAGATACAATTTTTTAAAAATCAAGTGTAATATTTATCTTAATATTCACTAAGGCCACCGAATGAAATAAAGAGGCTGGAATTTTCTTCCTTTTCTTAATTTTGTTCTAGGAAATTTTTCTAAATTTTTCCTTTCCTTGACACCAGAGGGAGAGGGAGAGGCTGAGCCTGGCGATGTGGTGGGTGGGTGGCAGTAGTGAAACGTGGAATAGCAGCTCTTGCCTGGGCCTGTGCACTGAGACAGGCTTAGAGCAGCTTCCTTTAAAAAGAGACAAGTTGTAAACACAGTCAAGAATTGTCTTAGGCTTGTTGTTCCTTGGTTTTGTCAATCCAGAAGTCCTTACCAGATTGTACAGTGTTTTTCAAAACCCTTTAATTCTTCCTTGGTAATTGTTGTTTCATATTGCATGTTATGTATAATGAATGTTTTAAAGTTTGCATATATCTTACACTTTTAATAGTATATTAATATTTTTGCTAATATTTGTCTAATTCAATTTTGAGTTTGTTTTAACTAACTTTGGAAGATTGAAGTAAAAAGTTGCCAGTCATCACATGGCAGTGCAAATTAAGCTGTTGTACAAATTTATGATTCAAAGGAAATGTTCTTTTATCAGATGAATTGCAGGGTGCACAATCAGAGACTGAGGCTAAGCAAGAAATTCAGCAACTGCACAAGGAGCTGATTGAAGCCCAAGAGCTAGCTAGGACAAGTAAACAAAAATGCTTTGAACTTCAAGGTGAGACCCAGATCAACTTGGTTCTCTAGGGTATTCATTAAAATTGTATATATCAGGTAGTTCAAGATAAACCAACATGTTTTCATAGTATTGAATATATACTTGAACTGTATATTTCATCCTTATTTCAGTCAGATAATGGGTGTAATTGAATGTCTTCAGTAGCTCTTTGTTAGATCATCCTATCAGCTATGTAGTTCTCCTGTTTTTGAGGGGAAATAGTATAGTCCAGTTTAGTGCATATTGCTCAGTGTTCATTGGGGGTTTTATTTACAGCTTTTTTTTTTTCCTCCCACACCAGTTTGCATTTAGTGCACATGGAGTTTTCAGATCAGGCAACAGATTATATTTCAAATTAATTGTAATACTACCATAATAATGGAATGATGTCTTAGTATTAACTTTTATTAAACTACTTACACAGTTACTACCTTTGATAACTTCTTGAAGTAATATGTTTGTTTAATCCTTCATTTAAGGAGAGGTTGTGACTAAAATTAATTACACAGGTGAAATACGTGTTACTAACAAAAACTTGTGGGCACAATTTTACTTTTATTTGTAGCTCTCTTGGAAGAAGAGAGAAAAGCATATCGAGTGCAAGTTGAAGAATCCAACAAGCAAATAAATGCCCTGCAAGGTAGGAATTTTTTTCCCCCACTCTTTAGGGAAGCTATATCGTTTTGACTGTTTCTGTGGCATCATAGTCACTAATAAAGGAAAATGTTTAGTTGAATATATGTTTAAAATCCGATTTCTTTCACCATGTCTTTGAATGTTGTTGTGGAATGTTTCCTTTCAACTCCTATGGTTCTAATAGTGACTTAAAAAATGCAAAATATGTGATCTGTAATAGATACCTCTTCTTCATCTCCCTTTAGTCTTTCTCAGTTCTGAATGATCCAAGGATTCTTACTGTGAGTGCCTTCAGAGCACTCAGAAGCTTTAGGTGTTTGTGCTGCTCAGTCTCTTCACTTCATTATAGGATCGTCTTAAATAAGTTTTTCATCCAGATCCACATCCAGCATCAGAGCATGCAGTAAAGTTGCTGCAATGGAGACTCTGTCCATGCCTTTTTGAAAATTGATATAATCAATCATGCTTTTTTCAGCCCAAATGTGTACAGCAGGATGTAATGCCATGATTTACATAACTTCTGAGTCATGTTCTGTATCATGTTAACTTCTCATCCATGCATGTGAGTGAGATCATTGATCAAGAGTCTGTCAGTCTGTCCAGCCTGAAGGTCAAAGAAGGTTTATTACCTTGTAGTTTCCTTAGAGCAAGCATTAGTTTAAAGAGCTACTCAGCCACTGATTATTTCAAAGCACAGGAGCTTCATCCCTTTGGATCTTAGTCAGCATATTACTTGCTTTGGACTCAAAAATGTCTGGAAGGCAGATGAGCAGACAGGCAGCTGGACTGACAGTCCTCACTTTGTTTAGTCAAAATAACCCTAGAAAATTATTTTCTGGGCAGTAGTTTGTTGGATGGTGTGGTACTTGTCATATACTAGTTGCACTGAAAAACTCCTGTAATACCTGTTTTATGTGACTGTCAGCAAAGAATGTTTACATTTTCTGCCATTGCTCTTGTAAGAAAGAGAAGCTTGCAGAACAGTCATCTTTAGAACAAAAGGAGCAATTTAATTTTGAGTGTTATCTTGCTAATAATGAAAATTCTCCAAGAAGTAAATGCTGCAACAAAAATTAGAAAATATTTGATAGTTATTTCTATGCACAAAAAAAATAATTCTTTTTTTTTCCTCCTAAAAAGAAAGAATGAAAGTAGAAACTTGAGAGAGCCAAACTTAATTGTAGGATTCCTCTTCTCAATTCAGTACTTTTTTGTTTTCTGGATTCTTCTCAAAAGAGGTCTAGCTAATGCTTCCTCTTCTCTCTGTTGTAGTTCAAAATGTTCTGATGTTCACTGCATGCTTTGCTGCTTCCCAAACTTTTCGGGTGTGACACATCTCACAGTTTGGGAAAAGTTCTCAGGATTCTCCCTTGACATCCCCTGTGAACTACAGGGGAGGGAAAAAAAACCAACTGGCAGCTTCATGAAGTAACATTTCTAGAAGTATTTTTAGGGAATCAATGTTTTCGGCCAGCCAGTGTTGTTGGCTTTGTTTGTGATAGAGAAGAGAAAGTGCCAGAGAAACAACTGAGGTCATGTCTCTACGTGTCAGGTTCATTAGATGAACACATAGGTAGAGCAAGGAAAGTCAAGTAACTTGTTGCTCCTTATTTTAAAAAAAAGAAAGAAGCAAAGCATTCAGTTTAGATGAGGTAATGGCTTACATAAACAAGAGATGTAATGGAAGTTTTCTTTCTAATTGTCCTCTCAAATTATATCCAGTGCTTCAGAACCATTCTCATCTTGTTAGTAGTAACTTTCCTGAGTAAGTTATTTCTACAACTCCACCTAACTTAGAACTTGTGTGTGTCTTTGGGTTTTCAGTGCAGGACTCTACTTGTTTTCAGACCTGAACACCTAAAGGGAGAGTTGTTCATCAACAACATGCACAGGATAAAAAAACTCCACATTTCTTTGAGATGCTGCCAGCACCAAAAAGCAGGAGTTTAGCTTGGCTTGATGAAGAAAATACTATCAGGAAGATGTGGTTTACATTCCTTTGCTCAGGCACCTGCTGTATTAACAAGTTGTAGTTCTTTGTGTTTTAGTGCATCTTATTTTGGTAGGTTCAAGGCTTCTAATGTAAGGATACATGGAAATGCAATTGTTGATGATGCTCTATCTGTCTTATTGTCAGGTTCTTCTCATCCACTGCTTCATTTGCTTTCATAAGCCTGTAGAAATTATTTTCAAACGAGGTCATAGTAAGCCTCATTTTGCTCATATATGTTTCAAAATCCATCATGCTGCAGATGTTTTTGTTATGGAACAGATAGTCTGTTTCATCTTACACAGAAATGCCATGAAATGAATTTACTATTGCGTATAATAGCTCTTGGGTATTAAAATATATAAAAATTACCTTATTTTTTTCCCATTTTGTCTTTTTCCATCAAAGTGGGGAATTGGCTAATTCATAGGTTCTTTAGTGTATTTAGATAAGTGTCTTGCTGCAGCCTGTTTAGAGGAGGGCCACAAAAAAAGGTGAATTTTTCTTCTTCATTGCACCTGAACTAAGTTACACCAACAAAGTTTCTAGGTTGTACCAGTATATGAAATCTTTGTCTTGTTGCACATGTAGCTGCTGAAAAACATCAGGTATAATTGTCATGGAGGTGCAAGTCTCTTTTGAATAGCTCTGATGCTCTATCAGTTTACAACAAGACTCACTCACATTCTTCCTGTCATGTTCTATAATGGATTGAGATGACAAAAATAAATACAAGTAACCTAGGAAGGTTACCCAGCCTTGGTTATCCTCCCCATGCCTTTCACTGTCCTTGTTTTGCCCTTTGGTTCTGAAACATACAACTTAAAATCTGTCATTCTGACCCTCTTCAGTATCTTACAGTATGTTTCCAAGTGCTCTTAAGAATTTTACCTTCTCAGAGTAATTCCTCGTTAATTTACTAATTGCTTCTTTGCATGTTGAAATCAGTGAAATACATTTTTTAAAAAAAGCAAATTAAACACTTTGCTCCCATCAGTGTTATAACTGTAGTTCTCTTGTTCTTTCATACTTCCCTTTCCTCTGTACTGTGCTTTTTTTTAAACTGTTTGCACTGGATTCTATTTGTGTATGCGTTTATGAAAAATTGTGCTCAAAAATGTCTTTAATAATGAAAGGGGTTTAGATGGGAATAATTTATAATGTTTGCTTCATGCAGAAATGTCAAGTAGCCTCATGTGTATGACTGCTGCACATTTACAGTAAGCTGTAAATGCTAAAGGACCTTCTCCTAGCTCAGGATACATGGCATAGCTGTCCCTTTCAGCTTAAAATTCATCTTGTGCTTTGAAAAAGGCTTTTTGCAAAGAAATAATGTGTAATTCCTCTACTGCATGTTGAGAACAGAGTAGAAATTACTCTGTGTCTCAAGTATTTATAGACATCACAAGTTAACTGCTGAACAGGCAAACATTTCCAGTGTAGCTTGCAAATGTTTGGCTTGTGACAGAAGCTTCTTGCTTTTCCTCTTGTCCCTGAAAGCCCCAATGTCCTTGTCCTCTAATTACTTGTTTTGCTTACAGTAATGTTGGATCTAAATCTTACTTTCAGATTTTGGAAAGTTGCTTTGGTATCCCCCACACAGCACAGCCTTGTCTAAGAAAGCTTTGTTCAGACACAGTTTGGTTCTTTTGACTCTCTGTATTACATGGCTCGCATACTTGCCTCTTTAAGGATGCAGCATTTGACAGGATAAATATATTTTTGCAATTGCATTAGGCTTCTTTAGTCCTGTTAAATATCAACGTGTTGAGAAAGGGGTGAGGTAAGGCTTTTAGGATTTTTGTAAATACAGTTTGAAAAAATACTAACACGTATGTCTGCTCTCCAGCTCAGTTGCGAAGGTTACAGGAAGAAATTGAGAATCTTCGCAAGGAAAAGGAGAATGAAATTTCAAGCACTCGAAATGAACTAGTCAGTGCTCAAAATGAGATTCTCTCACTTCAAAAAGTAGCAGAAAAAGCAGCATCAGAACGAGACACAGATATTTCTACGTTGCAAACTGAGCTGCAGACGGTGCGAGCGGAGCTTGAACGGTGGAGGAAAGATGCCTCGGATTATGAGAAGGAAATTGTCAATCTGCAAGCCAATTTTCAGCTCAAATGCCAGCAGTGTGAGCAGCAGCAGAAGGAGGAGGCCTCTCGCCTAAAAGGTACTTGTTGGAAAGGATGTCCCAGGGCATGGCTGGCAGAGCACCCTGCTCAAGGTGGTGAATGCCAGTTTCTAATCACTTTGTCCTGTTGTAGTCATTTGCTCTGTCTGTGTGTGTGTGTGTACACACACATGTATGTATTCATGAGTGTGTACCAAGGCTTGTGGTGTTAGAAAAGATGTTCTGCATGCTTCATTAAACAGTTATTGTCACTTATGCCTAAATTAACTTAGGCATTCTTTGATATCAGTAGACCAAGTATAATTCCACATAGACAAGATGGAAAACTTTTGCAGTTTGAGAGATTCATACTGCCAAATTTCCAAGAGGGCCTGTGTAACTTCCGTACAGTTTAGGCCCATTGAGGGCGAGCTCCTGACTTTTTAATTCTACCAAAGTTTCACCAAAGCTTATTGCTTTAAACATTCTTTTCCATGTATCAGAGGCATGGTATCTAGTGGTTCTCTTGCTATTTTCAAGCCTTGGAAATTATTCTCTTCAAATATGCTTTTCTACCTCTGTTTCTAAAATACTAGAGTTGATCTGTAAAATGACTGTTTTCTACTTCTTTGTACCTTAGAAAAAGCTTGAATGAAAAAAGTAGCTTGCCTGTTCTACTGTTATGAGGTCATAAACCTCATAACAGTAGAAGATACTGTCATGTTTTACAGGTGCTCATGAGAGAATTCATGTGACATGATTACAAAGAAGTTTATTTGAGATTTACAGCTGATACCAGCTTTTCCTCCATTTATTAACTGGTGTTCCTTGAAACAGTCATAAAATAATTTTACTTAACTAAGTTAACTTATTCACCACAGGTGAACTCGAAAAGTTGAAGGCAGAGTGGATTGCCCTGGAAGCTGAATGTGTTAAACTGAGGAAGGAAAATACTTCACTTACATCTGAACTTCAGCGACAAGAGAAGGAGCTTTCTAGGTAAGGGCAGAATGGTTTGTCTAGGAGGTACCACAGCAGCTGAAGAGCTTTGTTGATGGTGGTTTACTTCCCAAAAGAGATACTGAATGTTATTTATACCCAGCAAGCTGTGGACATACATTTAAAAGCAAGACCATGGTCAGTTTTTTGTGTCAGCACTCTGTATAGGGAGACAGTAATGGTCTGTACTTCTATGGTTGCTCTAAGCTGATATTTACATATCAAAACCAATGTGTTAAGCTTTCAAGGGTGAAAAGTGCCTGTTTGTGTAAATTTAAAATGCATAAGGAGTCAATTGGATTTTGTTTTTCAGCTCTCAGAAACAGAGTTTAGCGCTAACCAGCGATATAAGTGTTCTTGAAATGTCTCGAAAGGAACTTGAAAGTCAGATGGGGTCTTTGAGAGAAAAACATCAACGGGATGCAGCCAGTCTGAAAACTCAACTCAGTGAAGCTGAGAGTCAAGCAAAAGATTTTCAGAAAGAGGTAACATGAAATATTTCCATTTTGCAAGAACCTAATCTCCAATGACCGACCTTTTTAAGCTAAAAGGAAAGGGAACGTTTTCCAGTAAAGAATTTTTTTCATATGTTTATTGCAAGCAGCTTAAATGGTAGCTAAGAAAATACTAACTGGGAATCAAATCTAGAAAGGAAGACTTCAGGTAAATACATGTGTTCTTTGAGAACTTCCTAAATGCATTACTCACATGCATTACTGTAGTGAATTTACTTTTAAGATGTTCAGACAGGTGAATCATTATTCAGAGTCTTCATGAACATCATGGTCCAGAGTTTCTTTAACTGTTATGAGTCAAAGTTAATTCTTTGTTTTTTTACAGTCTAGTCTTCCCAGTTAGATTTGAACTCTTCCATTTGGCAATAAGGCTACATATTCTTTACAAAGCTCTCCTTTTATCTTAGTGGATTTGTAAGTGCATAAGGAAGAGCCAGCATTCTGTGCATGTATTCAATCTGCCTGGTCTCTAAAGATTATGTCTGGAAGACCATAGTCTCCAACACTTACTTGCTTCCTCTTAGGAGCATTCTGAATGTTTCCCCAGTCACTGCTCTTAGTTTCTTTTGCAGTCCTTTTGTTTGCTCTGTGGTTAATTCATCCATGTCACATTCCTTACAATTCTCAGAATCTGCAAATCCCAGTTGTCTTAATCTGTTTTGTAATTAGAACAGTATTTATGAAGATGCCTCACCTTCTAAATTTGTTGTGAATGCCAGTACTGAGAGTCATTGGTTCTGTCCTTACAAAGCCCAGTCAGGGGGACTGCTGGAATAAAAAAAATGGAATGTGGGTTTGAAAAAGGAAAAGCTGCACATTCTGTAGGAGCAGGTACTGTGTGTAATTGACCCACCCTGAGGATTATGGCATGACAGTAACAGGGCATAATATTCTTCTAATGCCTGCCTTGCTCTTATATTTGAATTTACTGTGTGGGAAGAGAGTTTGATTTACTTGATACAGAGTGTTAAACTTTGCACTGATTAGAGGGGTGTAGA
The DNA here is from genome assembly GCA_013397295.1 of Polioptila caerulea. NCBI lineage: Eukaryota > Metazoa > Chordata > Aves > Passeriformes > Certhiidae > Polioptila > Polioptila caerulea. Next base: position 631,169 of record VYXF01010568.1, read on the forward strand.
TATGTAAGCTGCAGCCTAGATGTAAGACCACTATTCAAATGTCAAGGACTCCTTGTTCCCTTGTTTCTTCTTTGTAGTTTTTAGAGTCCTTTCCAATATGATAATGAATAATTGGTATGAGAGATTAATTAAGGCTTTGCATTTACTTTGTATTTCCTTGGGTTTAGTAGTTCTAGCTCTGCCAAGCTGAACAAAAGAAATTTAATTTAGAAAAAAAGGAAATCTAAATTCTACCCTGCTTTTATGAAAAGAGAGTGCATTGATGCAAGGCGAGTTGGTCTAGGCAGATGACAGAAAAGGGAGCTGTGTGCTAAGCAGATGTCAGCATGTGCTGGGTGTCCAGGGGTACACAGATTGTTCTCTCTTTGTCTTTAGTATGAAAGGACACAGACTGTGCTCTCGGAGCTGAAGGCCAAGTATGAGGTGGCTGAACAGCAAAACCAGTCACTCACCGAAGAGCTCAAACAATGTAAAGAAAACCTGAAGCTGCTACAAGAAAAAGGAAACAATGTAAGTCTGTACCACATATGTGGGGAAGTCAGGTTATGACACTGGCAATCCTGTTGATTGAAGGAATATGGAAGAGTCAAGTAGAAAAGGATGGACTTCAATAAAAAAAATCTGTGTACCATATAATGCAAAAGTCCATTCTGATCCTACCTGTGCAGATTTGCAGATCATTACACTGTTAAAATTATGCATGAAAGATAAATTTACAGTTGCTTGACAGTTTTAATTATGTCCTTAGATACCTGCTCTCTTGAAAACGTGGCTTAAATACTAGTGAGCCAGAACTAAGTAAAATTTTCTGATTTCACAGAATGGTACAGGGGTAAAAGCTGACAAACCTGTATCCAAATGAATTGGCCAAAGCTTTTCAAGCTGCTCTCATTAGTATTATTAGTATGGTATATAAATATATAAGCTTAGTATATGAGCTGCTCTCTTATTAGTATTTATTACAATGGATGTTCCCTCCTTACTCTTGCTTATGATTCTTAACCATGGTTATTTCTGATGGACTCATGCTTTAAACAGTACAGGTGAACTGTCCTTTCCATTCACTAATGAAAAGGGTGTTTCTGTTTTTCAATTTAAAAGGTTGTATCATTAGAACTCAGTTCCTAGCTAGAGACAACTTTCATTTTACTGAGATTCTGAAATCTTCCAAACATTAAGGATGTGACAGACACATTATAAGGTGGTCATAGCCTTATTTTAGGTCCCTTACTACCCTGGGAGGGCTGGTTTTGTCTGCCTGTACTGCCTCTGTGGCCAGTGCAGGGTGAACAGCTCCTGTAATGCACAGTACAAAACAGGAGGATGATGAATGCTCTGTAACAGACTTTAGCAAACTGTTTCTCTGACTACAAAGAAGGTTTTACAGGTCACATCCTCTAAATCAACTGGCTGCTGGCTGCCTAAAGTTCTTATGAATATCTTTGCCATAATTAATTCTTGAATATAAACCTTGAATATCATGGAGCTGTCAAAGATGTAAAGAATTCAAAGCCTTTCTCAGTTTTTGCAGCCATATTTTCAGGAATACGATTTCATAATTCTCTTGGAACCTGATTCTTGCTTAGAATTTTTCTACACTGCTCAGATAATGCTGAGTTACTTAACTTACTTAAAGCAGAAGTCAAAAACAACCAGACTAAAACCCCACCACATTTGAATAGATCACACTGAATAAATAATTGTGAATGTGATATTTTCTGCTCTGTTAAAAACATTAACTTCAGAATCAAAATGATCAGTGGAAAAAGAGGGATAGTAAAGGGTTGAAATACTGTGAAGGAAATTGGATGAAAGTGGAAAAACTAAAAGGAAATTTAGAGAGAATTAGAGGTGAGTATTTAAATGAAAGCAGAAACCACAGCAGTTGCCAAAATCTGCTTGCAGAAGAGGAGTTAATTGTGACAGTTGAAACCCGGAGGTCAGGGTGTGCTGAAGAGCATCCTCCATATAAGGGCAAACTCACTGCTCACCAAGCATTACTCACAGTCAGTAATGTAAAACATATCCATCTTGGGGATTGTTTCAAACATCATGGATACTGGGCTGAGTTCCAAGGTCAAATTTTTCAAGTACCATTGCCCCCTTATGCTGGAATCATTATCTGCTACTTCATTTCTAAAGACAGAAAGTGACTTCCCACTGTGGGATTTGTTCCTTTTTGTGGCCCATCTGTGTCTGAGTTTGCATATCTTCGTATTCTAATAAAAGATAGACAATTTTGTTGAAGCACATATTTAAATGCTCCTTGACAATAGGGAGATTTGTTATGTATTGATAAGTTTGTGAGGGAAAATCTAATCATTTGGAGGTGATCTCATTGAATGTGATGGATATTTATCATTGGTTTCATTTGCCAAAAATGTGTATAACTTAAAAAAAAATCTATAGAATTGTTCAGTGAACCATCAAATGTTAGAAAAGACAAGGCTTCTGTACTCCATTTGGGATATCATTTAAATATTAAGTTTTAATATTTAAATTTTACTTTTTTGCAGTGTTGTGTTTTTGAAATGCTTAGCGGTGTGGTGTACTACTTGTGTTTGCATGCTTGTAGTCACTGGTTTCCTGATGCACTTTACACAACAGATTTAATGATGTGGATGGTTTGAGAACATCAGCTGCTCTTGTTGATTTAAACCTCTGGCACTTTCTTGAACACTGCTGTGATTATTTCTGCCAACAGGCTTTCTGTGGGAAGGTGGCACTGTGATTCGTGGCACCTGTGACACAAAAATAATCTTGCATGAAAAAATCTTTAATAGTTACACATAATTTTTCTGTTAAGTATTTGCCTTGATTGGAAAAAATTTAATCAAACATGACTAGAATACTTTCTAATATTCCTGTGTTTTGAACCATATTGGAGGTTCTATGAGTAGGTGATTCCTACAAATTCATAGCAGGATGAGGTTTTACTTGCTAATCACAATGTTTTAGAAAAGTTAAGCATGAATTTATCATTTGTTTATTTATTTGACTGAACAAAATCAAGGTAGCTTCAACACAAACAGTTTTAAAAGTATTTGGCATGGCTTGACCTTAACCTCTGTGCGTCTTTGTGTGTGCACAAATACATAGAGTAGGATACAGAGAAAGCAGATGTCTTCCAAGGACAGCTTAAAAAGCATTTAGGTCCATTTTTGCTTTTAATTTTACATATCACAGATAAAGGCTGTTCCATCCAGAACGTGCAGTATTTTCCATGAATGGAATGTAGCTGAGAAAAAGCGTGGATGGCTCTGAGGGGGCCATAAGCTGGATGAACCCTGCAGTCTGGCCAGCTGCTGGTTTGGCCCAGCTGCAGCATTTGATCAATTTTCAGAATTGCATTTGGTCACAAGGCTGCTGACCTGGCAGAGATGCTGAGCTTTGTGGTATCTCTGATAGAGATGTGCTTCTCTGCTTTTTAGTAACTGGGTGTGGATTGTACAGTCATGTTACAATCTCACGGAAATGTCTGAACTGCTGGGTTTGCCTGTGGACATAGCTGTAATTGATTCACTAATGGAGGAAAAAAGATTGTTTTTCCGGAGGCTGGTGATGGAAAATGGAAAAGGCTAACTAGCAAGGAATGAAGAAATGGCTGAAAAAACCAATATTTGGTGTGAGTCCATCTCTAAAGAAATCCAAATAGGATTTCCTCTTACTTAGAAAAACTAAACCCAACTATAAATAAGAAACAGGCAAATCAGTTTAACATGCATATTGTTTTTAAGTGCTAAATTCCAAGTTGTGACAAGAGGTTTCTTGGAACATTTTCTGCTTACTTCCCTTTATTTTTAAACAGCCCTGTTCATTTGAGTAGAATGGTGTACTAACTTTGTATACCAACTTAGATAATGCTGTAATGTGTTAGATGTCTTTAATACATTTCACTTAAAACAAAACTTACTGACTTATGTTCCCCTCTCTAAATCATCTTTACCTGATTGATTTATAGCACAAAGTGATTTTTAATATCCCTTCCCTTCTTTAGCCTTCCATATTACAACCCGTCCCAGCCGTATTCATCGGCCTAATCCTGGCTTTCCTGTATTGGTGTTACGGCCCATTGTGGTAGCGAAAGGTACAAGCACTACTGTTCAGTCAATGTATGTTTGTCCCTCTCACCTGTTTGTGCCATTTCTGTATCAAATAGTGCATGGTGAAATGCTCACAGGTATTTCTTTACCTGAAGCAAACCCTTCATTTAATATGCCATTCTGTTGACACTGACGAGCTGAGCGATCCACTAATCATTTAACATCTCTGTGATTTCTTTAATTCTAACAATTAATTTTGTTCTAACTGGTGCTTGAACATGCCTCTTCTAACTCGGTCTCAGTTTGTCTTTAGCAAATGGGCTGCCTTTTGCACAATGCTGCGATGCTAGGGCTTGTGAGAAAACTTAATTGCTTAATTAACTATGAAAAATGAAGAGTTTGCCTCTAATAATAATATTCAACAAGCTTTGGTTCCTATCTATGGACTAAGAAATTCCTCTCTGGCTCTAAACACTTTAATTTTTCTCACTCTTGCTGATGGAAAGATGGAAAAAAAAGACAAGAAATAGGTGGTTGGTTTGTATTCTGAACTCTCAGCTTGCATTTTCTCTTGTCTCTCAGTGTGTCCTCCTCTTAAAATGCCATTGTTGTCATGCAATGTTGTGACAGTCTGTTAAAAATGGTGTTGTTAGGATCTGCTACAAACAGATCTGGATTTAACAGTCCACAGTTTAAGATGTGCATAAACCTCTGTGTAGCCTTGACTTGGCATGAGCGATGTTTTAAACATCTCCCGCCTTCACATGCTCAGAGGCAGATTTCTCTGAGGTGTGTACAGTAACAAACCTGCAAACACAGAGCTGCCAAAAGCCCTGCAGACGATCCTCAGTCATGAAGAGCTGTGGAGTCCCCTGTGCTAGAGGAAGGTGGTTTGCTGTGGTGCTCCAGGTCAGGACTAGCCTGCAGCAGGGCTCGTGGGTAACGCTGCAGTGATGCCGATCAACAGGTGCTCAGGACTTGCAGGAACCACGAGGTAAACTGATTAGTATGAATTAGAGCAAATATGATATTGATTTCTTTTTTCTCTCCACACAGAGACAATGGCCTTGGATGCCTGTGATGGCAGCTTTGGTTGCTGTAACAGCCGTGGTGCTGTACCCAGGCCTAACCAGAGCTTCTCCATGAGAACTGTTGTTGAATCCATACACCGTCCTCCCTTTAGAAGCTGGCAACATTCATATACTGAGGGAAAACAGATTAATTCTCTTCCTTTTTACCTCTTAATACAGCACAGCTCTGCGTGAGAACAGCAGTAGGGTCATTTGCTTTAAACTGTATAAAATGTATCTGTCTATAAAGAGGGAATAAAATTGTGATTCATCATACTGTGAGCAATATTTTTGCTTACAACTTCATGCAAATTTTAACTTAGTATGTTGGGATTCTGAATACTATAATGGTGGCCTAAAGCAGGCTTCTTGGTACCAAATTATTTATAATGGCTAGGGTTGTGGACACTGACTTTAGAATCTGATTGCTAGACTTAAGAGGAAAATACTGATTTGGACATCCGAGCCAAGTAACCTCGCAGATACTTGGGAAACAGATGCAGTGTGCTCAGTGCCTTTCAGTATGATCTATTTTTTTTTAAACTAGTGTATCGTTTTACTTGCTGTTAGTCACTGAGCTGTTGGGAACAAGACTTAAGGAAACTTCTCTTACCACGCCTTTCGAAGGAAGCATATTTTTCTTTGATAAGGATTGCTTCATTAATGGGTTTTGGGAATAAACACAATTCATGTCCAGCCTTAAAGAGATCGAGATACTGATGGTGAAGACCAGCCTGAAGTATTTAGTGTGCGCGTGTGCGAGTGCAAGCATGTGTGTTCTTGGGTGAACTAAGGTGTTTCTGGGAGCAAGTACTTGGTCATTGATGGACACAGTGCATTGATTCAACCTACGTTACCTTTAGTTTGAATGTAATTTATTAAATTTCATATATTTTAAAGAGATACATTCTTTAAAAGTATGAATACCTGCTCACATATCACATGTATCAGTTTATTTTTTCAGTCATTTGATACTTTCTGACTTGAGCTGGAGAAGCTCTTTAGAATAAGCTTTTGTGGACGTGACTTTATTAAGAGAACTGCTACAGTACGTCTGTGATCAGCTGAGAAAATCTAGATACATAAAATACTACAAAATTAGAATCATATACCTGATGAAGTATTGTCAGGTGAAGATGATTTTAATTTGGTAGTAAAATTTTGTGGCTCCTTATCACATGGCTGTAAGTATGATGCAGTGGTCCCCATTACAAAGTTTATTTTCCTTATCTAAGTACTATAACTATTGCTATTTGCTGACTTTTGGTGGGAATCACTGTAGTTAGTGCTGAATTAAATGTAGACAGTAGTTGTCTTGTTCAGCTCAACAGTTCTGTCAAAAAAGTTTATTAAAGACTTAATATGTTAAAGAATGGTAAAGTAAAATGGCTCTGCTAAAGCAAACTTCAAAATAGGGAGGTAATCTCAGCAATTCAATTGGCTTTAAAGAATGTTGTGGCAATCGACAGATAGTTTAAATATTTAAATAGAAATTTAGTATATAATTTACTTTGTAAGGTTTTAAGGGTCATTGTTCTTTAATTAAAGGTTCTATCTTAAGTTACATGGGATTTGCTAATGGGAGGATTATTAGTTGGAGAAAATAGTCCACAAGTGACCTGTAGAGAATAACTATTGTCATATAGTTCATTCATTTCATCCTTTTCATCCTTTTCAGTTGCAGGAAGCCACCCAACCACAGAACACTCGTATGCCAGTGGTACTTAGTACCTCTTGTATATAGGTTATTGCAAATATTGTTCTGAAATGCTTAACTTCAGAATTACATTTTTTTAAGTAATTAATTGTTTTAAATCTATTTTGTAAAGATATAAAAATACAATAGAATTTCTGGAGTACAGATTAAACTATTTGCACTAACACACGTGATGTGCATGATTTAATAAAATAACTTTACTCTCCCTATGCATGTTTGAGTTGAATGTCATTTGAAAACAAGAGATTCATGTTAAGTTTCTTTTGCACTAGATATTGCCACAGTTACTAGGCACAATGTCTGCAGCATGTCCAGTAAGAGCAAAAGACTTTTTTTTACCTTTTATTTCACATTTGTGCTGATTTAAATTTTGGTCTGCCTGATCCCTCTGTCTGTGGTCTTCAGAAGGAAGTGGGGTAGGAGAGAGTCATGGAAGGCTTGGGAGCATATTTCCATGGAGGAGGAAAAGGTGTTTGGGCTGCAGGGTGGATGTGCCCATGGCAGGGGTGGTGAGATGGGGGAGCAGTGCCTGCAGGTCCTGGGCAGTAGAGGAAAGCCCTGCTGCTGGGAGGGAGCCTGGTGCTGCCTCCTCACCTCTTTAGCATCTCAAACTCCCTGCTTGTCCCTCTTTCAGCTGCTGTTTCTTTTGCAGTGGATTCTCTTCCCTCCCTCCTCCCTGCTGGTAGCTGTGGAGGTGGAGCCTGGCGGAGCAGGAAGGTGCCAGGTCCCCGGGGCAGCTGGAGGGCCTGGCACCACAGCAGTTCTGCCTGGGGCTTAATTTTGTCCTTGTATTAAAGACAAATGTGATTCCAGAAATCTTCAGGGCATCAGAGGGCTGCAGTTTGAGGCCCAAGATGGTTGTGTTAAAGGAGAGAGAGTTCTAATTTCATTATGTGCATGTATGTATTTATATACACAGGTGCATAGTACACATTGCATGGGGGTTTGTGCTGACAAGTATACCTGTGGTTCCCTAATACAATGCCTTTTCCAGGAGTTCTTGGCATTTGCATGCTCAAAATGATGAGGAATGAGCTAAAATGCACAGTTCACTCTTCTGTTGTGAGAATCCCTGGAGAAGGGTTGGGTAACTGGGAAGCTGCTGTTCTTCAGTGCTTCAATACTAAAACACCAAGTGGAGTTATTTTGCAAGAACTGCTTGCACAAACCTCTCTGGTTTTTTATTGCTTTTTTTTTAATGGTAATTGTGTGTGCTTTTACATTCATATTTAGGCTCTGTCTTTTGTGAGGCTTGATTAGCTAAGCCTTGAGGTTACTGTACCAAGCAGCTTTTCACACGTGTGAGATGCTCCACTTGTAAAACAAGTGCTCTGAGCTTGCACTGACACTGAAATTTGAGGTTTTAAAAAGATTCCTCATAGTAGCAAAGTTAGTCAGAGAGTTGTTTTATCAGTTGCTAGTTCAATTTGGAAGATTTAGTATAAACCTTAGAATATCTGAAAACTTCTTCAGATCTGTCCTAGTGTCTTGAGTGAGGCACCTTTTTTAAATTCTAAAAGAATTTACCTATGTGGGGACTACAATAGCAGGCCTTTTATTTAAAATTATAAATATGTGAAAAATATAGCATGATTTTCCTGTTCCTTGTAGCTGAATTAAATGCGTTCTTCCAGAGTCTTTGCCTCACCCTTTTTGCAGAATGTCTGGATTTTTTTGGTGCTAAATGGAGAATTGTGAGCCTGCACAATATATTGCAAGAGTTCTCATGAAACAGAATTAGTATCAGATGACTGATAGCTGAAGCAAAGGTAATCAATCACCTGTGTATGTATTTTTGGGGTATATCCCGAAGTTATTTTTCTAACCAAGTCTTCTGAAGTATGTTATCTGTTCCAGATTTCTGTGTGCTTTATGTAAGATTTTGAATGTCTCCTGCCTTAATCCATAGGGTTCTGCCACTTGCAAGAATCATTTCTTCAGCTTGAATCTTTTTTCCATGACAAATCCACTGCCGAATTCATTCCACCAGCAGCATCTGAGTGCTTTAAAACACCAGGTCACCACTATGGCTTTTGGGAAGCCACTGTCCTTTGCACTGGCTCTGCAAGTGGGGCTGGCCAGGTTTCACCAGGGGCCTTTTCTCCCCTCTGGCTGTTCATCCACCATTAGTGTTTCATTAGCAACTGCCTCAAAATTTTGAGTCTCCATTAATAATAGCAATTGATCATATAAGAGAATTAGAAGCCATATTCTTTCCTTCTCTCTTGCATATACCTCTGGGTCTGTTTGAGGGGTGATTGCTTCCTGCAAACAGCTGCATTGAATTCCCCAGATCCAGCTGATTTGCTTATCCCAGTCCCTCTTTGCACATGTTTATGAACACAGAATTCCTCCTTCTCTGGTGGGGAATTGGGCTGCAGTATAGGGGATTATTTTCTGGGTTTTTACTTCGTACCAACTTGTTGAAAGTGAGCAGAGGTTTGTCCAACAGAGCCAAGTTCTTCTGCTTGGAAGAGAGAGGCTGCACCCACTCCTGCTTGAAAGCTGGGTGCTACCAGTGTCTGACTAAAGGCTCCCAGCAGTGGAAGGTAAATCAGCAATTGAAGCACAGGTTTTGATGGGAAGGGACATTACAGGCTCAAGTTCCCATTTGTAAAGGTAAGGGGAACTCATCTGATCACTAACCTGGATATCACAGTCATAAAACTTCAGTCTGATTTCAGCAGCAGCAGCAGAATGTCAAGAAGTTCAGCATTTGTTAGAAAAAGAATTCTTGCTTTAAGAACTTCAGAAAAAGGATCAGTCACCTCCATAGATAAGGTACGTGAGCAACTGCTGTTCTCTCAAAAAAACCCCAAACCAATCCCCAGCACTGTGTTTGAGTTCATCTGCTTTGGCTTCCAGAAATTGAAGGCCAGTACATCTCTCTTGGAGGATGTTCTTTTGCTGCAAATGTTGTCCTCATCCAGGGATTTGACATACCATGATCATACCTTCCAATCTTACTTTATATGAATAGATTACATTTTACAATTTTTTCTTCATCCCTCTAGTTTTTGTTGTCAACTTTTTAAACAATTTTTTATTTTCTGAATGTTCTCTTTTGAAGAGTAGATGCCAGAATAGAACATATCCTTACAGTTATTCCCTTACTAAGACCATATGAATAGACAGTAAACTTTATATCCTGCTCTGGTATTCTTGTTTGATTGTCTACCAGACCTGTTTTGGGGGGATTCACTGACTTCTAGCTTCTAGATTTTAACCTTGTCAATCAAATCACTTTACTCCTCACATCACCCCAGTAGGAGGTGCACCCTGTGGTTTCTGACTTTGCAATATTGTTTGGTAAAAACCACTGTAGGCAGCAGGCCCAAGCAGCAGCCTGTTCCCCTGACTGTTCAGCACAGCATTGAAGGAGTTATTTTTCCCTTCAGGTTTTATAGGGATGACTCCTGAAGCTTTATTCTAGACCATTGATCATACACTGTTGAACAGTAGCGAGAGAAAAACTGATCCCTGATAGAATAATTGCTTCACTTAGTTTTTACAAACTGACAGCTGTTCTGTAAACTGCATTATTAGTTAACAGTGATAGTAGTGTAGCCATCACTTTTATTGGAATGCCATGATTTACAGAAGTCTTGGTTTAATAACACTAATAAACTCATTTTAAAAAAAAACTTTGAAAAGGATATATTTATTTTCTAAATGCTTTGACAGGTATGAATTATTTTACCTTCTTGATTATTTTGCTGACTGCTTCCTGTAGATTGTTCTATGATTTGCTCACATCTTAGAGTGACACAAAGCCAGTCCTTTTCCCAGATCAGACATTTTGCTCTCTTCCCTCAGCCCCATCATGTTGTTTGCACATTACTGACACTTCCCTCTCCAGGCATTTTGAGTTTGAGGGTGTTCACGTGGCGTTTGTCAGCGTGCTCAGTGAGCACCATTCCCAGAGCTGGCTGTGCCTCAGCTCCGAGGGGTGTGGATGTGTGTCTGTGCTGTTCTGGGGTTGTGCTTGCATGTGGTGGGCCAGGACTGGTCACTGGTGTTCAGCAGCCATGAGAGAGTGGGGGTGTAACTGAGGTTCTTGGGCCAATGCTTCTGCTGTGGGAATGGAGGTGTTGGCATGGAGAGGTGATTGCTGTGTTATGTCAGGTGAGACATGGAAAATGCCAAAGTGTGTCACCCCTTCATCGTGTCTGATGGACAAATCCAAAGCCTGGGTTAAACTAACAGCAATGTTTTATTACCTGATCGTATTAGTCAGTAGAAGAGTGAAGTCATCAATTCATTCTGTTCTATTGGAATAAAATGTAACCAAAAGCTTACCTGTATTTGTTTCAGTACCCATTGGTGGGACATGGATTTTTTTTTTATTAACACGACACACACACTATGGTAAAGTACTGCCTTCAGTATGGAATGAATTTGCTATTTTAATCTTTTCATGCTAGATCATTTATGAAGTTTATATTCTATTTATATTTCTTGTAAGGAGTTCTTGCTCTGGAAAATAATTTTGAGTATGTCATCAGTTTTGATGTGACAAAACTACTTCTTGTCTTGAATACAGTGGCTCTTACTTTAAAAATGTTCCAAATATGCAATATGTCTTTTGGGATGAATAAATGGTAAAAAATTATGGGAATAAATTTACATCACAACAGAAAGCTGATTTGTATTCTACATAGTCTTTCATTCAGCCTAACTCCAAATTTCAGCACTCCACAACTTCTGAACCTGCTACACTCTGTTTTACTGTGATAGAGGACAAGTTACTAATTAATGAATTGATTCCAAATTGGAATCTATTTACCTGTTTACTTTGTGCAAATGGGATTTGCAGCCACATGACCTTCCCTCCTGTGTGTGACTGGTAAGGTTGTGCTCCAACAGGTCTGAGCCCAGGGACAGAAGGGCTGGAGCACGGGGTAGGAATGCAGCCTTGGTTTGTTCAAGAGTTACCTGGGTTTAGTGGTGAGACATCCTCAAGGGATCAGTCACTGATCATCCTTTGGGAAGACCAACAATCCTACAGTCTTTTATCTCCACTGTAAATCAGATGGAATTCTGGAGCTCTGTTTCAGTGCTGACTCAACAGAAGGACATTCAGTGAGTCACAGTTTTCAGCAAGTTTGAGGAAGGAAAGTCTCCTCCCTGTTGGGAGACTGTGTGGTTTGGATCCACCCCAGGGTGCAGTTTAAGTACACACAGTTTCCCTCCAGGCAAGCAGTAAGTGCTGGTATAAGACCCAGCTAACTTGTCTCTTCTATTTTTCAATTTAAAAAGTTAAAGAGTTAGCATTAAAACATTCTTCTAGATGCAGCAGATGGTTGGGGAGGGGGGGAAGGAAGCGTAAAAAGGTGATAAATACATCTGCTGCTCTTCATGGGACATTGCTGGTAGCACTTAAAGTGTTACAAATTTGTCTTGAGTTCCTGTCTCCCAACACCAGCACAGAGCGCTCTCCCATCGACCCTGAATGAGTTTATTTCCAAGTAATGCTGCAGGTAAAAGGTGGTGATAAAATTTGCTCATTTTTAAAGGTTCAGTATCAATATTCCAGGCTCAGTAGGTGTGATAGTCAAGGCACTTGGTGTTTCTGTTGTAAGTGTAGCAGCCACAGGCCCTGTGCAGTTTTTCTGTTGCAGAGCCTGACTGGAATCCAGCTGTAGCTGAGCTGGCCATTGTAAGAGAGACAGTTACTCCTTTTTTTTTTTTTTCCAATTTGTAATTATTGCACATAAGCAAAGATACAGCCTGCAGCAACTTCACAGTCATTTTCTAATTGCACTTCCAGCCTTGGGTTGGCCAGGTGTTGGTGCTACATGTTGCAGCAATTGTACGTCCTTCCCCTGCAGACTTCTCTGAACTGTAATTCTTCTTTAGAAAAATTATGTCCCAGCCAATAATAAATTATTAACAGTCTCCCTTATTATTACTTTACATGATTGCCTTTGCAGCAAGTGAGGGTGTACCTTAGCACAACCATGTCCCCATTCAGGAGGATGTTTAGTAGACAAATACCAAAAAATTTTGATGTCTTATATGGTGTGTCTCCTAGAGAGAGTGGTAAAAAATTATTTACCTCACACTGATGTTTCTTCCAGTAATTGAAAAACAAATACTGGAGTAATTCCATCTGAATGAGCATTTCTGGAATGTTTCTTTGGTGAGAACTGAATTGCTCTGTCAGATGTGTAGGATGTTGCATCTGCTTGGAATGTGAGTCTGTGAGATGCCCCTGCTACTGAATGACTGCCTTAAATGGGCAGGGAAGTGTCTCAGGGAAACCTTTGTTGCAAAGTTGGTCGGGATGGAAGATGAGCCACGGTATTGGCAGAGAGGATTCTCAGCTGAGGCACCTCAGTTCTGCTCGTGTGCACGTGGGCTCATTAACAGTGGTGTTCATTTGGTTCATTTAATGCAAATTGTTTCCAGTTCCCGTGAAACACATTTCACTGGAGATTATTCAAACATGGTAAGTTTTCAGTTGTAAAATAGAGAACAATAATTGCATATTTAATCATATTCTGCAGCTGTATGGCTTAATGTTTTAATTTCTTGGACTTAGGTAAGACCTCAGTGCGACCCTGCTAGCTCAGACACTTCATCAGAAAATTCTTGTGTTATTCTTTAGATTTTGAGCACATTGTGAAGTTTTTCAGTTCTTTTGGTTGTGAAGATACTCTGAAAATACAAAGTTGTAGCTGTGGTGTGGAGGTTGCTTCCTGCAGCCTCTGAAGTGCGAGTTAGGGAAGCAGTGGGTTTGTCCTGATGAGCGTGGCCATAGGTGTCCCTGACCCAGGTGTGAGCAGCCATCTCCTCTTGGGAAGGAGGAGGGTGCTGACTCAGGGCAGAGTCACATCCTGTTAACACTGCCTGGGGACACCAGCACTTCACTCTTCCTGCTTCTCACTCATGGAAGCTGAAAAGCCATAAAAAGAAGCCCCTTCAAGTGTGAGGAAGGCCAGTGCTGCAGCAATCTGTGGCTGCCCAAATCTTGCCTGCAGGTATCTCAGGTGGCTCAGGCTCAGCACTGTGTCTGTGGCGGTCTCAGGGTCGGGTGGGCTCTTTCCAGGGCTGTGGCTGCAGCCCCAGGCACACATCATGGCCTTGCTTCCCTGCAGCTGAGAGCCCCGTGCTTTTCTCTGCGGTCCCAGGCTCAGGTGGTTTGCTGTGATGTGGGTTCTGCTTTCCAGGTGCTTCCACCTGCTCCAGTGCCTGCCAGTGCCCGGAGTGGGAGGGAGCTGGCCCCCATCTGAGGAGGCTGTGAGTGCCCATCAGGGAAAAGCTGTGTCTGGCTCTGGCATCTCATTGTGCTGTGGTCTGCCTTGTGGGGTTGGCTTTCGGCTGGACCCCAGCATGTATGTTAGCAGATGGATTTAGGTTGGATATTGGGAATAAATTCTTCCCTGTGAGGGTGGGGAGGCACAGGTTGTCCAGAGAAGCTGTGGATGTCCCATCCTTGGAAGTGTTCAAGGCCAGGCTGGATGGGGCTTTGAGCATCCTGGTCTAATGGCAGATGTCCATGATGAAATGAAATGATCTTTAAATGATCTTTGGTCCCTTTCAGTCCAAACTGTGCAATGATTCTGGGACAGATCAGCTCAGCTGGTCAGAGCAGGTGCAGGTGCAGGTCCAGGGCTGTGGGTTTGATCTCTGTATGGATCATTCAGGAGTTGGACTCAATGATCCTTGTGGGTCCTTCCAACTCAGAATGTTTTGTGATTAAGGGTATTTATCCAGTTTCTGTTTTACAGTGCACATTCAATGGACCAGCAAAGCTGTGTTTTCATGGCTTTCTGAATCAAATGATCATGAAGCAGAAACAAGCTGGTGTAGCAGAGCATGAAACTCCACTTATCTATACATTCTATTTTAGTGGATGAAGCTTTGTGCTTCTCAATGCAGTTTTAATGGGATAGAGATTTAGATAAAGGTATTTAAAGCTTTTAAAATTCAGTGCATTAGAAGGGTGAAGTTGGAGTTGCAATTTGTGATCTGTACTGTGTGCAGAGATCTCTGCTGAGGCACTTTAATTTGAAAGAGGATGTTTAAAAACCTTCCCCAAATATATTGGCTGCCTCCCAATAACTTTTAAACTGGCATTGAGTTTGGAGAGGATTTTTTCTTTTATTTCTGTGCTGCATTGCTTAATGCATGCAAAACTGACTTTTAAGCAAGGAGCTTCTATAACAGCTTGAGATGTCAAATCACAGATTTCAAATACATTTCAAAACATGTTTTGTGGTGAAAAATACTTCCCCTACAGCCTTCTTGGGGGTGTCCTCCCTGGTAGTTGCTGCTTCTGGTTTTTCTCAAATATGTCAGGGTGGTTTTGCTGAAATAAATTCTCTGTCCTCCTCAGCACATGAAGGCCCTGGTAGCTGTGTTGTCTCTGGGCATGTCACCCCAATGTTTGCTTGTTTTGGTTCCCTGGACAATAAGCCCGTGGCCTGGGAAGCCTGACCTGGCCTGTATCACCATGAGGGGTGGCAGGTCTGAAGGAGGAAGTTCCAGGTGTTGAGAGGAAGGAAATGAGGGGAAAACAGCGTGTTTGGGGGAATGTTCCCACAAGGAAGGGACACAAGGGAGAGGCACAGGGTAGAGGCACATCAGGAAGGGAAGGGTCAAATGGGTCTGGGAAGGATATTCCTGGGTTTTACTGCAGAGGGAAAAAGTACTCTTCCAGCCTTGAAAGAGCATCCCCATCCTGTGCTGGTGTCTCCTGCCCCCCGGAGCCAGCGTGGTGGTGGAGAGCCCCAGCTGCTGCCCGGGGCAGGGGGAGCTGTCACTGTGTGACCTCTGAGCAGCGAGAGGGAAGGTGCTGGTTAACAGTGTGTGCCAGAGAGGGGCCTCACAGACAATATCTGCCTTCCTGCCCTGCGCCTGAACCTCGTGGGAAGCCTGCTCCATTCTTATCCCCTTCCTGGCACTGACCCCTGGGTCCGCTGTGACCCGAGGCTTCCTGTCACCCGTGCAGGGCCAGCACCTTCCACCACCACATACGAGCCAGGTCCTTGGGCTTCCCTTGCCCTGAACACAGATTCCTCCTGCCTTTTGCTACAGGAAGGTGCCCTGGAGCTGTGTTTGCAGCATTAAGCAGGTGAACAATAACCTAGCTGCCAGGGGATTTTAACTGGAGGCACCCTTGTCACTAAGGTGTCCGGGAAGCCAAGTCTTTGGTTTGGGCAGTCACGGCTGCAGGAGACACGGTGGGATGGGATTTGGTGGAGATGACATTGCAGAGTGCAGCTGGGTACTCTGCCATGGGGGCACAGTGCCACTGCAGGGTGGGCAGAGCCCCTGGTGAAAGCAGCTCTGCTGGCCCAAGTGCCAGGGCTTGTGTAGGGCGCAGTGGAGGGTGCACCTGAGCCTGCCTGCAGCAGGAGAAGGTAAGAGCTGGGAGCATCTTTTCTGCTGGAGCAGGAATGACAAAGGATGACAGTGGTCAGTCCCTGCGTGGTCTGAGTCTTGCCTTGGCTAAACTGTGTACGAGTGAGATGCCTTGGGTGCATCTGCTGCCTCATTCGTTGCCTCATCCACAGAGCTTGGCTTGAGCCATCCCTATGGCTGAGAGACAAAGATCCTTTTAAAACTTAAAAGAATCTTTGTTCTGGTTTTGTTTTGTCTAATTCTCTCTTGTATATAATAATGTACGTAATATATATGGAAAAAATTATCTTCACTTAAATGTTTTTTTTCTCTCTACACATACCAATGGAAAATGCTTCATCAATACTTCCTACAATCCCACAGACCCAGACAATGCAGTTCTCAGTACTGTTTCAGTCTACATTTACTGACAAATAAAATAGTTTGTTAATTTTACCAGAAGCAGATGTCAACTTTCTAGACTCAAAGCAAAAAAAAAACTACAACAAAGCCCCCAAAACAAAAGGAAAAGAACCCTTTAGACTCAGTGTGTGGCCTAAATGCAACTGTCCCTATGCCTGTGCTGCTAATTGGGCCCTGCCTGTCACCCTCATTAGCCCTTGGGCTTTTGGGCACTGCTGAGAAGGAACAGCCCCATTACAGGGCACTGGAAGAGTTCTTACATGATGTGTCTCTGTGGGAAGAAAAATTCAGTTCACACCCTGTAAGTCCAAACTATAAGGTAAAAATAATCCCTTTCTATTCTCTCCTAAACAGAACTGCTCCTGGAAAGCAGAAACAAACCCTAGTAATTGCTCTATGTCCCTGGAGTCCTTAACAGAGCATCTGCAGACATGACAGGAACAAGACCTGCTCCGGGATCCCTGCAGTTTTCCGCAATGGCAGAGATCAGTTCATGCCTTACTGTTTCAGTGCTCTGTGTGTGCTCAGTGCTGTGGCAGTACAAAGAAGATGACTTTATTTTCCTGCTGCAAGGAGGTTGAAATCTTAACATCCTGAACTTATGGAAGGAGAGTTTTCTCTGACTGTCAAAAAATCTCATAAAATGTAAGCTGCGGGGAGAGGGGAGGCCACGTGCATGCTCAATGTTCAAGAAAAAGCTATTTGTGCTCAGTGTAATGGCAATATTTTTCAGTTGCAACTCTCCTGTGCGGAAGTTTAATCTCTCTACTCTGGACAGAGTGAGAGCAATGAGAGCTACATCACTTTTAACATGGCCAGTTTTCTAAGAACAAAAGAAATCTGTGTCAAGTATGTGGTTTGGGCCACTTTTGCACCGTTTTTTTCTGTTTGTGCTTCTGTTTATGCCCTGGCCAGTTCTTACACACCCCGACCTTGTAAGAAAGTAGACATAGCTAATGACTTTAGGGTGAAAGAGACTGGTTTCCTTGATCTGATCTGAGCACCATTGCCTTTATTTATGTGAACAGTGACATCATCTTCTGTTGCAGAGTGGGAACCCTAAACGGTTACGGGAGAGCAAATTTTAGGAAGTGTCCTTATGAGACAAGTGTGATTCATCTTCAAGTGTGTATATTTAAGAAAGATGCTGTATCCTGAGTCAGATAAGTTCTGTGAATCTTATTTTACTCCAGTTCAAACTGTAATGTATTAGCAAAAATTAATCACCTTTTTTTCCTTTTAAACTCTTTGAAAATTGGTGCTTGCAGCCTGCTGGGGAGTATGAAGAGCAGCAGAGGCAGCTTTTTTGTCCCCTTTCAGCTTTCTCCAGAAATGTGCTTTTGCACTCCTCCAAAAGCCTTTTGTAAGTGATGCCTGAGCCATGCAGTGATGATAAGGGCTGCCTTGTTCCCAGGATTCAGTGTTAGTCACCCAGGGATGGTGTTCAGGGCATTGCTGGACTGCCAGTAAAGCACTTGGTTTCCTACTGGGGGAGTTTGCTGATGTGTGTTAGAAAATATCACCACAGCCAGGTTCAGTCTCTTCTCCATCACCCAGCGTGGAGGAAATGTGCATCCCTTTTGGCCAGAGCTGAAAAAGCAAAACCATGCACCAAGTATGGCTGAGTCACTGCCAAGGCTGAACATCTGCTCTACAGCTTGGCATTCAGCCCTTAAAGACGTCCTGGGAGCTGCCAAGAGCACTGGCCTGGCTGGGTTCTTGCATTTGTTTTGTACCTGAGTGGGAAATCACTCTCTCCAAAGGGGATGGTTGCAGATTGGCAGGCTCCACCTCTGTGCCAGCTGCACGTGTGCAGCAACACATGGACCTGCCTGCTGGGGAGAGAAAACTCTGGTTTCTCCTCACTTGGATTTTCTGTGCCATATTTACTGAAAAGAATTGCTCCTGTAGTGACTTGCCATGAGCAAAGTAGACAAAAGCTCCCCATTTCCCTGCAGCTGCCTTGCTGCAGGGACATGTCTGTGTGCCTGTTCTTGCTGTCAGGAAGTGACCACATCTGTGCTGGTCAGGCAGGGACAGAAGGCTGAGGTCTTTGGGTTTGTTTGTTTGTTCATTTGTTTGTTAAAAAAAATTAACAATATTGTTAATCACTAATATTTAGCAAGTGTTAGTGGTTGTTTCCAGTGAGTTTGCTTTCAAACTTGGCCTCATGCCTTGGGACGGGCTGGGGTTAAATGCTGTTGGACATTGGGAGGTGCCATGGGCCAGTGCCCTCCAGCTGTGCCCTAAACCAGAGCCCCTTCTGTCCTCTCTGAGTTGTTTCCTCCGTGAATGAAAGCAAGGTGTGTCCCTCACTGGTGTGGCTCTGCCCAGGGCTGAGGGCTGCTGTCCTGGCTGACAAGAAGCAGTTTCCACTCCTCCTGCTTCCAGGAGGGTGAGGAGAGTTGGACCAGTTTTGGAGAAGCTGATCCTCGTTTGGAGATTTCAGGTGCCACCATCATGTGATGATTCTCAGGAGTATCCTTTAGATCCCATTTATGCCAGAGATTTGCTGTGCCTGGTAACTTTAGGGATGTGTATTTCTTCCCTGGTCTTACTAAGATCCTGGTGAGCCATCTGGAAATTTCATCCTATGATTACTCCAGGATCTGGAAGACCTTTTGTAACTACTAATCCCAGAAACAGATTTTTCCTTCATCCTGTCTGTCAACACAGCCTTTAACTTATTTTTATGGGCTTCAGCACATGTTTGAAGCATCACTGCATTAGGATGCGATTTATTTTTTCTGGACTGTCTGAGTGCTCCTTTTATCTCCTTACAGCACTTTCTGAGGAATGGCTGTTTTGTGGGTATTTATTAGGATCTTCTGTGTCCTTCAAAACTTAACACATTTCTATTTGCATACCTAAAATACAAATCAGTGTAACTTAGCATGCCATGAGCATGAGATCCTAGGAAATTATGCTTTGCAATGCCACCTATTTTGCTGGAAAAATATTGAGTAATGTCTTCACTGATAAGACGTGATAAATATTTCATTAAAAAATATTGATCCAATTAATGCAAGGGGGGGTAAAGCAAAAGACTAAGATAACTGGTGCCATGCTAGATTCTTGATATTTTACCCCTTATTATTGTGTCTTGCTCTCTGAGTCTTATTCATCCACCAGAATAACTTGTGAATGAAGTTTGCTGTATGTGTCTTAACTGTGCTGTGGAGGGAGTGGGATATGGCAGGCAGGAATCCTGTGTGCAGGAAAAGCTGTTTAACAGAGTACCATCAGTGCTGGGGGAGTTGGGGAAGGTCTGTGTTGTCATCTTGCCTGGAACCATGGCCCTGTGTTCCTGCAAGAACAGAAGG
The DNA here is from genome assembly GCA_013397295.1 of Polioptila caerulea. Classification (NCBI taxonomy): domain Eukaryota; kingdom Metazoa; phylum Chordata; class Aves; order Passeriformes; family Certhiidae; genus Polioptila; species Polioptila caerulea. The sequence goes on from VYXF01010568.1 coordinate 651,093, forward strand.
CCCCAGGCAGAGGTTGAGAGAAGCTCCCTGGAGGAGGCTGCAGGGCACATTTCCCATGGCTGGAGCATGGCAGAGTGATGGAGAGGCAGGAAGAGTCCGTGTGTGTGTGCACAGAGCCAGTGAGGGGCTCGCTGCAAGCCCCCAGGTTTGTTGTGGGCCCCGGAGCACACACACAGCCTGTGCACGTGCAGAGCATCGTGGAAATCCACCCTCTGCACATCAGGAGCCATGCAGGGACAGCTGCCTCCTCCTCCTCTCTTGTTAAGGAAGAATGTTTAATGTTTTTACATTTCTTGGGAACAACAGAAAAGCTTGACCTAATTGCTGTTCTAAATGTATACCCATGACTTCTGAAAGGCCCAGCAGGATATAAAACCACCAGTTACCAGTTCTGGTTTTTGCCAGAACTTCAAAGTGTTTCCTTTTATGCAGTAATCTTAAAACTACTCCAAGAAAACACACCATTACTCAGATATTCCAGTTGTGCCACCAATATGGAAACTTAAATTATTATATTTCCCACAGGCAAAGCTTCCATCGTTAGTTAAACTTGATGGTCTTCGGCTTGCTTGTAGGGAAGATACAACCTCCTTTGCATGGTCTGAAAAACGATTGCAGCTCAAAGCTGAGCCAAGAATGATGATTGATGGACTTAAAAAATAGGACCTTAATATAGCAACCAAAGTCCTATTTAGACTTTAAATGTTTTTTAATCATAGTCATATCCGTCTCTGGAAAAGAAGCTTCACATGGACCAGCCAGTACTCATTTAATAAATGCTTTATTATTTTACTGTTTGAGATTACAGTTCCCATCTTTACCACTTGTGCATCATGCCCAAACTTTATCAGCAGAGATAAAAGCTTGTGTACTTCCAGTGATTTAAAGCAAAATTAGTCAGATAGGACCCAGTCCTATCCCCTAAGTCTTAGTCACTTCTTGAAAGCTTTGTAAGCTGTGGTTCACCTGCCTGTGCCAGTGTGGCCCTGTGGCATCTGGCAGTGTGTTTATTTTGTGAGAGGCCACTGCACAGGGTTCATTCATGTGTGCTCAACAAGCCATGGCTGCTCTGCTCCAGAGATTATAACTACATACTAGCAATGCATTATAGAATTGAGAGGACATGGGGGATTTTTGGTCAGATTGTATTGGGACTTTCTTGATAAGTGCAGTTATGTGGGCAGAGTCCAAGGTTTTTATTTTTTCTGCTGGAGTGACCTCATGGTAGCACTTGACCTTGCAGTCAAGCTAAGGCAGGTTTGTCCCTTGGCCACTGGGCCCAGGAGAGCCCCAGCAGATGCTCCAGGTCCTGGTCAGCAGGAAGTCCTGGAATGCCAAACAACAGCCACCAGGGCCAGCAGAGTCCTGTCATACTCAAAGTGGTTTCAATGTCTGCAGGATGTGTGGTCAGAAATGAAAAGGTTGTTCTCTGCATTTAGATGTAGAGAAATTCTCCTGCTTAAGCAAATACCCTGCCGAGTTTCTCCTGGAAAATAATTTGATGTGTAAAGCTGTACCTTTTCCAGATTATGAGAGATGGAATTTAAGAGAGATGTGTCTAATTCTCCAAACTTAGAAAGCATGTGGGCCTCAAACTCTTTTCCCAGTTGGAAAATTTGCTGTTAAGAAAAGGAAATAGATTTTTATAAGCAATATTTAATTCAAGCATTTAGCTAATTCTCCTGCTGCAAAGCTGTTAGGTCAAATTCTGATTCACTGGTGTGGATCTGGAATTAAAAGGATTAGGAGAGGAAGTGGACTCTGAAGTTAGGAAAACTTTGGTTTCTTGTTCATTTTTTCCTACTCATCAAATGTATATTTGACTTATGTTTCTATTTTAAGTATTGTAGGGAAACACTCCTACATGTCTGCCTTTGCTCTTTTTCTGCCCATTGTCATCAGCTCTGCCATGGGTGTGTTCCATTTTACTGTTGCAGAAAGGGATCCCAGTCATTCTGGACATGACATTGTTGTACAAATGCTGGGAATTTCTACATTTATTCCATTAGGTTAGAGAATGGAAAATGGGTGGTTTATTGTTCTTATTACTCATTACAAGTATGTGTTAAAACAGTGCCCTATTTCACAATGTGATGCTCTGCAGTAGCTCAGGGCCTGAGGGAAGCCATGGCCGGTACCTTCCTCTTGTTGCTGTGTGTGTCTGTATCCACAGAAGTGTGTGTTGTGTTCAGGATTCCTACAGGGATCGCCTTGGGGATCCATCTGAAAACTTTTTATCTGGCATTAAGGTCAGTCTCCCTCTGTCCTTGCCATTTCTTGTGTGTGCCTTGTGTCCTTGCCTTGTGTGTGTGACCCTCAGGCCCTGTTGTCCACAATCCCACTCTCTCCTAGCTTCCAAAAACTTCCCATTTCCCATTGTGGGTACTCTCATTCCTAGGTCTCAGAGACCTGCCAGCCATCAATCCAATGTAATGCACAGTATCCAGTAACACAATGAATGATGGTTGTGAGTGCTTTTTCCTTGCTGTGTTCATAAAGGAGCTACAAAGAGACTACGGGAGGAGCCAGGTCCGCATCCCACCCTGGCTCTGGTACTGTGGAGTTGTGATGGATTTACTGCTTTCATAAATGCAGCAAACAGCATTGCCAAACCCAGTGGTTTATCTGGGGCTATCCGCGTGCACTGGAAAAAATAGCTCATCCTGGGAGAAAAGAATGAGGGGGTTTTCCCTCAGATTCCAGTAATTACTTTGAGAGTAATTATGTTGCTCTGAAGAAAGCTGCTGCTTGTCTCATGAGAAAAAGGAGATAAGAACAAGGGGGTTAAATGTGGCAACTCTTTGGGATACCGGTCCTGCCAGTGCTCCTGAGAGAGGAGAGCACAGTGGTGATGGGCCAAATTCACCTTGGGGGCAGTAATTAGTCAGGTGGGAGCTTCCCAATAGATTGAGAATGTCCTGGGAGGTGTCCTGGAATAGGGAGAAAAGAAGGGGCTTGGCAAAGCAGAGGACCTTATAATTTTTCTCCCAGTTTTCACCATGTAATTCATGCTTTGCTCTGTAAAGCACTGTGATATAGTTTGTATACATTGTGTAAAATAAGTTGTATTCTCTTATATTGAAGAAATACAAATATAAAATAAAGACAAAGGATGGAGTAAAGTAGCCGTGTGGTAACTGGACCCCCAGTCCCCAGCTGCACTGATGGTCCCATTCCCCAAGACTGTGGTTGCAGATCTCTGTCATCCCTGGAATTATTTAGGTGTTTTCCACAATGTTAAATACAGACTGTCCTGGATGGAAAAGGGAGCACAGATCAAATTCTTTTGCACATCACTCTGCGAGAGCCTGTCTCCACCATCCCCCTGCTCTCCTGCTGTTTGTGGCATTGTGCAACTCTTCTGTCTCAGGAGTTTTAAGAAACAATTTTTAACTGTGCTTCACTTTTGTGAAGCTGGGAAAGCTCTAGCACGTCTCCAGGCGCAACTGGCACGTGGGCCCTTTAGGAGTAGTGCCTGCTGGTGATGGGACAGCCTGTGACAATTTGTGATCTAGGGAAAGCAAAACCCCAACTCTCCAGCGTTTGAGTGGGGCGGGAGGCTGGGCGGGAGATGAGGATGGCTGTAAGCACTTCAGATGGGCAACTTGCTATTGCAGAAATCGGAATCTGCCAAAAAACGCCAAGGGAAACCTTTCATGGGAACAAAGATGTGGTTGTGAGCTGCCCGGCAGGCAGCAGGAGATCCCGCTTCTGCGTTTGATGCCCGAGGCAGGAGCCGCATCCCGAGTTTCGGCAGCGGCTCCGAGCCGGACCTGGGGCTCTGCGGGGGCAGCCAAGGAGCTCAGCTCAGGGGGCTCCCGGCGCAAATCCTTCTGCTCGGTGGGAATTTCCCTCCTGAGCGACTGCTGCACTTTTTAACCCGCAGATTAATGGAAGGGGGCCGTGGCAGGGGCCGGAGTGCCGGGATGAGTTCATTCGTCTCCAAGCGAGCGCGCAGCCGCTGAGTCACCGGCCCACAACCCTGCGCTGCCGCTGCTCTGCCTGCGGCGCTCCCGGCGCTCCGGCCCAGCCCGCCAAGGCTGGGAACTGGCGGGGCCGGATCACCGCATGCTGCGACTGCCGGCTGGTAATGCTGTAAAATAAAAACTAATCTAGATTAATTACACTGCACATGCTGTTCATCTATAATCCTGCTCCTTGGCCTCTTTCCCTCCCAGCATAGCTCCCCATTGTTTTCTGTTCCTCTCTTAAGGTGGCCTTGACTTCCTTTGGGTTTCTCCATTTTTTCCAAGGGCTGGGATGACAAAGGTGCCTGGTTGGCAGCAGTGCCTGCTTTGCCCGCTCGCCTGGGGCAGCCCCATGTCTGTGTATGTGGAGGCACAAACAGCCAGTCAGAGCTGTCAGTCGGCTTCGATGGGTCAGCAGCAGTGACCTGGGTGGCAGTGAGGTGCTGCAGCACAGCTGGGTGGGTGGCTGGAAGTGCTCCTGGTCATAGGATCACAGAATATCATGACTTGGAAGGGACTCATTGAATCCAGCTCCTGGACCTGCACAGGACAACCTCACGACACTGGAAGTGATGGTCCTGGTAGGAGATGTACATAAGATGTGTCTGTTTCCATGGTGTTACAAAGGTTTGTTGCTACCTCCAACATAAATGGGTTGAAAATTAAATCCAGCCATGCAGGGGACCAGCCTGTAATTGCAACCAGTTCAAACCACTTGTCTTCCTCAGATGGAAGTGGTGGTGTTTATGTGCAAACTTGTGGGCAGTCCTGGCTGCAGCACTCTGGAGTGATTCAGCCCCTCACTGCACTGCAAGGACCTGGAGGGAGAGCCAAAGAGCAGGGCCAAAATGGCAGATTTTTCATTCCTAGGACACATCTCTCTGCTCATCTGCACTGCTCACCTGTGGCTAGGGAAGAGAAGCCCCAGCCACAGGTTCAGGCCTGGAGGGCTGAAGGCAGCCAGATGCCCCCTCCAGCTCATCCTCCACCACAGGGATCCTGGCACAGGTTTGTTTAGCAGCAGGTCTGGGGGTTGAGCTCAGAGGGACTGAGCCATCGCCTCCCTCTGCAGCCACTGGAGGCTGGTGTCTGTCCCACTGCCCGGCCTGCAGACTGCCCAGCTCTGGTGAATCTACTGCTGCCAGAGGTGCTGGGAAATGAAAAGGTGTCAGCTCCACAGGGCAGCCTGTTGGATAAGGTCTGGTTGCTGTTTGAGCCTGTGGCAGCATTCCCAACGACTTGGATGGGACAAGCACCAGGATCCTGATCCCCTGAGATGACAAAGATCTAAGACTTCCTAAATCTGGACAAAATAAGCTGTACTTTTGTTTTGCTGTGAGTTATTTCATGCAAGAAGAAACTTGGAAATTATCTTAATACCTCACAGAGGATTGTTGCACTTTCATGGGATGCCAGTGGGATCAGCATGCCAGTGGATGCTCCAGTGGGGTCCCAGGGTGCAGTGCCTGGAGGTCTCCAACCCCCTCAGCAGCAGAGGTGGATTATGGGCATCATTCAGGTATTTCCCAAAATGTTCTGAATGATGTTTTGCTGCAGTCGCTTCCAGCAGGTGTCTTTAAATGTGGTGACCATTTGTTTTTTCACCAGCCTTTGTTTTTCTTCCCTCTTCACCTGTTTGCACACTGTTGCCACAAGGAAAAGGATTCAGAGAGTTCAACCACTGGCTGGAATTTTTTTTCCGTTTATTCTTCGCTTTTTTTTTTTTATGCCTGCATTTTTGAATGGTATGTTTATAAGTGTGGACCTCATTTTCAAAACAAAGTGTTTTGAAACTAATTTTGCAAACAGCTGTTGCAAAGGACAGCCCAGACCAGAGACCTTTTGCATCTGTATCTCTGACTGTATCCCTGCAGAAGTGGTGTCAGCATGGAGGGTTCTGGGGTAGGTACAAGAGGGGCTCACGGCCCCCACAGCCCAGTAAAAAGCTGTTTTGAACTCTTAGTCTGTTCCAGTGTCCCCTCAAGCTCTTCCACCAGCTCAGACAACCCCAGCACCACTATTCCTCAAGAAAACATGCAATTTCTTAATGGTTAAAATGCAGTAACTTGGGGAATCTGCATGTTGGTGAAACAGACCCCGCTCACACCTGAACCCCTTCCTCCTGCACCTGCTGCCCGTGCTCCCCAGCCTTGGGAAGCTGTGGCATTTACCAGCAAAACCAACACGTCTGTGGATGTGTTTTCAGTGGCACTTTGTGCATCTGCTTTCGATTGCTCTGAATTACAGCAAGGGGCCAGCTATGTTTAAATGGACTCAGAGGTGAGACCAAAGAAATGAGGCTTAAAATTCAAAGCAACCCGACCTGCCCTGCCATGGTGTAATGGTCTGAGTAAGGCGCTGGCACGGAGCCACCTCCCTGACTCCTGGGAGAGATGCTTTAAAAGCTCCTCACATGGGCAGCTCAAATGGTGTACACATGGGGGAAAAGAAAAGAGTGTTTAATTGAAACTCTGTACATGTATATATGTTTTTAGGATAAACAAAACAGATTGGGCAAATATTTACTTCTGCCCCTACTGCTACAAAGCAAACTTTCCCACAGCTTTTGAGAGAGATAATCTGGTTTTTAGCCATGATGGTGAATTTGTAATGACAAGGTTTCATTCTGAATCTTTCAGGATTTCCTGATTGGTTCTCATGCAATTATTTTGATTAACAATGAGGTTTTCAGACCAACTTGAAAGGGTCTTGGAGCCTTAGGAATAACCTGGCTTTTGGTTATTCCTCTCACTGGGATTATTTTCTGCAGCTTTCTAGCACTGGAATAAAATTCTTTGGAAATCAAAGAAAACTACATCTTAAAAATATTTCATATCTCCACTCTCCACCCCACTCCTCCCCAAGGTTTCTTTAATTTTAGAAAAATGTTGCATCCATGTCAAAAAAAAAAAAAAAAACAAAGAAAGAAAAGAAAAGCATAGAATTGGAATAAGAATGAAATTCCAATGTAATTTTTTAATGAAAATATGTATTTTTAATAAAAAGATGAACGCTTTAGGTGGTCATTTCTGTGAGAAAGTAACCTCTGAAAACAGAAACTGAGAAGTATTCAGGGCATTTCTGATTAAAAAAGAAATGAGATCTCATGCTGGAAACCTCTGGATGTTTCTCTTTCATTTATAAACATAGAAGGGAGCTTAAGGAATTAGGAAACATCCATTAATGCTGCTCACTCAGATTTCATTGTTCTGTTCTTACCAGTTAGATTTTTTATCCTTTTTCTAAGATGATGTGGAAATCTCATACTGGTTTTATTCTGTGCATGGCAGCAGATCCCATCCTCACTGCCTGTCTCTGTACTGCAGGTGATGGCATCTTTCTGCAGATGGGAACTGTCCTCAGGAGTTCCCATTCCCGGCACAAAATGCCATCAGAGGCAAGTATCCTTAATCAAAAGCAATGTATAAAATGTGCTTGGAGCCGGGGCCTTCTAGGCAGGGTCCAAATCAGCGGGGACTGCACCTCCTTGGACTGTCCCCACAACTGCCCACAGCACACTGGGCTGCTGCTCACGGGCAGGTGAGAAATGAGACCTGGCTCCTGCTCACAAGAGATGCACTGGAATAACCCACCCGATCTATTTTCAGCCGGGAAACAGCCAGCATTTAGTGCAGCTGCTTACCTGACCCCGGGAAGGGCCGGGCTGAAGCTGCCTTGCCCGGGGAGAGGGCAGGGCAGGGCAGGGCCGCCAGCGCGGCTCCACCCTGGCACTGCCACCCCTCACTGAACTCTCGGGGAAGATGGAAGGGTGATGTCAACCAGGTGAGCCTAAACATCTGCAGCGTGACACTGTGAGATGTCTGCTGCATCACCATGTCCTAGGTTAATTTATCACCTTCTATCATTTCAATAGAATAGTAGATTTAAGCGTCATAGTGGCAGAACCCATTGAGGATTGAGAGAGTGGTTTTGATACAAGCTGAGAAGCCTGTAAATGAAAAAAAATAAAACCCACAGTTTTTTGCTTTCTGTGAAAGTGAAGCTTTCTGAGTTCAAGCAGTTACCCAACCAAACTGTCCAAGTTAAGCAAACACACCAGCTGTAGGTAAGTACGTGTAGCAGTGTATTTTCTTTCACGCCACCAAAAGTGGAAATATAAGCCATGTGTCTGATGTCATCTCCACACAGATGGGTTTCAAATGCTGGGTCCCATCTGAAACAGCATTCCTTTTACAGTGAACTTTTAAAAACTCTATTATCTCTGCTAATATTATGTGTATGTATTTTAGAAGTAATTTCCCTGGACTCCAATAAAACGTTCTAACAGAGTTTTGGTCTCTAAACAATTTTAACCCATGTTTTGCCTTTTGGGGAATACTTTTGGCCCCCAGGCAACACAGAAGAAAAATTGCTGGCTAAGTAACACCAGATGCAGGAGAGACTGCTGGCCACTAGAGAGCTCCCAGATGAGAAGGCCTTACAGGTTGAAATACAAATATGTTTTGTAATGAAAGCAGAAACCCTCTTTAACTTTAGGGCACAGGGACCAGCCATGAAACACAGAAAGATTTTTTGCTTAGGTTACAGCAAGAGGCATAATTATCCATAATTACATTTTTCATACCTGAAATCAAAGCCCCAAAGCTGTCCTCCCTCCAGAGCAAGGTTTGGAAAATTATCTTAATACTGGTTTTTGCTGATCTCAGGGATGAATGAAAAGCTGCTGCAGCCCCTTGATAAGGGTGTCTGCCCGGGGATTATGTGTCAGCCACCATCTCGTGCCCCATCAGTGGTGCAGCCTCAGAGATGCCACGTCACTTGGATTTACAGCACTGCAGTCACAGCCTCCTGCTCTGCAGGAAAAGGGCAAGAGGGCACCTGTCCCCTCCCTCTCCCTCACTCTGGCTCCTATTACTGGGGACAAAAGTCATCTTTTGCATAAAGTGCCTGGGAGCTGAAGGGGCCTGGCTGTGGTATGGTCCTTTGGGAATCACTTTTGGGATAAGAAGAGACTCTGCCAGGTGCACCCCCTCTGGAGGGTCATGTTATTTATATTGGGCTAAAATGCACTGGATTGACTCAAGGGTCTCAGCAAAGCCTGTGCCTGGGCAGCTCACAAGTGAAGCACAGCCACAGGGTGCAGGGTGGGACGTGCTGGCATTGGAGCCGTGGCTAACAGGAGCCTTGTGTTGGTTGGTTGCTGTGAGCACTTTGTCACAAGAGATGAGACCTTGTATGGGTTCCTGCAGATGCACGGGCTGGTGCACTGCAAAGGGCACAGAGGCTGGGCAGGGGTGGGCAGTGGCTGGGCTCAGCATGGCAGTGCCAGTGCACCTGGCCAGCGAGCACTGTGCCCTCAGGGCACTCAACACCCTGGGTAGGAAACCTCCAACACAGCTGGGACCTGCTGCCTTCCTGCTGGCCCCTGAAATGCTCTTGTCCCTGCCGTGTGTGGCCTTCCCTGTGACATCCTGCAGCCTGCTCACCTGGCACATCCTCCTTTGGATGTAAATTCACACTTTTCCTGTGTCTGCCACCAGAGCTGGGCAAGAGGGCAGCCTGTGTGTGGCAGTGAGAGTGGGCTTTTGTACTGAGCCATTATTTTATGCCTAGCAAGTGGTGTTTGAAGAAGCCTTGCATGGGGCCAGATTTAGCTTAATTTCTGGGAGGGGGCAGGAGCCTAAAATTTCCCATCTGCTGGATCTGAACAGGCTGCAGAGAATAGTGTGGTGGCTGAGGGTGAGAGTGAGAGCACAACCAGGGATAGGGGACAGGACTCAGTGCCTTGAAACCCAGAAAATATTTCCATTGCTCAACAGTCACACAGTAGAGGACTGCAAGAGGAACATGGAGGTCAGGGTTGACATCATCATGTAACCATTTTAAACATCTTGCTGGAAAAAACAGCAATTTGAGTTCCTGATGGCTGCCACTACTCTGTCCTATACAGAAGTCCATATGTACAGGGCCTAGGGCTGTTGTGCAGAGAGCTGGAAACTCAGTGGGCTGCGAGGACAAAGCAGAGACAACTCCTCAGCCATGCTCTTGCACAGGCGTCTTGAGCTGGAGCACAAAACCCCATCACCAGGAACCCTCTCTGATCAAAGCAGGGAGAGATATGGCTGTCCAGGAATGAGCACGGCCAGGCTACGGCTGGTTGGGGTTTCCTGGCAGCAGGAATGGGGCTGGGATTTTTTGGGGCCCCTTCCCAGTGTGCCCTTTCAGATCTGGGTATCTTCTCTGCCAGAAGCAATTTCCACTCCCTTCAATTTCCCAGGGGCTTGATGAGACAGGGAAAAAATGCTGTCGAAGTTTTCCCCTTCCCTTCCAAAGTGTAAGCCCCTGGGGTCCCCGGCAGGGATTTTGCAGCCACAGGAATGCGTGGGAATACAGGAGACTTGAGAACAGGACTATGGGGTGTACGTTGTTAAGAGGAATATCTCATCGAGAGCTTCTTTGCATTACACTCACCCCCAAGCCTCAGAGTAAAATCGCCCGTGCCAACCCCCCATATCCTGGTTTCCCTCAGGTGCGTGTCCTTGTGTTCTCAGCAGCCTGGAACGAGGGTGTGCCCCGAGTCCCTGGCAAGGGATGAGCACAGTGCCGCAGCATTAGCTGATACTGTGCCTTTCAGGGCTTGAAGGAGTTAAACTTTTCAGATGGAAAGCGAACTGAAGATCGGAGCAGCAGCCTGGTGACCTCCCGCTGCTGGGACAGCAGCAGCTCCCAGCCTCGCCCGGCAGTTCCGTCCGTCCGTCCGTCCGTCCATCGGCGCGGTGGGGCCGCGGGGAGCCGTGCGCGGTAGGTGCGAGGGGCGGCCGGGCGGGCACAGGCGGGACCCCGCTGCGGCTCAGGGCGGGGGCAGGGGCGAGGGGCGAGGGATGCAGCGACTGCCCGCATTGCTGTCCTGCTCTGCTTTCAGAAAAGGAGTTGCTCAAAGTGAGCTTTGTCCCGACACTGTCTGGGAAATTGTGATTTCTTGCTTTTTGGGACACCCGGTCAGCAGACACCGAGAGTTTGGGGAAAGCATAGTTTTGCAGTTGAACATGCATGCAGCAAGGGAGGACACTGTGGGTTCATTTCTACCTGATGAGGAAGGAATGACAGCTGCATTATTTAATCCTGTCCTCTGATGATGCTTAGACATTTACCAGTAAATGCTAAAAGCAGCCGTGTCAGTTTGCAGTTTCTCAACAACAAAAGATTTTGATACAAGTGGAAATTGGGGTTTTTTCCCCCTTGAACTGAAAACATTGTGGTCTGATTCTAAGTAGTGTCAGGCATAGTCTGCTCTGCTAAGTTGTGTCCCTGGCTTTTCAGTTTATTGAGCCATAGCAGACTCTGGTTCAAAGACAAAGTGTCAGTAATCTGAAAGTTTATTTTGCAGTAATAAAGTGGTATTGTTTTACCTAAGGATTTGCATAAACTTTTCTCATATAATTTACATAGTAATATAATCATGTTACATGATAGAATTTTCTTGTTCAGAAAGCATGGCTAAGTCAAAAGTCATTATCATTTCTGGTGAAGAAACAAGGCTTACTTAACACAGTTAAAAGCAAAACAAGTAGAACCACAACCCTGTAAAACTAAAACCAAAGTAGTATTCTGGTCCCTTCACTGCAAGAATATCCTCAACCCTTATGACATTTTATGTTTTTCCTTAGAAAGAAATCAGAGGACATATTTCCCAAAAATTTGAGACCTTTTTTTGAAAACTGAAATGCTCTTGGGATGGTGTTTGAAGGAGGTTGCCAGGATGCTAAGTGGTAGTTTCTGCCCAGGCAAATGGAAGTGCAATCACCACATTTTAGCCAGAAAAGCTCAAATTGCTCTTTACTGGCCTCCCAGTCACTAGAACTCGATTCCCCCAAGGTACTTTCTGGCCAGAGATGAGGCTCTTGATTACAGAAATGTGGGTCTCCTGGTAATTGCATTTGATTTATTCTTCCATATCACAGAGAACAAGTCAGTGTTATTCTTTGGAAGTATGAACTCTTCCAAATGCTAACGTGTGGGGAGAAAGAAAACAGCAATTTTTTATTATCTTCTTAACTACAACCCACAGGAATGTGCTTTGCATTGAGTGTAGCTTACGAGTTCCCCTGCCTCAGCTCTAGCCTTTCCTGAGGGCTGCTGGCACAGCCACGAACCCCTCTGCTGACTGGCCAAAAGTCCATCAGGGGAAGCAATAATCCAAGAGGGGGATATATCAAGAAAGGAGCTCTGAAAAATCATTAGTAGAAATGCAGTGGAGAGCCCCACTCCTGAGGGCACCCCAGAGACAGCCTGTGGCTGCTCAGTAAGATCCATGGGGGATCTGGAGCATTTCTTGGGGCCAGGCAGCACCTGATGTAGGTGACATCACATGGTTCCCTGGCGATTTGTCTCTTAGGACTGCTGGGAAGGGATGCTGGATGCTATGGCTTCTGTAATTGACTTCAAACCTTTCCAGAATGATGGGGTTTGCCCTGCAGACCTCCCCATCTGTGCCTCTCTCTAGAATTGATGTCACAGAGAAAATGTCCTAAGGCAGGTGGTAATTTGTCCGAGGGGAGCAGAACTTGCCCAGGCTAGTGAGGTTTATACAGCTGGGACTTGATACTACTCTCATTCAAGTGGATAATAAAACTCCCATTGATGCTTTTCATTCACTGATGACTTTCTGTGGACTCCCCATCACCACTGCAGCCATGCCCAGAGTGTGTGAGTGTGCGGGGGGTGCACAGCTACAGGAGAGAAGTCTGCTGTATCCTGTTTTTGTAAAGGGCTTTTCCTCTTAGTAGTTGTAGTGAAAACAAACATGTGGGAGAACAATGGGACTTTTTTTCTGTTTTCCTCTAGATTTTTAAATACAACAAAAAGCCTATTAGAATTAAATAAAGTACATTAACAAAAAAGGGATTCCTATATGTTAATGAGGAAAATAAGCGTAACTATGAGAACATATGATCACAAGCACAAAGGTCATTTGCCTTCTTGATCTCAGCCTGTGTTTTTGCAGTTGAAAGCTTATTCATTAAATACCTAGTAGAGAACAATGCCTGTGCCATAAAGCTGTTGTCTGTAGGAGGGTTCACACCCCAGAGAAACACCCTTGCATGCTGCTGGGCACACTGCAGGCTTTAGAGTTGGCAACTCAGCAGGGACCAAGGGGGAGTCTGCAGAAAGGATTTCCTTTCTTCAGACAAACCCAGAGTTGTTTGTTTTGTCTAAAATATTTTTCAATGAGCAAACAAGGATAACTCTAGCTGCTGAAAAAATGGAAATAATATTAAGATATTAATGCTTTCGAGGAATAAAACTTGGAATCACTGTTCATAGGATGAATTGCTCCCAAGAAAACAGGAACTAGAATGAAGTACAGTATGTAAGGCAGGACAACTGCCTTCAACTGTTCCTATTTAAATTACATGTGTCTTAGAGAAAAATCTGACATGGATTCTTCCTTCCATATGAGAGGTGGAGGATCTACTGTAAGAGATGGTTAAGGGTACAGTTAGTTGTTCACAAGGTCAAGTTACTCCTGTTGAACATATATTTCCCTAGTGTGTGGCTGTTTAGCTGCAGCTTTCTGCCATGAGTCACTTCTTCCCTGGGAAGTGGAAGCCCCTCACCTCTGACATTGCTCTCTCCATGCAGGTGCTGCAGCTCATGACCACGTTTGGCCTTGATCTTCTCAGCACAGATCAGGATCCTGAAGCCCTTCACTACAAGGTGGGTTTCCTGTGCCATAGTCATCATCCTCCTTGCTGCTCTCGTTTTTCTTGTTGTCTTTTCTGAGTCCCAAATATCATCCTGGGATGCCGTTTTCTAGTGTGCTTATATGGAATGAGATTATTCATGCTGCTGACAAAGTCCAATACTCTTCTGACAGAGTAACTTGCACTTGACTTTTAAAAGATATAATATCCTGGGCTCTCCAGGTGCCACAGACTTAGTTTCACTTTGTCACTGGTTTAATAAATTGGTATCACTGGTTTATTAAAGAAGGGTTGCTTGTCGTTGTTCCTTGAAGTGCAGCTGTGTGTGGACACCAAGGTGGGGACATGCCCCAGACCCCATCACCAGTGGGCAGGTGAGAAAGGCAGAGGAATATTGGCAGGACCAGATTTCATCCCAGTGTGTTTTGTTTCTGTTGAGATCAAAGTGCTTTGTGCAATTGATATGAATTGGAAGGGATTATTTTAAGAGTGGGAGAAAGGGATAAGGTGCAATAATATCAAAGTATCACATTGAACATTATTTGGAGTGTAAGATTTTGGATTTATTTTGAAACAACATATCCTTTCAAGAACTAGTTTGCTCTTATTCCGTTCTAACACATAATACAAAGTCAAAAATAACAGTTTAGAAGTGCCTGAAACCAAGAGGAGCAGGTTTTTGCCGTCATGCTCCTGAGAACTGTATGCATCAGGGTTTTGGCTCCAAGTCATAGTGATACTAAATTTAAAAATCCTTTCACAACAGGGCTCAACCTTTCTCACAACTCTCTTCTTAAAAAGCTCAATGTTGAAGTGATAATGTTCGGAACAAAGAACACTTTGTATAAACATTTAGCTTGTACTAAATAAATTACACTTGGTCTTACAGCCACATTACTGGTGACAGCTTGTACAGCCTGCACCCTTCCCCTGTAATTCACCAGAACGAAGTAAATATACATTGTTGGGAAAAAATTCTTGACTTTTGTCAAAGAGCCCAACTGCTGTCAGCAAACATATTGTGGGAATATGAATCTGGAAACAAACAGATCATTAGAGGGTGAGTTAAGGTTTTGTGATTTAATTCTAAACATGTTGAGTGAGTGAACCAGAGATGTGCAATGCCAGAAAAACTGCGCACCAAAAGGGTTTTCTTCTTTAATGAAAGCTGGTATTTTTATTGAGTACAAAGTACTTTGGGTGACAAAAGATGGTTACGTATGGAAAATATGAAGTTTTGCTTGTTCTGGAGAATTACAAAGATCACTTGATTAGAAGTAATGTTGTGCCAATGCAAGTTTAACATTCTTTCCTTGTGGAAATTATTCATCCATTTACAGAACTATATTAAACTACAACAATTTTCCAATGTTAAAAAGAGAACGTATATAGAGGATCTCTGCTTGGACAGCAAGTAGTGATCTGGGCCTGTGCAGTCACGTCTCTGGTTGGATATCATCTGTTCTTTGCCTTGTTACAACTGTACCAAGGGTGGAGAAAATGAAATAACTTCCCCGATCAGAGCATCTTTTTTGGGAAAAGCCTGAGCTGAGACTATGGTACTTCCCAGCCTGCTCTTACTGCCAGAGACACTTGGGTCAAGGACCATCAGGAAGGCAGGGAGCCAGAGGAGCTCTTTGGAGGTCTCCTGAGAGAACTTGTAAATCATCTGAGGAATCCTAAGAGGGCACAACTGTTCTCAGCCTTTTTAGAGAGATGCAGTCATGTCAAGGCAGGAAGGAGGAAGGGAGCCAGGCCCCATTCCCCAGCATGAGACCCTGCATCCCTTGGGATGGACCAAGTGCCTGTGACCAGGCTTGGGCCTCTTCTGGGCTCTCATTCTCGTGACGCATCTCAAAGCCCTCCCCCACGTCTGGACACAGCACTGTGGAACGGATATCCCCATCTGCCCCAGCCCCTGCTCTGCAGGGACAGCCACAAGGCAGACTGTGTCCTTGTGTACTTTGGCAGATGCTGGAGCTTTGCTCTCTCAGGGAAAAGCTGCTTTGGTCTCTTCCCTTCCTATAGCCAGACAGCTACTGTCTTGGCCTCACTGCTATCTGAAAGGCAGCCTGAGCTGCTCTGCTGTATTTGAGAGGAGAAGGCTACAGTGAGGAAGCAGCAGGACACTTCAGAGTGTACCACAAAGCCCACGCAGACCTGGAAGACTTCAAAGCTGGCTCCTCTGTCAGGCGCCTGTCCCTATAGCACTTTCTTCAGGCAATAGCAGCTCTGCCATTAATGGTTACCTGCACAGTGTCAGTATAATGAAAAGAGAATACCCTTTGAGACTGTCAACCTTGTTTACCCTCTAGCACATCCAACTACATCCTGGATTTCCCCTAAAATTCAAAGATTTGCCTCCTGTGATCTTCTTTGTATCTCACTGGCACCTTAACGTGACTACAAATAGGAAATTATAAGACATTTCCAAGAGTCTTTGACAAGATAGCAAAACACTTTCTCAGGAGCAGAAAGATGTTTTTTATTGGAGTAAATGCCCCTGCAAAACTGGCTGCAGCCTAATGAGCTGCTTGTGGCTGTGGCCCTTGGGTGGCAATGGAGCTCAGACTTGGAGGTGGCCTCAGCTGTCCCTGCTGCAGAAGGATCCCTTTATGGCCATGTACCAGAGTCTTTCTCAGTGCCATCAACACGCCTTCTCTTGCCTGGCCCTGCTGCTGGGCTGTCTGCAGTGTGGTCAGGCTTCCAGTTATTTCAAAACTGTGTTTTATATGCTCTTAATTTTGTAACAAGATAGAGGTTGACCAATATTTTCTGCTATCTCCTGCCTTCTCTCACAACACTGGTTCAAATAGTTATTAAATAAAAAACGCCAGCCAGCTCTGTGAATCCAGCCCAGAACTAAGGGTATGGTTATGAGGGATGTACAGATGCTCATCCCAGGGTGAAGGAACAGCTTTCTGCTGCCCTTCATATCCCTCTAGGACAGAGCACTGATGAAAGAGCAGGCTGCAAGAACATAAGAGCACTCCCTGGAGATTTTGGGCTGTTGTGAGAAGATACCAGACAATAATTTCAGAAAATCTGCCCGTTGGAATCTGAGGTTCAGAAGTGCTAATGGCCAGGATAATGTGTTATTTATTGCAAACAGGCATCTGCAGTGGCCTCAAAGGCCTGGATGTCCGACTGCCCTGTTACTCACATCAAAACCTCTCTTCAGAGTCTCAGCCCCAAATTCAGTCTCCAAAGCCAAACAGTGATGGTATCACATTCGCTTTTCATTTCTGTGTGGGCACCATGCCCATGCAGTTATAACACAGCTGAGTCTGATTTTCATATAGCTCATTGTTTACTTATGACTTACTATAAGGTTGAGCTTGTCTTATTTATGAGCAGCCATGAAGATATGGGATTTCATCCACTGGGTGATGACTCATTCATTGGGTTGGACCCTTTAGCTCCTAATACGTGACATATTTTGGACTATTGGATGAACACCATTTCTGCATGAGCCCAAATTAAATGAGGTGAATGGAAATAATTAGTTGTTTGTTTTTAAAATCCTGTTTGTAGCTGGGTTTGTGCTGGTTCAGCTCTGGGCTCATTCTAGCAATGTGCACGAGGGCAGGATGTGTTGCTGTATGCGATGGTGGAGAGGTGATGAACAGCATTTCTGAGTCAGACGTCTAAACATGCCAGGGGCGACTTTGCTTTGTTTCTATTGCACAAGGAAAAGCTTTGCAGTGATGGAGTATTTGATACTTTCTATGAACTTTAATGACTGCAACATTTCATGTGCTGCTGCAAACAATTTGAGAAACTAATTTGTAAAATCACTCATAAAAATCTCATGTTCTTTCTGTAATAATAAAACTCCTCGGCTGGAAAAAGAAATACAAATCCTCAGAAAGAGCAGCTCAGCAGGAGCGTACTTCAGCCACTCTTGTCTTGGGCATGCTCTCCCCTCCTGTGGGTGCGTCATGCCCCATGAGTTCAACAGGAAGGATTCATGCACAGGCAGAAATATCGCCCCCGGTAACACTCATCTACATAAGGAAAATGAAAAGTTTTTAAAACCTCTTCCCCCTCTTCCTGCCCCCAGCTCTGAGGGATGGGACCGGGACCATGGGAAATGTCGCAGTAACTTTGTCGCATAGAGCGGTTGTTGCAGCTTACAAGTTTTCACAGCCAGGAGCCCTGCCAGCAGAAATTTATGCCTCCATTTCAGCAGTAACGATGCTTCCCAGAGCTGTCAGCCGGCAGCGGGCTGGGAGGCAGCAGCGGGGCGTGTGGGGGACTCGCCATGACATAACCACATTCCTGCGGCATGAGGAGATACTCCCAGGCCGCAGCAGGGGCAGCACAGCCCCTTCCCTGCTCCCACCCCACCGCTGTGGTTCTCAAGGCCTAGGGAGCGCAAATGAGCCTATCGGCTACGCAGGCTTTGGGTGATTTCGGGGCAGAGTGGCTGGAAAGTTGCCCATTGGAAAAGGATTTGGGGGTGCTGGTTGACAGCAGCTGAACATGGGCCCATGTGGCCAAGAAGGGCAGTGGCATCCTGGCTGTATCAGCAATGGTGTGGCCAGCAGGACCAGGGCAGTGACTGTCCCCTGCACTGGGCACTGTTGAGGCCACAGCTCCAATCCTGGGTTCAGTTTTGGGCCCCTCACTGCACAAAAGACATCGAGGTGCTGGAGTGGGTCCAGAGAAGGGCAG
>VYXF01010568.1:679125-755048 GCA_013397295.1 Polioptila caerulea
AGGCCGGGCGGGCCCAGCCCAGGCCGGCCCCCTCGGGCGGGTGCGGCGGGGCGCGGGGTTGATGCGGCGGAGGGCGTGCCGCTCCCGGCGGATAAAGACCGGGCGGCGGCGCGGGGCCGCGCAGAGCGGGCTGGTCGGGCAGCGGGGGAGGCAGCAGCACGAGCAGGAAAAAGCCAGGGGCCGCTGCAGAGCGCCGCGCTCTTCACTCTCCCTCTCTCTCTCTCCCTCCCTCGCCGCCGGCGGCCGGGCGGGGCGCGGGCGGAGCGCAGCGGATCGAGGAGGCGGAGCGGGGCTGGCCATGAGCACGCAGGCGCGGGGTCAGGGCGCGCGGAGAGCGGCCGATCCCGACGGCGAGATGCCCGCCACCGAGAAGGACCTGGCGGAGGACGCGCCTTGGAAGAGGATCCAGCAGAACACCTTCACCCGCTGGTGCAACGAGCACCTGCGCTGCGTCAACAAGCGCATCGGCAACCTGCAGCATGACCTGAGCGACGGGCTGCGGCTGATCGCGCTGCTGGAGGTGCTCAGCCAGAAGCGCATGTACCGCAAGTACCACCAGCGGCCCACCTTCCGCCAGATGCAGCTGGAGAACGTCTCGGTGGCCCTCGAGTTCCTGGAGCGAGAGAGCATCAAGCTGGTCTCCATCGGTGAGTGTGTCTCCGGCGGGCTGTTTTGTTGTTTTCTTGTTTTCTTGTGGTTTTTTTCCTGCGCTGGACCTTTTCCTGGCGAAACCATGACGGAGCTCAGAGCAGTGGGGGGCTGCGGGCTCGGAGGCTGGGGGGCTTCTGTTGTTTCTGTCTTTAAAGACCTGTGTATGCCGTGGGGCTACCCCACAGCCCGGCTGTCGCGGCTGGAGGTGAGCTCGTGTCCTCCTCAGCGTCCCTTTTGGTCACTATTTTATAGGTGAAGCTTTGCTTTCAGGTCTTTCATGAAGAAACCTTGTGCCAGAGCCTGTTCTCTCCCTGTGCAGCCAGTTCCTCCAGGCACTGACTCCTCCAGCAGCCCGGCAGGAGTATGCGCTCCTAGCCGGGCGTACCTGGGCTCTGGCAGGGTGCTGGAGCCAGACTCTCACGGCTGTGCGCAAATAGCTGCAGCCGTAGGTTGTACAGGAGAGTGGGGAGACTTTGCTCACCCCAGTCCAGCAGATGATGCCAGTGTTCAGATTAGCACTGATGCTTGCTTAAGCACAGTTGCAGCTTTTGAATAGGATTACAATGTCTCCTCAATCTTTCTGCTGTGGTAGGTTACACCAGGAAATGTTCAAGGAACCCTGCTAAGCCCAGGCTATGGGTGTTTTGAGCTACTGCCACCCAGGCTGGCATGAGATTTGCCTGCCTATGCCATACTGGAGCATACAGTTGGTTGATAGCTGGTGGTTTGGAGACGAAGGCTGCTGGCTTGCACATCGGATTGTGGATGATCCCTCAGGAATGTGTTCGGTGACCGTTTGGGGAGTAGCTCAGGTGTGGCCACAACGTAGTCTGTAAAGCAGTTATTTGAATGCCTGAGAGATCTCTGGGAAGGAATGTGAATGCCTTTCCTAGCTCTTTTCCAGATAACTATAACTACTGCTTCTTGATGACTCTGGCCTCGATGAATTGCACAACTGAATTTGGGTGAGTGTAGCTCTCCTCGGTTGTCTAAAAGGCTTGGGCAAGATAAAAGCTGTTTCCTTTCAAAGGGTTTAACTACAACAGCAAGAAAATAGAAACTTCTCCAGTCTGGAGGAGACCTGGCCCTCTCTGGAAACCTGTAGCTGGGTAGCCTCTTCTTCCTCTCTACTAATGTGTAAAAGCAGCTTTGGAGAAGAAATGAGGACTGTTGGTCCCGAGTGGCTGATTGTCCTCCCTGGCCAGAGCAGCTAATGTACTTGCAGCTGGGAATGAAGCTGGTGCTAATTATTTACTTAGAGATGGATTCCCTTTGCACTCAGTGGGGTTCGAATTGCAGCTGCTGATTTCTGGGCTGAGCTTTTGCTAACATCAGAGCTCACCTTTCTGTGGCAGCTGCTGGACTAGCTCCAACACCAGGCCAGCACTCCCCTCCTATTGTATTGTTTTCCCTAGAAAAATGTTGTTGCTCCAGCTGCCTTCCTCTTTGTCTGTGGAACTTCCCGAGGGTGACGGGTTTGGGAGATCAAGGCTACTCCAGTCAGGTCTGGCTTTCAGTGACTTCCTTTCTAGAAATGCTGCTGCAGCAGCACAGCTCCTTTACGTGGTTAGGCTGAACTGCAGGGTGTCTGTAATCATTTAAGACATGTCTATTTGTTTTACAGCTTACTTGCATTATGTTGGCTATTAAAAAACCAAATAAAATTAAAAAAAAAACAAGCCCTGAGAAAACTTGAAGCTTTCAGAGAATGGAATGACTGTGACCGCTAATGCTTTTGCCATATCCCACCTTCTGCATGAAGGAGTGTACAGCTCCATCTGTGCTCTGCCACCTGAGCTGGAGCCAAGGAGTAGTACAGGAGCCCTACTGTACAGTCCTGGATAAACTGAGCCTGTTTTGAATGCCCTTTCCAAAAAAGACATTCTGAGTGAGCCTTGCAGTGCTCTGCTGGGTTGAAGGGCTGAAGCCCTGGGCACCAGTTCTGCAGGTGCAGTATCCACTGGGTTCACTACCTGCCTCTGGTGTGCTTTTCCCTGCAGATTCTGAAGAACTTGAGGCTTTCTTTTTATTTCTACTGTTCAGTCTCTTTTGTGTTGTTGAACAAAACCAGGGCCATTGCAGACCCTGGAGCTGAAGTGGAAAAAAGAAACTAGTAAAGGCTCTAGGTGGAGAACTTTTATGACCATGTTGGTCTTTAGGGCCTGGGGTGTTTAGGGCCAGCTCTGAGCCAAATCAACTGGGAAAACCTGACAGCTGTGCCTGCTGCATTTCTGGCATTAATAATGCCATCAGACCTTTGCTAAGTGGATGCAGTGCCTGTTCCAGTTATTATTTAACTTCCAGGAACATTTTGGAAACCATGTGTTATGGCTCAGCTACCGCTGCTGTACTACAACCACATTTTAAAACCTTTTCAGTAGCAAGGTTTTGGCATTCAATGTTTTTCTGTTTAAAATAAGTCTGCCTATACACAGTGACCACAACCCTTTCTAGATGCCCATTAGCAGCTCAGCCTCTCCTGCTGCTGTTACCTCTTGTTTAGTCTTTGCTCAGTCTTTTGGTAGTTTCAGGAAGCTTTTCTTCTAGACATGAAGTGTCCTCACTTCAATGCAAAATTGACTGCATGCATGATCTAATGTAAAAAAGGCCATGAAGCATATAGGTGCTTTGTGCCATCCAGCAAAGATGGGAGTGAATGCTCTGAAAAAGCTGCTGTGGAGCAGATGACTTCACAGAGCCTTCTGCTCAACATGAGGTGGCTGCTCTGCTGCTCAAGTGTTAACAAGTGTTAAGTCTAGCTTTTTTCCTTGTCTGCTAGACTGAGATAATTGCGAATTCCTGGGTGCTGAGTGGCATGCTGCATGACAGGCACTGAGAGTAGGATGCCAGGAATGTAGAGCACAAGGGCTTTGCTCTTGGCTGGAGGGGCTGATCGAGTCTACAGATTACTTAGCAGAGAAGGAGGGGAGTTGAAGCTAATTTGGCACAGAACTTGTCCCTAGAAACTCTGGTAACTGGCAGTAGGAATCAACTGATATAGCTTAGAAACAGTGGAGTTGGGTGGCTGAAGCCTGGCAAATGGCTTTGGGGTGAGACCTGCCACGTTGCCCCCAAGTTTACAGCTAGCAGGTCCTAGTTGTGTACCCTGCTGCTCAGTCCCCATTGGCAGTGTTCTCATGGCTGCTTCTCACCCAGCAGCCTCGTGTCACTGGGAGAGGGAGGATGGATGCCAAGCTGCCTTGTTGAGTAAAACTGCAGTCTTGGGCTGCTACAGTTGGACTGAGCAAACTGAAAAATGTGGTTTCTCTGCCAGGTTGCACTTTCACCAGGTGAGTGAGCTGACCTGGCTTGCCTCACAACGGCAGGATGTGAAGTGGCAGTGCAAGTGAATGGATGGGCAGCGGCATGTCTGCTGCTGTGGCAGTAGGATCCAGTGCTGGCCTTGGCTGCAGATGTGTGATTTGCTTACAGCTTGTCTCTATGGTGGTCCTGTGTCCTGCTGCAGTGCCTGCAGGGAATTAAGCTATGCCAGGAAGGAGATGGCTGAGGAGAGGATGGGGTTATAATTATGGTCTGTTGGTACTTGCTTCATGGAGAGTTGGGTGGTGGCATATCCCGGCTGCAGGAGTTCTGACCAAACTTAACCTGTGAATTGGGTGGGGTTTTGGTTAATGACCAAGTACTTGATGCACACACTGTGGTCTGTAATGTGCTTAAGGTGAAAGTATCATGACCTGTGAGTATGAGAACCTTATAGAAATCTCATTTTAGGAGAATAGTTGAAAACCAACTTTCTTCCCTATGCTGCCAATACATTAAAGAGTGGCAAAGCAAACCACACATTTCTAGAGGGAAAAGTAGTCTCTTGTAAAACAGTAAATGTGTTGTCCTATAACACTTAAAGCTAGATCCTTGAAAACTGAAAAAAGATAATGTGTTTTTGGACTGTGTACATTTAAGGGTTCTTCTGTCTCACTCAATGTTCTATTAACACATCATAAGGATGTAGTCAAAATACACTTGTATTTTGTCTGCCACTTATCTGTGACTTCCCTGGATGCTGCTTTCTGGAAAATACCCAGTGTGTCTTGGAAGCATATTTCTACTTGCTGGAAATATGATACTTCTACCCCTTGAAAATAATTTTTGATAGATGGACAGTGGACCTCTTTGCTGGAGGTGGCTTCAGCTTTGGAAGGTGCTTGGTCTCCTCAGGACTCTGTTGAAAAAGTGCCTTTGCCTGAACTATGACTTCCAAGTTACAGGAGACTTTAAGGTACCTTAGACAGACTGTTCTTGCATTCTTTTACATACGAGCGGAAACTTGTAAAGTGATCAAACTTCCGTAAAGTTACTTAGGGCCAGTTAGACTAATGTGCTAAACAGCTTTTTCATTTAAGACACTGAAGGCTATGCCAGCTATTCAAGATGGACTGAAATCTTAACTGCTCCATATTCTAATGCCACGTCCTGTATTGACTTACATGGGAATGTTTAAATCTAAATGGGTTAGGATAACTCTTTTCTAGCCTACAAGTGTAACCTAAGAATGTGGTTAGCCTTGTGTGTGGTCATGCTGCTATGTTGCCAGCATTGTTCTGTGTCTGCTCCAAGCAATGGGAAGTAAAACAATGGTCTCTGAATCCCCCAGGCTGCAGAGGAATTCTGTTTTCTCTCTGCCCCTCAAAAAAAAAGACTGATGAGCAGCTAGTTTGGGTCCTGAGCAAGGGCCTGCTAAGTTTAGACCACTAATCCATGTTTAGCAAGCACACCAGAGTGAAAGTGTATTGCTGGTCATGCTGGAGTGAACAAACCTCTGCTGTACTGTGATGCTTACCAGGTCCCTGCCACCAGCATCAGGTGGCCCTGTCTTCCTTTATTGCCTGGCACGATAGTGAGCTCATGAATATGTCACCTGACTCATAAATCATTACAGTTAAAAAGACACAGAGCTCAGTGAACTGGTGTTTGGCTCTGTCTGATGTGGTACCAGTGTGCCTGTAGAGCCTGCCACAGTGGCTTTTGCTTACAAAGCGTGACTCTGGCTGTTGGTGAGGTAGCCAGGCTTTCTGTAGACAAACTGTAGGTGCCTGTGGGGTTTTCTTGCTTTTTTTTGTGTCTTTGATAGTACTGTGGGTCCCGTTCTAGAGTACCCACCCATGGAGGGAGGAGTGCACCATGGTAGTGATGATGGGTGGAAGTAGATGAGAATGAGTAGCTGCAGTCAACTGGGATGTGGCAAGAAAAACGGAATCAGATACACCAAGTGTGTCTTTGCTGGGGGAATGAAATGTAGCTGAATGTTAAGTGCTGTGGGAAGAACTGAACCCAAAATATACCTAGGAAAGAGTAGGGGAAGGCACCACCTACCCTTGTTAGGAGAGCTGAACAGTGTGCTGCAGCTTTCACTACGGGGCACTGCTTAGTTGTTGCAGCCTGAATTCCTGCTAATGGTCGAAGGTGGTGGTGGAGCAGTATGTATGTGTCTTTAGGTGGCGTTTGGAGGAATAAGAGTAGCAGTTTCATGAAAACACTGTGTCTGAGAAAGTTGTGTTAGCTGCATCTGTATCTTTTCTTGATTGCTGTACTTGTCTGTCTGTAAGGTGGTAAAAGTGGACTCACCCCACCGTCTTGCAACCCTTCACCTGGTGGGGAGAATAGAGCTACCCTTGTTCTTCCTGGGAATTTGACCTTGAGTTCAGAGTTGAGTCGACTGAGATCTGAGGTTCTGTGCAATGGGCTAAGCAAGCTCTGCCTGTTTATTTGGATTTGTGTAAGGAAACTCTAGTGAGTTTTTTCCCCCTAGGTTCTGCTTCTGGGGACTTGGCATAGATTTTCTTTCCTCACAAGGCAAAAGTTTGTGTAGTTGCACTCCTGCCTGTTTGTGTTCCTCCTAAGGAAGAACTAGTGCTCTGTAATCTAATAGGGAGGACTTTCTTCTAGGTCATCATTAGAAGATAAATCCCAGGTCTGTACTCAAAAGCCTTGCAGTAAGTGTATGCTATATCTTAACCAGATGGTTCTCTGGGCTCTGATGTGGTCTCTAACCTGTCTGTCAGCCTCCCTTGGCTCTCTGTGCCTCCTGGAACTAATCTTGAGTTTTGAGGATGCCTACATAGTATCTGGTACATCACAGTGAGAACTGGATCTGCTGTGGTGGGCTTTGGGTTCACCTAATGGGTTTCAAATCCTTGTGTAAGCACTATTCTGCTGTAAGCAGTTGAAGTCTGACATCCCTAGTGAGATGTATGCAATGTCTAGTTCCTACAGTGCTTGTACATGGCAACTGGGATACAACCACTGCAAGAATAAACTGGATTTTTTGTTAGTGCAAACAAGCTAGGCCACTTGAAACAGCAGCCAAATGAAGCTTTACCGAAGTTCCTGGGGAAGCAAGGGTTGCCTGGCACATCCTCCCTTGTGGGGCAGCAGACACTGCCCTGGGCTGCCTGGGAGGGGGCAGAGGGTGGAGTAGCTGAATCCTGTCTCCTCTGGTGTGATCGGTTGAAGTTGTTTGAACCTCCTGCTGATACTGCTCTTGAAACAAAACAGCCATGTCTCTTCAAAGTGTCTGAGAAGAATGGCCACACAAGCAGCTGCACTGTCTGGTTACTAGTAGGATGCTTCCTCTGAGTCAGGTGATGGCCCTTTGCTATTCCTTACAGCCTGGAGAAGTAGACAAGTAAACCAATGGGGAGCAACCAGTAAATACAGAAGGCAGTCTCTTACTTTAAAGCATAAATTCAGCAGATACTTCAGCGTTCATTTATCTGGATCACTGAAATATAGCAAGTTTTACTGATCAGGCTGATGAGTTGGTAGTGGCAGAGCTTTTACTGTCCAGGCTGTGGCCTTTCTTGCCAAAGGACAAGCTGTTTTCATCTAACAGCAGCAGCAGGTTGCATGAACTCTCCTGCCAACGTTACCCAGTAACAGCACAAAAATGACTGTGGGCTGCAATGACATCATGGGCTGTGGCTCCTTCTCCCTTGCTTCAGGCCATGCTGTAAATCATGACGCTTTTATTTGTCAGAGCATTGAATTACTCTGGCATGAGCTGGCCAGGCTGCGTGGCAGCACTGTTCCCAGATGGTGGGTCCTCTGAGGGTGAGGTGGGCACAGTCTGCCACGCTGACACTCAGCCTGCCCGCTCAGAGGGGCACATTGGGCAATGGCTGTTGCAGCACATCCCACGGCCACATTGCTGCGGTCGGTTCTGGCATGGTGTGGGTGCTGTCAGCCACCCTCTGCTCTCCCCATGCTGCTGGGGTGGCTCTTGCTGCCTCTGCTCGCCTGGGTGGAGTGCAGGCGTTTGCAACACTGACCACAGCCCTGCATGGCTGCTGTGCTGCAGAGCGGCTGTTGAAAGCACAGGAGGCAACTGCTAGCCCACAGCTGGTGTGCTTCCACCCGCTTTTTGAACTGAAACCTGTGTGATGAGATCTGGGCTGAGCTATTAAATGCTGCTCTGAAATGCCAACTCCTATTCTTTGCATTGGCGCTGTGAGCACAACTGGCCCTGGGGGCTGCCCCATCCTGGCCTGGGAATAGGAGGCTGGTGGCTGCTCTCCTCTGCAACCCACGGCAATTTCGGGCTACCCTGTGTGCTTGTGGCAGCCTACTGGTTTTGATTAGTCTGTGGCCTCTCTTATAAGGAGACAATGTATTCTGTATTTCTGAGCCTGTATTAAAATGCACTGTCGTAGTTGGTGGGCCCAAAACAAGCAACTGGTGAGCTATGTTGTGTACATGTCTGCTCTGGGGCCCTGCAGCAGAAGGCACAGCATACAGAGCTGTGCTGAGCAAACACCCATGATATATGCATTTGAAGATTATTCAAACACAGAAGAGGAAATACTGTTCCCCTCGGCTAGATACTAACTTGCTCTATCTGTGTTTCCTTTAATTGGTGTAATTAACTGTTTTGCATTTCCTTTTTTCACAACAACCCTGCAGTAGTAGGTGCAGCAGTTTTAGTGGACTTTCCATAGGCAAATACTGGCAGGCCAGGTCTTGGAACTAGTTTAAGTCTCAGTGCTAAAACACTGATGGGTACATCTTGGAGGTGAGCTTTACCTTTGTGCAGATCCTGCCTTTGTTATAAGGTGAGTGGTAGGAGCAGGTTTCCCTGGTCTCAGACTATAGGAGCAAAGAGCCTGACCTGGGGTGTCTGTACAGGGTCCTGCATTTGTCTTTGGTACATCTTCCACACTGGGAACTGCCTGTATAATAACACCTCGTATCTGTCTTGGTGTGAGACAGAAATCTTGGGTTTCTCTCTGCTTTTGATCCTCGCCACAGAACAGGAAATGCTGGCTTGCTAAACAAAATCGGTGTCTAACTGTCATCTTGATGGTGCAAGGGTATCATATGTTGCCTCACCATATCTAGACAGTGGATTTCTGTAGGGTTTCTCTGCAAAACTAGAGGTAATTCTGCTTGTTGCCAAATAATCTGAAGTCTAGGCATCTTTGAGCCTCCTCCAGCACCTGGATGTTCCTGAAGGGCTGCTGTTTGCTGATGTCACTCTAATTGCAGTGACTCTCTGAGCAGTTGACACTTGGTCGGACATGGCTTGTAGAAGACAAGTTGGTGTCTGAGAAGACTAAAAATGCCATCTGTGGGAAGACTTGGGGTGTTGATTGTGTTGTGTCAGTTTTGTTCCGGCTGTTGATTACCAGTGTGGTTGCATGCAAATGTCCTATAGCTCTTGTAACTGCTAGAGCAAGATCAATGATCTAATTAAAAGTCAAATAGAAACAGCTTTAGTTGTCTCTGGGGATTATTTCTTTTGGTAGCTCTTTTAGGCATGTAGTAAAAACACAGCTATGAAGAAGCAGAAAATATAGGCTGGTGACTGCCAGGAAAATTTGTGATGACACTTGAAAGGGCAGTGATATCTGGTGCCACAGCCTGAGCTTTTAAGTACTCACTGCTACTGTCAGGAGTCAGGACAAAGACATGGAGGCTTTTAAATGGGGACTGCAGGACCCTCTATAGTGGTGCCACCTTAATGCTCTCATCACTTTGTGATTATGGATTCGTGTGCTGTTTAGTGCTGACTTGTTAGTTCAATGCTTTTAACAGAGGATGTAGCATATGTGCTGGACAATTGAACAGCGACATCAAATGTGGGGGGCCAAAGGGAGGAGGGTAACTTGTCACAGCCCAATACAGCTGCTTTTGAGAAGACCCCAGCTTGCAAAGGTTGCTACATGTTGATAAACCAGCTCCTGTACTTCTCTGGCCTAACCTGAGTGGTGAACAGGAGCGGGGATTGCCGGCTCAATCAAGGTGCCAATGACCAAGTGAGCTGTCTACTTGTTGGGAGGACACAAAGTCAGGTGACCCAGGAGTGCCTGCAGATCCCCAGGCTGCCGTGTGCCCTGGGCTCTCCAGAGCCATGTGGAAGCAGATGCAGCTCCCAGGTGGCCAATTATGTTTCTTGTGTCTAAAGAACAGAGAAGAGCCTGAGATAGTCTTTTAGTGGTCCAGGTTCTCTCCAAAAAGCAGGAGTGAAGAAACATTCAGCTCACCGCCGCTGTACAGTGAGGTGGCTCAGCACTGCCCTTGGTGCTGTCACACTGGGGGATCTGTGGCTACTCAGCATTGCTGAGCATGCTAATGACTTGCAGACATCTGCAGTTATAGGGATAGAAGCATGTGCTACTCCTGGACAAGGGTATTACAAAGACCTTCTCCCAGAGACCTAACTGCATTTCCATTGGGATTCTCATTGGTGTGTATCCCAATCTACTGCTTTCTGGAAGGAGGCAGTTTGGAGCTACTCTGCAAGGGCTGTCTCAAGGAAAAGGTTTGCTTTGCTGTGAAAGCACCATGAACAGCAGACTTGAGTAAGGAGCTGCTAGTTCAGGCCCTGTAAACGGTGGAGATGTCTGGGATTTCCTGGGTGAAGAGCTCTGCTTACTGACTCTTGAGTCAAACAGGGAAGCCACCTGAAGTTAGTGACATAAAACTCCAACACTTCAGATTTTGCTGTGGTTTTGTAGCCTAGCTCTGAGTTTAGTGTTTGAGTAAAGAAATATTTCTTCTGATATAGAAAGGAGGTTTTTCTGAAGGAAACTACATCCCTTTGAAAGGTTTTAATTGCAAAGAGAAAAAATGAGCTGCTTTACACATAGTGCTGTAGCTATTGGTTGAAAGCACAGCCTAAGGCAGAGGAAGTTCAAATATTTAAATTAACCAGCTTTATTACTTTAACATAGGCTTCAACAAGCTGCAGAATATTTCTTACTCTGCCTGTAAGAAAAGTAACTCAGACTTCTGAAACAGTACCTGGTTAGCAAGAGCATTTAACCTCAAATGTAGAAGCTGAAAGAAGCAGCCTGGACTTCCTCTGGGAGTGAAATAAACAACTGTGGGGCTTTTGTTTTGTCTGGATGAAGGTAATAGTATGCCAGTAAACATTTTTCACGGTGAAATGGAGGAATTGCTAAAAAAAGGATGTTGTCTAATGCTGCATCACACCTGGTAGGTACCTGGAGGAGGTGTGGGAGATCAGAAAGAGTGGCATAGCTCGTGAAGTTGCTACAACTATTCTAGTTCTAGAAAAATTGCCCCTAGGGCCAGATCTCCACATTTTTAGTGTTGTGTTAAAAATGTGAAATACAATAGGCTTGCAATGTGAACAATGTGAGACTGCTGATTAAAAATGGGATCTTGCGGCTGATGAGGATTTTAGTAATTCCCTGAACCCTTCTTGGTCAGTATGTGTGTGATGGAGTGCTCTCCCTGAAGGGAGAGTTCTGCAAGCTTGTGAAGTTTGGGAAGACTTTGTGTGAAGCCTTTAGTTGGAGGATTTGAAGTCCAGCCTCGGGAGAGGAAAGGTAGTATGCCTCTGAGCACTGGCTAGTTTGGAAACTCTGTTAGCAGCCAGAGCCTGTTATGGCTGACCAGCTCCTGACTAAGTTGGATTAGGCTGATGGTGTCAAATGAGCAGACCTGCCTCTGCCTTTTGCTGGGGGAGTGAGAGGGTGGCCCCTGAGCAGAGCCCTGGCATGGCACAGGACCCATGGCACGGGAGGGTAGCTCTGGGGCCTGGGGCTGACGAGCCCATGGCAGCTGGGGTGAGATGGGGACTTAGACTATTCAGGGCCATACAAAACCCCCACATTTGAAGCAAAGCTTTGCTGTGCAGGGAGTGAGTTTGATTGGGAGGTGGGGTATATGGTTTGTATGAGCGGGTGCGGCGCAGCTGGGGCTAATGTGTGCTCAAGCTGTACCATTAATCCCAGATGGTCCTCTTTGAGGTGCTTGGAGACCACCCGTGCAGACTGTGCCTCTGCAGATTCAGCACCATGCTCCCAGTCATGAAAGCTCCTCTCAAAAGAGGTCTGTCTGATAGTGGTTGCCACAGTTGGATGAATTACCTGGGCCTCAAGCCAAGCGTCTATTCCTTATGTTAGCGGCTTGTAGCTGGAACCGTATAAACACAGCGCTGTCGTGTGTGGGGTGTTAAACACACAGGGCTCAAATCCACATGATGCAGGGGAGAGCCTTGTGTGCTGTGCACATGTAAGTGTGTTTATGGCTGCATTGCACAAGCGCACAAAAATGTGTTCAAGCTTCATTGTTTCCCCAGAAAGAGGGGAGAGCATTTTTTCTTTCAAGATGCAACGCACAATATTTTTTACTTCAGAACTGGCATTCCAGGAAGAAAGCAACCCCATTCCTTCTTGGGAGGCCTAGTCATAGCTTCCAGTGGAGGGGGAGGATAGGTGTCTGTTTGTGAAAGCTCATGGGGAATTAAATCTAGCTGGCTTACACACAGAAGCTTGAAGACATCTTCATAATGGTTGTGGAAAAACAGTAGTGCCTTCTAGGCCGTGTATGTGTTTGTGTGTGTGTCCCATCCATCACATGTTAGTGTGCAGCTGCAGAAAGCAGCCTGGCTGTGTGTCACTCCCTCCTGCTCAACACTCACATGGCAATGCTGTGGTGGTGGCTGGAGCTTGAAGACAGGATGGGGGCTCATTTTGGGTGTTTCACATCATCATAGCAATGCTAAAGGGCAATGGCCTGGTGAGACAGTTCTGGTGTTGGGCTACTTCTGGTGCTGTGTGTTTGTGTTAAGTGAGGATTATGTCTAAATGTCAGAATGAACTGATAAAATTCAGACTGGGAGGGTAACTCCAAAGGGCCTGTTCCAATCTGCACTGAAGGTTTAATAGCACATATCATAGTTTAAGCCCAGCCAGCAGCTCAGCCCTGCACAACTGCTCACTCACTTCCCTGTGGTGGGATGGGAGAGAGAATTGGGAGAGGAAAAGTGGGAAAATTCATGTGTTGAGATGAAGACAGTTTAATGAGCAAAGCAAAACAAGGCATTTATTCACCACTTGCTATGGGCAGGAAGGTGTTCAGCCATCCATCACATGTAATGGTTACTGGGGAAGACAGGTGACATTGCTCCAAATGTCCTCCCTGCTTCCTTCTGGTTTTGTGCTGAGCTTGATACCATACAGTATGGGGTATCCCTTGAGTCACTGGGGATTTGCTGTCCCCTCCCCATTTCTTGTGCAGCCCCAGCCAGCTCACTGGTGGGATGAGAGACAGAAAATGCCTTGATTCTGAGTAAGCACTGCACAGCAGTAACAAAAACATCCTTGTGTTATCAGCATGGTTTTCAGCACAAATCCAAAACCCAGGCCTGTTCCAGTGGCTATGAAGAAATTTCACTCTATCCCATCCAAACTGAGCAGAGCATGTTAGTGTTAATTACCTTTCCTGTTGATTCTCAGGGAAATGGTTGGGCAGAGATAGCTGGAATAACTGTCATGGGGCTGCAGAGCCTCTGTAGCATGGTAGCTGAGCTTACATGCTTCAAAACAAGCCTGCATAGAGCAGTGCTCTCAGGTGCTCAGAATCAGAGATGATCAAAACTGAGACAAACCACAAATCTTTTGCAAAGCCAAAGTGACTGATACGTTACTTTCTGATGTGTTACTAACCCCAGACCACAAAATGTGCTCCAATCCTCAGTACTTTGGTGCTGCAGTGTGCAGTGAAGATGGGTTGAGCTGTGCAGGGCTGCATGAATGGGGATTTCCTTTGAACAGCGCTATGCACAGTGAATCACAGTCAGTGTAGCAATTCTGGTTTCAAATGGAAAAATTGAATCTTGGTGTATGTTGTGGCCAAGGATTTCCCCAAACAGTAATCACTTCTGATAATTTCAAATGTGTTGGTTTTGGCTTCACAAAGTCCATCCCTTGCAACTTTTGTGCCTGGTGTCTGCTGCACAGAAGATGTTAGACAGCCCTATCTGAATAGGCTCATTTATCTCGGCAAGATTTTACATGCTGTTTCATATAACTATCTTGACCTACCCGCAGTGTGAATAAACACATTGTTAGTAGCACAGAGGTCACTTTGGTGCCTGGAAACCTCTGCATTATTCCTTGCCTCCTTGGTATTGCTGAGGCATCTTTTTTTTGTAGTCCTGTCTCTTGCAATTCTTTCATCTCCAATGCCTGAGGGTGCACCTTCCTGTTGTCCCCTGCACTGAAGATTGGTAACATTCACTCACTAACGTGAGATATAGTGCAGTGCTAACAGCTTCTCACCTAATGCCTCTGTCGGCCCCTGGGAGGTCTTTGCAAGAACTAGGCAGGGTTTTGACCCTGATGAGACCTGAAGTAACTTGTGAGATTTAGGATTACCTTAATCCTACAGAGATAGTTACAGCACTCTTAGGCTGCAGAGACAGTTTGTAGCTTTGTTGTGTCCCTTGAAGTATTCTAGCACTACAGTTGTTTTTTTCAGTTCAGCCTTTCTGATTGAGGCTTGTCTTTCTAGTTAAGTAGGCACAAGTTGTATTGTGAGGAGATGCTTTTTTTGTTTGCACATGCAGATGAAACAACTTTGAATTTATCGACTCCTAGAGAAGTGTTTCTTGTGAGGGGTAGACAATTACACATTTGACTAAAATTTTTATGTCTTGCTTAAACTGAAACTCCTTTCCTGTGAATTGGCTAGTGGTGTTGCTGACTCAGGTGTAGCTGTCTGCTCTGATGGGAAGGTGAAGCCTTCCTGTGCCTACCAGTAAATGTACTGACTCCTGGGGAGCGCAGACCTAGTGTAGGATAATTCCCTTTTCTCTCCTGTCTCATGACTGGAGGAGGGAGGTGTACTTTGTGTCATGTCACTTGATTTCAAAAGTTGAGCCAAGTGTTTCTCAGCAGAGGGTGGCAAAGACAGGAGGATGCTTTCTTCCCCTGCCCTCATTTAACAGAAATCCAATTCTGGCATGCTCACTCCCCACTGCAGGGACTTTCCTTCTCAAGTCATTCCTGGATGATTAATTAGCACTTGGGTGCCTTGTGTTGTGCTGTCCCCATGGCTTCCTGGAGCTGCCCTCCGCGCGCCTCTGAACCTGGGGCTGCTGGAAGTGAGTGTCCATGTGAGTGCTGTCCTGAAGCCCCTCTCTGCAGCCCCATCCCGTGCTGCCAGCTGCTGTCCGGGGGCTTTCCCAGTCCATCTGTTGTCTGTGGGCTTGGTGCAGTCGGTCTTGGTATGCTGCCGGCTGTGCTGTCCTGGAGGATGGGATGGGATGGGGTGCTGCTGAGTCGACTTGAGCCCACGGGGAGCAGAATTGTCCCATGCAGGCTTGGGCTCCCTTTGCATAGTGAAGCATGAAGGCTGGCTGCTCTGCCACCCCGCTTCCACTCATTCTTCCCTGGAAACATGGATCTCTGCCATCGAAGGGGTTGAACATCACCTGCTGGTTCGGTTCTGGTGCAGGATGCCTGCACTGTCTGTGCCCAGCATAGGCATGTGGGAGCCGCGGTGTCCTAGCCACTCCTGGGGCCGGTAGCAGCCCCGAGGGGCGTTGGGATGAGCTCAGCAGCGGGGAATGTGCTTTGCTGGTGCAGGGGCTGTGCTCACAGGGCCCATTGTGGAGTGGTTTTGGCAGTGATGCCATGGGCGTCGTGCTGTGGCAGGCCCAGAGCCCGCTGTGCTGCTGGCCGTGTGTGGGGCAGGAGCTGCAGGTGTGGCACAGGGGTTCCAGGGCTGGAGAACCCCCTTGTGATGCCTCCTGTCCCCCGGCTGCCGGGTGCTCAGCCGTGCCAGGTCTCGAGGCAAGCCGGGGTTTTGGGGTCAGTGT
Organism: Polioptila caerulea; assembly: GCA_013397295.1. Classification (NCBI taxonomy): domain Eukaryota; kingdom Metazoa; phylum Chordata; class Aves; order Passeriformes; family Certhiidae; genus Polioptila; species Polioptila caerulea. The sequence continues at coordinate 694,865 of VYXF01010568.1, forward strand.
GGCGCTGGCACTCTGCCCCGCCAGGCTGGCGAGGGGCTCGCTGGCTGCGGACAAAGCAGCACTCATGGCAACTTGCTGCTCTACAAAGGCTGAACATTCAGACGCCTTCCTTTCTTCCCTCCACCCCAAAAGGATCTCAGATAATGGGCGCAGCATTCCTGTATGCTGTTCAGCTGGGTATCTGTGCGGCGGGGACCTGCTTGGCAGGGAGCAGCCGTGTCTGAAATAGCCACTGTGAATGGCAGCTCTTATTGTTCTGTATTGCATCCTTGCTCACTGCTAATCCCATCCCAGCAGTGTGCCAGCAGTGTGGAGCCCTCCTGGTGCTCACAGATGGTATTCACAGCAAGGGTTGGATGTGCACTAACACCTGTCTGCAGCTCTTCCTGGATGTAAGAGTAGTGTGTTTACCTTCTCATATCCTAACTTGGGATATGGCACCTAAGGCAGTAGAAACTTCTGTGTCTTCAGACTGAAAGTATTAAGGAATTTCATCATAAGCCACCTGCAGTTTGACTTTTTTCCCCAACCACCTTAACAATTCCTAATTTTGAAATTCTTGACTTCTCCTTCCAACCCCCTTGGGTGATTTCAGTTTCTCTTGGAGAAGCTGGGTTGGTTGCTGTTGCTGTTGTACTGCTGGCTTAAACTTGCTTTGTGTTATGTCTTTCTCTTCTGGATGTAAGACATGAGTGGTCTCTGGGTACCTATTAAGAAGTTGGGCAGAGCTATTTTAATCTGTATTTTGCTCCTGAGAGCTCCATTGGCTTGATTATTTTTATTCTTTACTGTATTAAAAGTCTGTGTGATATTTTTGCTTGCCAAACCTACACTGAAAGGACTGGATTTGAACTTATTTTTTCAGTTGCCAGCTCCACCTCATGAGATCTTTCTAGAGGCCCTATATGCACCAATAGGCAGTACTGGGTGATGGACACAACAGTGGCCTTCAGTTCTCTGACGTAATTGGTTTCAAATCCAGTTGAAGTAAACACTATTTTAATAGTTTAAAACCCTCTAAAGTGTAATGTTTAATATCTCAAATCTGAAGATTTGTGTCACAAAGGAATCTTACTTTTTTTTTTTTAATAACCAGTTACCCTAGTAAGCCTAGAATAAAATGTATTCTGTCCCTTGCAAAAAAGTAAAACCCCATATTCTTTTCTATCCTTCTGTCCATTCCCAGATCACCACTCAGTTACAGTTCTTACAATCCTCCAGGGAAAATTTATTCCCCCTTTGGAAAACCTATCTTGTAGAAAGCTTAGTGGATCTCTGAGTGTACATGGTGTATCACTTAGACCTCCTGAAGGTGCATTTCCTCAGGTGACAAAATCCCTGAGGCTCCTCCGTGAAGCTGAGGAGTGGCCGTGCCTTGGTGGGGTGTGGGAGCTCAGCTGGCAGCTGAAAGCTCCGGGAGACTCAGGTAAGCTGGATGCTGAGGATCGGCTGCCCTGGAGGTCACAGCAGCGCCTGCAAGTGCTGCTGTGATGCAGTGGGGCTGGAGCAGGTCGCAGTTAGAGGCTGGCAGCCACAGCTGGGTATCCCCAAACCGGCCCGAGTTCCGCTCCGTGCTCCAGGCACCGCCTGCGCTTCCGTGGGGTGAGCGGCTGCATGCGGCAGGACACAGGCGTGCGCTGACCCTGCGGAGCTGGGATGTGGACCTGGCCTTAAGGGACACTGGAGGAAATGGTTGCAGTATGTTCTCAAAGCACAGAGGAATCCCTGTAATTGATTTAAAGACATATTATCCCTACAGAGGATGTCGCTAATGTCTTTTGCAGGCACAGTAAGCCTGTGAACACATACTGTATGCTTCAGCAAAGAATTTCCTGATGAGATTGCTCAGCTCCATCTCATCTGCATACTTCTGTTTGGCATGTGGCTCCACTCAGTGTGATATTTTCTCTGTTCCAGAAGATTAAGCCCTAATCATTGCTTAATTTTTCTGTCCCATAGCTGCTATAGCTATTTAACAATAGGTAGTAGTTAGAGGTGGGGAAATGCTCAGACACTTAAAGACACTAAGATCTAAAATTCCTGCAGTCTCTTCATAACTGATTCATAATTGAGATGAACTCTCTGTGTGTTATACAAAATTCCTTTCATGCCTGGAAATGAGGAATAAGGGCTGTTGGTGAGACTTCTCCTTTCTTTTATATTGAGACCCATGGATTTGGTTTCTCCCTACATATAATGCATAGAACAAAAGTTTAAATATGGAAGACATTAAAAATGAAGAGGAAGGCAACTATTTAGAGAAGGTGGGTGCAAGAAGGTGGATGAAGATCAGTGCTGGTTGTGGTTTAACTTCTCAGTCTGAAAATCAACAGCAAAGCTTCTGAGATGGCTCTGTGAGATAGTGAACAAGCTGTGTTGACTGCAGCCTCAGCCGTGAAACTATTTAGAAAGAATGAAATTCACTACTCACAAGCTGCTTTTTTAGTCCTTCATTTGTTTTGCAATCCTTCCAGAGTCTGTCTGATTAGCTTGATTTAGTAAGGAAGCTGTCTGCTTTGGTAGCTTGTTTCCACTAATTGTCCAGCAGAGAATGGCTTGCAGCTCTGCTGTAGGGCAGAGTTTAAGGAACATTGCCACAACTTGGGTAGTGCTTATACTTAATCGGAATGCAGAACAGACTTGCACATGAGCAGAACATACTAGGCACAAACTTGTTTATAATGCTTTTTTTTTTTAATTGTAGAATTATAGACCTGATAAAGGACATATTGTTCAAGCCATGTGTTCCAAGTAGAATTTAGGGATTTCTACTGGAGCAGATAAATGTGTGAGCTTCAAACTAGTGCCAGGTTTCAGTTCTGGCACTGCCTACTGGGGCATCTATAAGCACCAATGCAGAGGACCAAGCACTGGCAGTTTTCTACTTGGTAGGTTGGGTTGGGAAGTTTTTTATGGCTCAAGCCATAAAAATGACACACATTTGTCTTGAAATGGTCATGTTGCCAGCTCAGACTAGTCACACTGCTAGTTGAAGCCCTGGAACTTTGACATATTTCTTTTCTCTTTGAGGAGTGTGATTTTAGGAGTCCAAGTGTAACATATTGTGTTAGTATTTTATATAGGGCAACAGTTATAAATCAGTTTGAGCAGTTGAAAATTGGTTCCTTTTCAGGACTGAGACTGGTGGTATGTACTGCCATAATCCATTTTTTGGGCTGGTTGCCACTTATTTAATAGGATAATAAAAGTGGAAGAATTACAATCTAGACTCAGAGGTGTGATGGGGGAAGCAAATGAGCTCTGGTTCAGCCTGTTTTCCTCTTCACCCTACTAGGCAGCCACTTAATAGCTGACTAGGAAGCAGGATACTTCTACATAAAACTTTATGTTGTAGGCTATATATAGGTCCCTTTTTTTTTTTTTTTTGTGTGTGTGTGCTTGCTTATTCAATACTGTTGTTGATTCTGCAGAACAGCTTAAGTGTGGCTGGCAGGTTTTCCCCAGCAGTCAGCATGTACCTCATGTCGAGGTGCACCCTGAGAGCAGAACCTCAGCAGTGGGCTGACAGCAGCCCTTCCCTGCACACAGCTCCTGCCTGCCTGCAGCTGACTGGGGGCTGTGTCTTGCTGGTGGCTGCTGCTCTTTTGTTGGTGTTGGATTGTCATCGGGTACTTCTAGAGGGGGAAAGCAAGTTGGAGATGGAGAGTTGAAGTTAAAATGTGTGTTGAACAGTGTAGGTGGGAAGGAAAGTTTGTGTTAAATCCAAACTTGAACGTTTCTGTGTTTTTTACTTCTTGCTGGTTTGGGACAGCATATCTGGCCAGAAGAACTTGAGACTGTCTGAAAGTGCTCACCTTACAGCATTCAAAGTTTTGGAGTCCACAGCAAGAGAGGCAGGAGAACTTGCATATCACACCCACAAAATTCTTAGTTCTAATAATAATTATTAAAAAAAAAAAAAACACCAAAACCAGCACAAAACCCTCTTTCCAAACCCTTAATCCATTGGCTCTTCTAGATGGCATCTCTAAAGTTGTCTGTTTCCAGTTGAGCTAAAGTCCTTCCAAGTACCAGTGTGAAGCAAGAGGGGAGGGCCTGTGCCATGGATTTCCTGCTTCATGCCTGGGCTTCCCATAAAAATGTGCCCTTTGAAAGTAGAAGTCCAGTGGCTGTCAGCAGGTATGAGTCAGCTATGCAGGAACTTTGATCTCCAGAGTACACATCTCCTTCTGGGAGCCAGGGAACATTGCTCTCTGACACACCTGTAAGGACATCTTGCAGATGTTACCATAAGCACTGTGACATGCATGAAGCAAATTATGCAGATGACCATGCTTTCTCCAAGAGAGGTTACATTACAGCTATAATATGCTATTAAAAATAGCATAATTAAAGCTATAATATTAAATATTAAAAGCTAATAATGATATAAATAATATATTTTAATATTAAATATTAAAAGCTAATAATGCTATAAAGAGTTGGTTCAGCCCTGCTAGATGATCTTGGCAGATGAGATCCAGTGGCTCACTTCCTCCGAGGCACAGGAAGGCAGGGACCAGTGGCTGTCTCCTGCAGGGAATGGGCTCCTTTAATCTGCGGAAACCTGGCTGCTGTTATGGAGTAAACACGCTCTCACAGCTGAAAGCAGGCAATTTGTTCCTGTCCACCTAACTCATTGAAGCTGAAAGCCAAATGCAGCTGGGGGTGGTGGAGATGAATTGTCAAGGGGGCGGGCTGTTTCCTTGAGAAGCACTGACCACAGGTGTGCATCTCTATGTTGTAAATTTACTATGAGCTCCAGTGGAGCAATTGAGAAACATGACTTTAAAGGCTCTNATTATTGGAATATAATATTTTTTCCACTATCCCAACACCTTGGCAGTATGCTGACAGTATGCTCTCAGAGCTGGTGGGGAATGCTTGCAAATTTGGTTGTACTTAGAGTGTTCTCAGGGCCAGCTCTGTGCTCCCTGTACAGGACCTGAATGGATGTGTGTCTTCCTGGTTACAGCTTTTGTCCTAAAGCCCAAGATGTGCTGAATATTTTTAGTCAATTAATGAAAAAGGCAGCACTTAAGCAGAGGCTCTTTTGGCAAGGCTGAGTGCTCTGGTGAAGCTGAGCTTTACAGCAGTGCATGGAAGCTAAGCCTGCTATGAGCTGGATTTTGGTCTTCTCTTGAATGTGGAGGGTTCTTTTATATAGTGATAGAAATTGTGAGCCAATGCTGGGTGCCTGTGAGAAGGGCATGTGGGCAGCTCTGCTGGACGCTGATAAGGTCTCCTGTTCTGCCCAGGACTACTTCTTCCTCCCTACTTCCCACCCCAAATGAAAGCAGACAAGCCCTCCTCCTTAGCTTGGAAAAAATTACATCATAAGATCCCTGTGCCTGTCAGGAAGCTGGGAGGCTGTGAGAGCTTGCTAGCAAAGTGCAGTCGTGGCAGTGGCACCAACCCCAGAGAGGAAGAGCTGTCCTGTTCCTGTGATGACCTTTTCCTGTCATCAGGGCAGCAGCCCTGTGCCCAGCCTCTCTGGATGAGCCTGGTGAGATGGGATATTCTTGCTCTTGCTGTGAAGCCTGTCCAGGCTGTTTTTCCCCAGCTGTGCCTTTGGAGAGGGCAGTGGGGTGCTGGGGGAAGCTCTGAAGACACAGCTGATTGCTGCAGTAACCACAGTGCAACCACACAGACATTTTTTATGTCTATAAATATAAAATGAGCCATTCTTTATCTCGAGTAATGCATGTGTAGCATTGTACTCAAGGTGGTTCTCTTCTGCTGGCATTCCTCCCAGGAAATGCTGGATAGCTTTCTGAAATGAGTTTCCTTGTAGCATACTTAAATCATCACTGTGTCCCTCTAGTAGAAATGCCGATGTCGGTATGAATCTGAAAACTGTAGCTTGGAGGCATTTCTGGAGCAGAGATGGGCTGCCCATTGACATGCTCCAGCACCATAGTGTGACCTGATGGTTGTGCCATGGAGAGGGATGAAGGAGCTGCTGGCACAAGGGGGGGAAGGCACTGACCAGTTTGCAGCTCAGCTGGAAGGAGGACAGAAATGGTTAACAATAGGGCTTGTTTAGTTGTTGCTAGGAGACCCACTGCTTATGTGATGTAGACTTTTACCTTGGAACCTGTAATTAAAACCCAGTTGGGCTTAATCACCCCATAGCTATCTATTGTGTATCTTGGACTGGATGTGCAATCAGCAGCAAGCAGCCAAGTGGCAGATTCGTATCGTAATCTTGTAAAATTAGTCAAAACTGGTGTTAAAAAATCCCATACAAACAAAATCTGAGTAGAAACCAGACACTAACTACCCAGAAAGTCCAAATGCCATTCCAGGTCTGAAGTTACAGTATTATCTGTTTAGGACATACTGCTCTATTGTGAAACCGTGTAAATATTAACTGCTTTGCCTGAGCATTGGGTTAAAGGGTGATTACTGTTCTTGGTCACTATTCTGTATTATCACTTTTGTTTTGAAAGTTAGTAGATCTTTTTGCATTGATAAGATGGTACTGGATTGCTGCTGTGGTCTCTGCAGCTGAAGAGGGGCAGGTAAGGCATGCCCAGTGGCTGTTGGGCACAGGGAAGGTCACCTTGGAGGACTTTGCCTTCTAACACTCTGAATGTGAACTGGAGAATGCAATCCAGTTACAAAGCACTTTTACTTTGCTAGCTAGGACTCTGTAAGATTCCTGTACAATAATTCTGGTGGCATGAAAGGGAGTTGATACAGCTGTAGTTGTCTTTACTCCAGCATCTGCTGCAGGAGTTGGAGAGTAAACAAAAGCTTCCAGGTCACTTGTACCTTCTGTTGATTGGAAAGGGATTGCTGTAACAGTTTTCACTTGAAATGGAAGAAAGAACCAAAAAATGCGGTGCTGTAACATTCTGCTGTGAATAAGAGGAACTGACAGGCTGAGGGCATCCTGAAACATTGCAGAACTCTGGTTTGGGTGAGCTTGAAAAAAATGGAGCTGTTAGCAGTGTAATACAACCTAAGGAACAACTGTAAGCTCAAAGGGAGGGAGGTGTGAGAAACGAAGTGCACTCCTCAAAATTTTAAGAGTTTAATAAGGGTCAAATCAATAAAGCAAAAGTAACAGTGCTGATTATAACAGAGGGCATTTCAATCTATGACTAATTAAAGCTAAAGTAACTTGCACGTGAATTCGCAAAACTGTAGTGGTCACTTCACAAGGCCAAGCTGATGCAGAAAGGCATCCTGCCTCTGCAGACATGGCTTACCAAAGTCTGATCTTGATACCCAGCAGCCCTAAACTTAGCTCCATGTCTTAAAGCAGAACAGCAGCATGGCCGATCTGGTGATAAATTTTTCTTAAGCTGGAGCATGATATGGAAAAGCTAAAGCTGGCTCTTCTTTTCTGTGACTCTGAATTTGTAGTGTGATGGGATGATGTCTTGTGTGATGGTGCAAAGGACCGTCCATGGACCTCCACTGCCCACTTTGCTGATCATACACAGGTCTTGATATATCCAGACCCATTCCAAACTCTCTATTTTCTTGTCTTCACTACATAGCTGCACTTAATTTTTTTCCCTACCATTTTAAAGGCAAATTATTGGTGTGTGTGGGAGACACATTTCTGTATATAAATGCTGTTTCCTAAATGATGCTTTTATCTATGCTCTGGAGTGTATCATGCCTTTTGGGATGCTGGTTTTGTGACCTCCATCACATGCTATTTGGTCTTTTCCATACGTTAAAAATGCCATTACAAAATACCAGGTGGTACTTACCCAAATCAAAATACCAAAGATCTTAAACTGCTACTTCTCTTAAGCTAAGATCATAAAGCTGATGGGCAAGTGACAGCTGGAGAGCACTGAGTCCTTTGGCTCCTTTCTTTTCGTCCTCTGTACCCTAATGCTTCCTGTGTGGAATGGTGTCTCTACCTGAACAAATGTCTGCAGTGACCTGGGTCAGTTTTCTTGTCCTTGATTACCTGTGCATGAGTGTAGGCATATTGTTTTTAAAACACACCTCTTTTCTTTAAAATGACAAATAATCAGTTGTCTGTCTTTTGTCTTCTAGATAGTAAAGCCATAGTTGATGGAAACCTGAAGCTGATCCTTGGCTTGATATGGACCCTTATCCTTCACTACTCCATTTCTATGCCAGTGTGGGAGGATGAAGGTGATGATGATGCAAAGAAGCAGACCCCTAAGCAGAGGCTGCTGGGCTGGATCCAGAACAAAATTCCTTACTTGCCAATCACAAACTTTAATCAGAACTGGCAGGATGGCAAAGCACTGGGTGCTCTTGTTGACAGCTGTGCTCCAGGTAAGTTCTTCATTTTGATGGCCAGTGTTTTCTGTGCTTGTTATCCTTGTGGCTGCACTTCCTATGGGAGGAGGTTTTCACTCCTGAGATTAGGACTGGAATGAGGCTTTCAAGAAAACCAAGAGTCCAAAGAGATTAGCTGCAGGAAGCAGCAAGTTGTAAACTTCTTGGCCAAGAGAAATTCTGGCTTGTAGCAGAATGTGTGATTGCATTATGGGAGGCGCCACATCTAAGCTTTGTATTGGGTGCATGGGACAAAGGCACAAATGTTGGCTCCTAAGTGGAAGAAAGGATTGTTCCCACGGCAAGTGCCAACAACCTTTCAACTTCAGGGTGCAGTGGGAGACTTCATGTGTTCTCCTGAAAAAAGATTGCAGAGGGACCACAGAAGCTAGAAGCACAGTAACTGAAACTTCAGTGTTTAGCAAGCTGAGACTGAGCTGCTTAAGGCAAATAATTTGATGAAGTGTGAAACAGGCAACATTTCCTCACCTTCTTATAAAACAGCCTTGCTAGTGGGATTGTTGGTGCTCATCTAATGCAATCTGGGCTGCTCTGGCAAGCAATTGAAATTTTCTTTACTAAATATGCCGCAAGAGAACCAGTGAAACATAAAGGATGGTAGATGTATTTGTGCTAAATTAAGAGTAGTATCTTGCACAAGTTGCCCAGAGAGATGGTAGATGTCCCATCCCTGGAAACATTCAAGGTCAGGTTGCACAGGGCTCTGGTGAAGATGTCACTGCTCATTGCAGGGAGGGTCAGTCTAGATGACCTTTAAAGATTGCTTCCAGCCTAAACCATTGTATGTCTCTGCACTGATTAATGTCTTAGAGTTGTTTCAGTGAGCAGCATGTGCTTGTCTTGTTTTGGTTACTTGTTTGCAGCAGTGTAATACAAGGAGATGCGTTTATACTTGGTTTCTTCAGTTGAGGAAGCACCTTGGCAGATAACACACAACAACTGAAATGTGCTTGCAGGTTTGTGCCCGGACTGGGAGACCTGGGACCCGAAGAAGCCCGTGGACAATGCTCGGGAAGCCATGCAGCAGGCAGATGACTGGCTGGGTGTGCCACAGGTGAGGCCACCAACATCTGGGCTGCCTGTGGGGAGCAAGTGGCCAGCTTTGGCCTTGTGACTAGCTGGAGTTTAAATAGAGGAAAGCAGGTGGAGTTGCTTGGATGCTTTGAAGAATTACTGTTAACTCATGTAGAGTTGCCTGAGAAAGGGTGCACTGTAGTGAAACACAGTTACATTTCAGAGCTCTGATTGTAAGATTTTGTGTAGGTGTCTCTGCTGAAGACAGCTGCTTTTGCAGCATGTAAGGGGAAAGGCCCTGTGTGGTGGTGCCTGACCTGTTAGTCCATGGAGTGAGTTTGTTTTGCTGCATTGAATTCCACAGAAGAAAAACTTACTGGCTTAGGAAATCACCTGCTATGATAGTGTTCAAACAGAAAGCAGTATATTTACAAACTGGATTATTTTCATGCTGATAAAGTTGGACGGAATTCCAGAAGTCTCTGAAGCAGCTTGTATTGTGGAAACCAGAGAAGAGACTGGTCACAGGTTTTACTTTGCAAGCCTTGCAGTTCAGGGCTGTAGCATACAGGATTATTAATTGCTAACTTTTTCAGTATCGATTATTCTCATGTCAGTCCTCAACTTTACTGTTGTCTTGCCTTGGTACCTTTAAGCTTGTTGCAGTCTCCTGAGAACCTCTAGTAATCAAGGTGCAAAAAGCCCCCAAACCACACTGGGACAATAATGAGCTTCTTGATTTTCTTGCCTGGTATAATAAATGGTGTTGTGTGTATCAAAGGGAAAATAAATGTAAGAAATCCCATTAGCATGTGGGAGTTTTGAAATCTGTGTCATAGCTCTGTTTCTGTGTTGACATGTGGTAACCAAGCACTGGTAAGTATGCTTAATTGCACTGTCTTTCAGGTTATTACCCCTGAAGAAATTATCCACCCTGATGTGGATGAGCACTCTGTGATGACTTACCTGTCCCAGTTCCCCAAAGCCAAGCTGAAACCAGGAGCTCCTTTAAAACCCAAACTGAATCCAAAGAAAGCAAGAGCTTATGGCAGAGGTGAGGACTTGGTGAGCTGAAGCTGCATGGAGCAGTAACTCTTCAGAAAGCTGGGTGGGGTTTTCTGCTTATGTTGAACTTCAGACCTACTGTAACTGACTTCAAAGTTTCACTTGTATACTCTTGGTGTGGTGCCTGGTTTCAGAAATACATGGATATAGTCCAAAAGGCACTCCTAGTTCTAACATGTAAATTCCCCAGTCTGAACCTGTTCTGCAAGCTGCCAGCCTCCTGTCCACAGCTGGAAAAAGTGGCATGATACGGGGCTAAAACTACCGTGATGTGGAATTCTGGCCAGCAATATTGCTGCTGATGGTGATGATCTAGCAGAGAATGCTTCTTGTGATAAAGCACCCCTTAAAAGAAGAAAAACGTCGTCACCTCACTGTCTCTCTGAGCAGGCTCTCTGTAGAGACAGTTTTCCATTTCCCAGGCTTGATATGTGCTAGAATGGGCTGATTCCAAATTACTTACCTGAATTGGTTGGTAGTGTTGAATACTTTGCGTGTGTACAAAGATGGTTTGGTAGCCCTTGAGACATTAAATAGTGCTTGAGCCTTTGTTGGAAAGGTTTTATTTACTGATTGGAAGGACTGAAGGCTAAATTTGCTGATTGTCCTTTATACAACTGTAGATCTATGTAGGCATTCTTATTTTTAACTGACGTTTTAAATTGATAATTTCATATAACTGTTGATGAGGTTCTTTCTAGATTGGTGCACAGTCACAACTGAATAAGTAACAGATATTTACCTTTAGCATGGTTAGTATGTTGGAAGACATCTCTTCAGCATTACACTTGGTTCTCCCTTCCATCTTAATTTTTTTTTTTTTTTTTATGTCTGTGGGCTGCTGTTGGTCCTTCAAGATTTTTAGAATGAGTGTGTTTCAGAATTGGATATGCAAGAGTGAAATGGAAAAAAATCAAAACTTTCCTTATTTTTTTCTGATTTTCTTATTTGCTTGGTGTTTTTTAAACTTGATTTTCCATTGAAACTTAACTAGTGGAATGAAGGGACATGGACTTTAAGCACTTAAGAGCAATTGCTACAGTCAGAATGGATTTAGCACCTATCCGACTTGGGGTTTATGTCCTTTGTTGGTGCCTTCCACAGCCAACCACAATACACAGACACATTTTTCAGGCCCCAGATGTGTGACTGATCAGCCTGCCTCAATCTGTTAAGTCTGGCTATCGTCATGTTTTTATTCATTCAAAAACTGGAATTACTTTGTTGTCTGCTTTCATGTGTGTTCTTCTCTGGAGCTATTGTAATGGAAATTACTTTAGAGTGAGTTGCTCTTGAAAGATTTATGTTTTCCTGAAGTTAATTGTTGAAACAGAGTTACTAAATACACTAATGGATAATTCTGACTGCTAAGATATGTCAGAACTGGAAGGTGACTCCAGCAGCAAGAGGCTCAGTCCTTGATTGAGCAGGGTCTCTTGGACAGGTGAGAAACAGGTTTTTGTGCTTCCAGAAAAAGATGACTGTCAAGTGTGAAGTGGGTCAGTCTCAGCTCTTGTTATAACCCTTTTTCACATAAGCACTTCATGACCCCTCAGTAAGAGTCTCAGCTGTGGCACACTGCCCTGAGCACTGTGGGGGTTTGTGCTGAGGACAGCCCTGTGTAGAGCTGGTGTGAAATGGGCCTGCAGAGGGGATGTACTGAATTGTGCAGGTCATCAGTGGTGCACTAGGAGTTCTCATTTAACCATTCAAAGCAGACCACTGATAAGATAATAAAACATGGAATATTAAGTGTAGGCTAAGTTTTGTAACTAATGGTGTCCTGGCTGAAATTGTCTTCAGAGGACGATAATCAAGCCTCCTTGTGCTTGCAGAAGATGGGATACTTAACTTGAATACCATATCCTAATGCTTGTGGGATGGACTGGAGAGACACAGAGCAAATTCATAGCAGTTTCAGCTAGATGATAATCTAGGACTTAGTTTGAAAGAATATGTCAGTTGTTAACACCTTATCAGAATGCTCAGATTTCCTAGCAAAAACATGATCTTCCTTGCATTACTCTGAAGTTACTGTTTTCTGAAGATAAACAAGTTCAGGAATTCTGTTGTTCACAACCACTTCCTCTATAATCTATCAGACGTTGCACTTTCCATTAATTGTGCTGTGGAGCAGTAGTGCCCGGTTTTATGAATCAGCCAAGGAGTAATTGCCTTGGACGGAAGGGTATATGTTTGGGCTAGTCTGGAATCAGCAACTTTGGGAAGTTCTTCCACCCACTCAGTCTGACACCACCATGACAGATGTCATGACCTGGGACTGTGTACAGGGAGATGATGAAACCCTGCTGGTAAATGCATGCTCTAGCAGGCCCTGTGCTGGGGAATAAGGAAACTGATTAAAAGTTAAGTGGAAACCACATGGTATAGCAAGATTTTTATGGTTTTAAGAGGTTCCTGTGTGCCATTTGTACAGTGTGCACTCTGGCCAGGTAGTCTAAACAGATTTCAAAGAATAGTAAATCTGAGTGGTATCTGTACTGCTGGGTTTTGAAAATGGAGTAAGATAGGGCAGTACAGGTAAAAATTGTCTTGCTTAAAATAAGTATTTCACTCTTGGCTCTAGGGTAATGCCTTCACCTAAAGGCTTCCCAGAATTTCTCTCCTGCCTCTCTAGTCACCCACCCCTCCTGTGGTGCAATACACTTCAACATTTAGCTATGTGAAGCAGAGCAGCTCCTAAAGAGCAGCTAATGCACATATTCCACTTGCAGTGGCCAGCAGTGGGGGTGATGCTCAGTGCCTGTCAGGGTAACTTGCTTTTGCCTGAATCCAGATAGCAGCGGGGTTCCTGACTTGGTCAGAGATTGTAAGATGAGTTGAGTGCCAATGATTCAACTAATTTTTACAGATGCTTGTATTGTGAGAGAAGGCCTTATTGTGAGCATCATGCTCTGGGCACAAGGTAAAGACATGATGTGCAGGAGTCTGGGGAAACTGATTCTGATGGCTTGCAAGGGAGATTGGGTTAGACAGCCTTTGGGTAGCCTCCAAACTGTCTTCCCGATTTTGTAGCAGCAGCTAATGTGCTGTTCTGTATCTATCTCACAGGGATTGAGCCCCATGGGAACATGGTGAAGCAGCCTGCCATCTTCACAGTGGACACCATCAGTGCTGGGCAGGGTGACCTGATGGTCTTCATAGAAGATCCAGAAGGAAACAGAGAGGAGGTATGTACGTTAAGTGTCTTGTGTGGAAAAGGCAAATTGATCTGAATGCTGTAGTTGTTGCAGCAATCCTCATCTTTCACAAGTGAGTTCTTAACAAATAAGTAATCTAAAAAGAAATTGCAAAATCTCATTTATCTCAAGTGCAAGGAGCCTCAAGCTTTTCTTCATAATTCCCTTGAAAAAAAAGTCACTACCTGCAACTAAGCAACATAACTCCAGTGTCCAATAGTTGCAGAGCTTTAGCTTGACTGGCCAAGTACACTCTGACCTGCTTTTAGATAACATACATCACTAAATCACTGTCTGCATTTACTCATTCTGCAAGAATGGCTAAAGCAACTATTTAGATGCCATGAATCATTTTGAGTTAAAATGCTGGTTTTAGTGTTTATAGAAACTTCTCATCCAAGTGTTCCACTTGATCATGTTACAGCATTCCAGAAAAATACAGCTGTACATTGAACTTACTGTCTCCTCATTTTTGGCCTGTCTCAATAGAGCAATTAACAGCAAAGGAAAGGGCTGGGCTAGGGAGAAGGTGGCTTGCTTCTTCTCTTGTAAAGACAAAACCACTGTGATTTTTTCCATGTGAGAAGAAGGGAATAGCAAGGATCCCTGCTCTCAAAGCAACAAGTGTCTAACGTTGCTGACTCTGGAAATAGATTGCAGTATCAGTAAAGAGTTCAGCTGGCCTGCATAGGCACAGCTTGATGATGGATGTGCTTTCTCTCCTAGGCAAAGATAACACCGGCCAATGACAAAAACAAAACCTACTCAGTACAGTATGTTCCAAGGGTTACTGGACCTCACAAGGTGAGTTTTATGTCAATTACCAGTATTCTCTTGCTAGACCTGCTGCTCTGCTGGTTGTTAGCATGAGCCTCTGAGGGCTCCCTGTTCACTCATGGGTAAGAGCTACACCAGGCATCCTGAAGAAAAGTTAAATTGATGTGGCCATAGTTCTCTAGCTGGCTTTTGGGCTATTCCCTTCTCAAGGGGGAAAGAAGTGTGTGTTGGGACAAAGTGCATTTGTGTTTGGATATCAAGTGCTACAACTGGGCCACTTCGTGAAACTCACAAAGCCAGTTTTGTGTCACAGAGACACAGATGAAAGCAACAGGTTGTTTCTATAATACATCTCTTTGCTGATGGTGCTGTACACTGTAGGGATTTTGCAGAGAAGGATTCCCTACCTTTGTCCCTGGATGCCCACAGATGCAGGTTTATGATGGGTGGTCCTGTTGCTTTGACACTTCCTAGGGTGGCTGGTCCTCATAGCCAGCCTGAAAAGATAAAATGCAACTTCTGCTGTCACTTTATTCCTAGATGGAGATCCACCTGGTATTGGCACATCCTGATTCAAGCTTCCCTGCTGGTGTGCCTGAGTCTGTAATTAATAGAACGTAAGAAGGTGGCCAGCAGTTAGCATGGATGTGATGAGGGTTGTAGGATGGATGGTCCCTCACCTCTGAGGGAGAGCCTTTGTGTTAGGAATGCAGGTGCTTGACCCTGTGCTTGGCTTTATGGTGGTGATCTGATTTCTGCCTCTGCCCAGTGGGTCCAAGCTGATGCTGTCTGTCTCTAGGTTTCAGTCCTGTTTGCTGGGCAGCACATCTCGAAGAGCCCATTTGAAGTGAATGTTGACAAAGCCCAGGGAGATGCAAGCAAAGTGACAGCGAAGGGACCGGGACTGGAGGCAGCAGGGAACATTGCCAATAAACCTACTTACTTTGACCTCTACACAGCAGGTAAGCAGGATAAGTGATGATGGAAATCCTGCAGTTTCCTCAAATGTAAGAACCTAAGGCCTCGGAGGAAAAAAAAAGCTGAGAAGTGGATGAGGATTTGTAGCCCTGTCAGGCACATAGGTGAAATAAGAACCGGGCTGCTCAGAAGGCTTCAGCTGCGTATGAAATTGAAGTGTGGAGCTGAGCTGGGGCAAGAGGGTGCTAAGCCAAACCCAGAAATTTGCCATGAATTTTCTGGATGGCAGCAGTCAAGTTCCTGGCTGGTTTTTCCCCGACTCATTTTAAACAGGAATGTGACACATTGAACATAAATGTGAAGGATAAACTGTGAGCAAACTAAACGTGCAGTATGTTCTATATTTAGCTCTGCAGAAAGAACCTGCTGCAGTGCTACTTTGAGTTCTTACTTCAATGATGAACTGGTTTCAACCTCTATTGTAATTATTAGAGGGCTACTATCTTCATTAGGGCATCTCCATCACATTATTTGTTAACTGCTATTAGGCCAATGCTGTAGCCTAGAGGAATGAGTCAATAGGATGCTACAAATGTTAATTCATTTAGAACAATGTGAAACTACTTAGGGCAGTTACTTGTAGCATTTAAACACCAAAATATGCTGAGTAGCATATTTGAAATTGCCTTCTGCCTGAGGGAGCTTAGGAATAAAATTAAATGTGGTTATAGTCAGGGAAGTATTATGTTCAGCCTCTAATTGGGAGAGGGAGTGGGCTGAATCATGTAAAGACATGTCTGGCCTCTGAAAGTGTATAGAAAACTGTTTTTGTTGTATGATGAGTTGAATAAGATGTGAGAGGAGCAGGTGTCTGACCAAAAGTGAATACATATAGTCCAGCAGAGAGGATCCTTGTCAGACCAGCGTTCAGTTGTCCAATCTCTTAATCTAAACCACTTCAAAGCTTGAGAGATTGAACTGACTGGTGAAGCTGTGGGCTGATCTGCGATAGAGGTGCTACAGGGTGGTACCCCTAGGGTAACCAGGCTGTATGTACATTCAGTACTATGTTGTGAAACCCTGTGGCTGGAGCAGCAGAGCCCTGTCAGTTTGACTTTATGGAATGCCACTGTGCTGTCTTGCCCACTCCCTGCTCAAATGTTTGATTGCTGTCAGCAAAAGCTGACCGCAGAGGCAGTGCCTAGAACTGGCAGCAGAGGATGGCTGGCTGAGCTGGTAGTCTAAAACAGGGTGCCTGTTGCTGGTGGGGAAGCCAAGGCTCAGCTGGCTTGTTTCCTTTGCAGGTGCTGGTGTGGGTGATGTGATTGTGGAAGTGGAGGATCCTCAGGGGAGAAGCCTTGCTGACGTTGTAGTGGAAGACAAAGGCAACCAAGTCTACCATTGCACCTATAAACCTGTTCAAGCTGGTCCTCACATTGTCAAAGTGACTTTTGCTGGGGAGGCAATTCCCAAAACTCCTTGCACTGTTCTCATTGGAGAGGGTATGTTTTTTAAAAATGCATATAAATGTAGATGGCCACTTTTCTGCTCAGATGTGGTCACAGATTATGTTTGGATCATGCCTTTTATATTCTCCATACCTTTCAACATCTTGGTCCTGTTTCAGTGGGTCACCTGAGTACTCTCAGGGTAAACCAGTGCTCTCTAACAGTAATATGGCTTTTGTTGCTAGTTTCCTTTCTGCCTAAACTTACAAATGTTAAGCTGCCCTTGGAATTTTTTTGAGTAATTTATGCAGCTATGCAGTGTCTTGCTGTTTTCCACCCTTGTTCCTCAGATGACTATATTTACTGTTTTCCTCCTTAACAGACACCTAATTTGCTTTCTGTTCCATCCTTACGTGCTCCTATGCTTTTAGATCTCTGCTCATCTCTCCTGAGCTACCCTCCATTTGTGGAATTTTGGACTTCACTGCTAATGGCTTCATAGTTGGTAAGAGGTGTGCAGGATGCGCTGTCATGTTTGCTTTTTGTAAGCTTCTAGCCTGCAGTTTGTCCCAGCCAAAAGGTTTTTTGGTTTTGTTGGGGATGGGGAGCAAAGTTGCAAGTGAACTGAAGCCTTGTGTGACCCAGTCAGTGAAACTGGCTTAACCACAAGCTGCCTGATGCAGCTCTGTAAGTGCTCTGCAAGCTGTTCCCACTCCACGTCAGCCACGCTCCTGTGTGTTCCCACTGAGCTTTCAGAGCAGGCAGATCCACACACTCCCTGCTCACACCGCCCGGTGTAGGACACGGGGCCACGTTGGCTGCTGCAGGGGTGAGGGGAGAACCTGTAAGCTGTTGTATAATGAGTGAAAACCTAACAAGCTGCTTGGCAGACTTGTGCTCCTGCTGTAAGCACGGCGTGCTTGGGGGAAATGCGTGTTCAGTTTACAGTGCTGGGAAGCTGTGGTTGGTTGTAAGTCTCTTCAAACCTCTCAGGTCTCTGGTGTTGAAAACCTCATGGCAGCTGGGATTGTGTAATGAAAACTGTTCCTAAGTGCATGTAATTTCTGTAGCCACTCTGCAGGCACAGAGTAGTGCTTGGAGTAAAGAGGCCAAGATAAGCCTAAGCCGTGTGTAACCCTCCTGCCCCACCCTGCTTCAGTCTGCAGAGGGCTTGGTGACTTTGTTTCTGTGAAAGTGTGAACTGTGACAAGCTGGGGGGGTTTGACGACATCTTTTAAGAAAGCACAGGTGAAACTCAGCTTTGCTAATAGCGGTGTTCCCAGTCATGTGCTTCTGAAAGACCTGCAGGATAATACTGTTCACTCAGGCTTATCTGCAAACACCCCACACTGCAGTGGGCCTCAGCCTTAAAGGCGTCAGGAAGGTTGTGTCTGTGGTACATATCTCTATGTGATAGCTGTGTAAGTCTTGTTTTGAAAACTGGCATTGAATTGGAAAGCAGCAGGGCTTCAGTGTTTGCAATCAGTCTAAAAAATGGTCTTGGAGGGGGTCAGTGTTGCCTGGCTGCACTGACTGCCCAGCTGCCTAAAAGCCAGGGGGCATAGCAGCTGGGCAGACTCATGTCTGTCTGCCTTAATGCTATAACCTTGTGCTGAGAGCTAAGCTGTGGTTGCTCTGAGTCAACATAAAGCTAAAGGTTGTCCCAGGCTGGCTAGGCTGCCTGAATGTTGAGATCAGAGACAGTAGTGATGCCTGAAGTTGCCTTGCAGCCTGCAACCCCAACGCATGTCGTGCCACTGGTCGAGGCCTGCAGCCCAAGGGTGTCCGTATCAGGGAGACGGCCGACTTCAAGGTGGATACGAGGGCAGCGGGGAGCGGTGACCTTGGAGTGACTATAAAGGGACCAAGTAAGTGCTGGGGTGAATCTGTGCTGTGCATGTGTGCTGGAGAAGGGGGAGGAGCAGAGCCTGGGAAAAGGAAGAGCAGGAAGGAGATGGTGTCCTGATGGAAGTGATGGGATCTGTATAAAAAGCCAGATTTCAGAAGGGTTTATTGGTACTTTGTGGCTGTTGGGGAGGTTTTGATCTGCAGGGCTGGATAAGATTATATCTGGTTTTAGTTCTTTCCATTTTAATGCATCAGTTAGCAAAACTGAGGAAATCCATGCATCTGCCTGCTGTGGTCTCCAAGCTTTATGGGTACTCATTGCACCTTCATCTAATCTGTGGAAGCAAGTCATGCACCAGGGTCTCTGGCAGGATGGAAATCCTGCTCTCATAAAGCTGGGAATGCTCAGAGCAGTATTCCTGATGGCACTAGCTGCTTGGGTACACAAACACAGGAGAAAAGGGACCCATGGGCTGACAGAGACCATCTCTGAGGATCCATCCCCAGGTCCCTTGGTCCTGAGCTCTGGATGTGACCCTCTGCCTGGCAGGCTGGGAGCACAGGGGCCGCTGGCTCATGCAGCTGCCAGCAGCAGTCCCTGTGTGGTACTCGGAGCCCACCGCCTCCCCCCAGCCTGGGGCAGCATTCAAAGGTGCATTGTATTGCCTTCACCTCCTCCACACACACAGAGCTCTGACTGTGCAGCTTCATGAGGCTGGGGGGGAAAAAAGCAACAAACGTATCAATGTAAATTTTAGCGTTTTAAGCTTTTCTTCCTGAATTCTTCATCTTGAAGAAAATGAAAAGTAGGCATTCCCTGCATATTTGTGGTTACAAAGTCTGACAAATGTTAAGCTTTTTTGTTTTAACATATGACACACATCATACTGCAGACTAAGAAAATAAAACACAAGGGAACTTATTAAGTCTGGTAACTTAAAATACTTTCTGCTGTATTTCTTCTGGAAGTGTTTGCTGTCTTTGTCCTAGAGGGCAGCTAGAACTAACCTCCCTTATAACCTGACCTTTTTTTTTCTGGTGGAAGAAATTTATTCTTGCAAGCTAAAATAAATACTAGAAAACATGAACTTGTCTGAGTAATTGAAAGCAGGATGGAAACTGTTAAGTTCAATGCTGAACTGATTTTTTTAACAGAGGGCTTGGAGGAGTTGGTGAAACAAAAAGGCTTTATGGATGGTATATATGCATTTGAATATTATCCAGCCACACCAGGAAAGTACGTTGTCACAATTACATGGGGTGGGCAAAAGATCCCAAAAAGGTGAGTAAAAAGTAACTTTTGGGGCTTTTTTGTCCTTCAGTGGGTTGTGTAGTTGGTGGGTGTTTAAAGCAACACTGACCTTTGAAGAAGCACTGGGGAGACAAGTTTGTGGCAAATTGTTGTTGTAACATTTTATAACAGCCTGTTTTCAGCTACAGGGTCTTGACAAAGCTCTGAAGGGTGATTTGCATCAGTCTTTCTAACACAAAATAATGAATAAAAAACCTAATTAAATGTGGATCATGCAGCTTGGACGTCACTTTAAGATTTTGACGGGATCTGTTATTTTAGTGTCCATGGGTATAGCAAGCAGAGCAAGTATTTGACACTCAGGATTTGTGGTGGAAGATGGTGATGGATTGGATGACCTCTCTGCTATAAAGACACTGCTGGGCACTGTGCCACCACCACATGATAGCATCTATTAATTTGGAAAATCCAATGTAAAACCTCATTAAAATGCCTGGGGTAAAACATAGATGCTGTATTTGTCCCAGTTTCTAATACCATGCTTTGTTTTTCTCTGGTAGCCCCTTTGAGGTTCAGGTGGGTCATGAAGCAGGTCCTCAGAAAGTGCGAGCCTGGGGGCCAGGACTGCATGAGGGAGTTGTGGGCAAGTCAGCCGACTTTGTGGTCGAGTCCATTGGCACAGAAGTTGGCTCTCTTGGTATGTTACTTGACTTAGTTTCCCTGAAATGTTTGTATCTTGCAATGCTAGCAGTGAACTCATGAGAAACAATAGGTTTCCCAACAGTAAAAAAACCATGTCTGTAAGATATTGTGGTCTAAACACAAACATCTATCAGCGTATCAAAGGCAAGTCCTAGAGATGAGAGTGTTAATCTCTGGTTTTGTGGGTTGAGAACCAGAAGGGAGTAATGGATGATGGATTATCTCCTATATTGCTGAAGAAGGATGAGACATCAGGCATGGTTATGGCTAACAAAAAGCTATTTGTGGAAGTGGTGTTAAATTAGCAGCCACCACAAACCTAACATGAGGAACCTACTTGTTCCTTTTTCAGGCTTTGCAATAGAAGGCCCTTCTCAGGCTAAAATTGAGTGTGATGACAAGAATGATGGCTCATGTGATGTGAAGTACTGGCCCAAAGAGCCTGGTGAATATGCTGTGCATATCATGTGTGATGATGAGGACATAAAAGACAGCCCTTACATGGCCTTCATTCGCCCGGCTTCAGGAGACTTCAATGCAGATAAGGTGAGGCATAGGAGTTCACTCTGGCATAGCATGCATTTGATGTGACTACAGTAGAGATGTTTCTAAAGCATTCTGGTAGCAGACTCTTAAGCTACCTCTGCTTAAAGCTCTGAATTTGCTTAGATATTACCCAGCCAGATATTCCCCAGCTTTTTCTAATAACACTGTTGTGGTTTTGATTTAATGTAATGAAAACTTGCTGATGTAGTATCACATGCTTCGTGGGGTTTGTGGAGGGGGCAGGTCTTCATACATAAATCACTCTAGTTTTGTTTCTCTTTCTGAGCTGCAAACTAATACTCTTGAGGTGCTCTTTTAGGTGAAGGCTTATGGCCCGGGCTTGGAGAGGACTGGCTGTATAGTGAACAATCCTGCTGAGTTCACAGTTGAAACCAAGGATGCTGGGAAAGCACCTCTGAAAATGTATGCACAGGTAGGAACTCAAAGGCAGCTGTGTGAAACTGCAGCAAAAGGGCTTTAATACTGCTTAGAAAAATGCCTTAAGTATTTCTACTCACACACCACTTAATTCTGGGCATGTGTAATTCAGTCAAAGCTCAGTGCTTTGATCTGTGTAATGTAGTCAGGCAACAACTGAAGACAAAGTGACTGCTCTGAAGTGTATGAAGTACGTGGCTTTGCTTCCTTATTTGGAGTCTCCTCAGCAAAGCAAGGTAATTTCCTTGAGCTGTCATTTGGGAGCACTGAAGTGTCTCTGAGCCTGTGAATTTTCTATATGTTGTAGGATGGTGTATGGATGAGGAAGACTTACAGGAGTGTAAATTGCATGTGTCTTCAGTATTTCTGAGCTGCAGTTCTGGAAAAAAAAACCCTGACACATTTTGGAACAGCCTTGGGCCGTTCAAACTGTGCAAACATTTTTGAAGTACCTGAATCTTCTGATTGTATTACTGCTTTTTAGGATGGAGAAGGAAACCCTATTGATATCCAGATAAAGAGCAAGCCTGATGGTGTGTTTGCCTGCTCCTATGTGCCAGTTAAACCAATCAAACATACAATTTCTGTTGTCTGGGGAGGAGCCAATGTGCCCAACAGCCCATTTAGGGTAAGTACAGAGATGAGTAGTTCTTAGTTCTAGCCAAATAGGACATTGGTGCTCACAACTACTTGTTATCAACTAGGATGATAAAACCCTTCTATGAACTTCAAGGAGGTGTGCCCTTTGCTTAATTTTTTTTAGAAATTGATCCACTTGTATAAATCTTTGTTTTTGCAAGCTCACATGGTGGTCTCCTATCAGCCCAGCTTCAGCCTAGGCGATTTGGGGCCTTTCATATGTGTCTGTTATCCTGTAGCTCCTCTCCAAGTGATGCTTTGACTTGGCTGTGATCTCAGGTGTGACAGAGATCTGTGGTTCTGATCCTTGTGAATTTGTGTAGGTCCTTATTGGTCAGGGGAGTCATCCTCAGAAAGTCAAAGTCTTTGGACCTGGTGTGGAGAGAACTGGCCTGAAAGCAAGTGAGCCAACCCACTTCACTGTGGACTGCACAGATGCAGGAGAAGGTAAAAGTAGGCTGGGCTGTTCTGTGGTATCAGAAGCACAGGTCATGCAAGGAGGGGATAATGTACTGTTCCATGCTGGTTTTCCTTATTCAGTGGAAAAACCTTGGGAAGCAGAACATTGCAGTGAATTGTGATGTGATCTGTTACATTAGTTAATATGGTGACTCAGACAGCTAGAAATGGGAGTAGTCTGGCTGTTTGGTTGGCAATGTCTATGCTGTCCAGTAGCAAAACCTCCACTTGCTTTTCCTAGGTGATGTCAGCGTTGGAATTAAGTGTGATGCTCGTGTGGTCAGCAGTGAGGAAGAGGACATAGATTTTGACATTATCCACAATGCTAATGATACATTCACAGTGAAATACTCACCACCTGCTGCCGGACGCTATACTATTAAAGTGCTTTTTGCAGGAGAGGTTTGTAATCTTCATTTTGCAACCTGATGTTTCAAGAATCTGTTTATCTGCTCTTTGATCACCATGTATTTGCCAGTTCACAGCTGGCTCTTTCCACATCAGCTCACGTGCACTTGGTTTGGTCACTGTTTCTAAAATAATGTAAAAAACGGAAACTTCTTTTGTAATACTTGCATGCCTGCAAGTGAGAGGAGTTGGGTGGGGACACTGAAATTGGTGTCATGTGTTGGACTGGCATAATGAGTGTGGTCTCCATGGTGGAGCAAGGCTTCCTCCTAAAGAGAAAAAAACCTAAGTGACTTTTCAAGGAAAATAGGGGAAAGCAGTTTTCCTTAAAAATAAAAAACAGAGAGACAAACTGAACTTTGCCCAATATTTTGAATTATACTACTCAGTAAGGCAATGTTTAAGTGAGGTAAAATTTTACTCAAGATGCTGTAATTAGAGCAGAATTAGCTTAGAATTATCTGTTTAATTTTGGCTAGTGGCCTGATTATTTTTGGAATTGTGTTTCTATTGCAGGAAATTCCTGCCAGCCCATTCAGAGTTAAAGTGGACCCCTCGCATGATGCCAGCAAAGTGAAAGCTGAAGGACCTGGGCTGAACAAAACTGGTGAGAGCTGGGTTCATGTAGTGTGAGCAGTACTGGATCATGAGGAGCTGTTGCAGGATGGTCACAGCCTGGCTGAGCATCGCTGGGATGCAGCAGCAGAGTGGGGTGTCAGGCAGTTGCAAACAATGCCTTTCCCTTTGCATTTTGCTTGACTGGGATTTATTGGTACTGAATGCTTCTTGATAAGAGTTTGTGTGTGCTGTGTGTAAATTAGAATTAACATTTTTCTTCAGGTGTGGAAAATGGCAAACCAACACACTTCACTGTGTTCACCAAGGGAGCTGGAAAAGCACCATTGGATGTGCAGTTCAGCAGTTCAGTGCCAGGAGAGGCAGTGATGGATCTGGATATCATTGACAACTATGACTATTCCCACACTATTAGATACACACCCATACAGCAGGTAGGTACAAGAGTGAGCAACTCATGTTGCTGTAGTGCAATGACCTCCCTCCCTTGTACCTATGTACAGAGGAAAAAGCAGAAAAAACTGGCCAGGGCATCCTGTTCCCTAGGATCCCTAATACTTGCAGTACAATGGGAGTTGGAAAGCAGTAATGCAGTTTTTCTGGTGTAGTTATTAATAGCTTGCCATTGTGTTCTCTTCTATGGCAAAGAGAGATACTGATGCAGTATCACACAGCTCACATCATTGTTCCATACCTTATCAGTTGAAGAAGAAAGGTGGCAAACCTTCCTAGACTCCACACTGGAGCTGACTGCTGCCCCAGTCCTGCAGAGTTGGGATTGTGGTGTGCTGCTTGTCAGCAAGCTGCTGCTGTCAAAAGAGCTGGAGTGCAAACCAGAGCAGGGACAAAAAGAAGAGTTTGGGTGACACTGCACTAGTTCCCAGTAGGCAAGTGATAAAGTTGGTGCCTTTCTAGCAGCACCGTTAAAGAGCTGAAAGTGGAAGCTCCTAATAACTAGAAGTATTTTTCCTTATGCTGTACTTGTATGTTTGTAAAGGGCCACTAAACATCAGAGGGCACAAGTCTCGTATTTGTGAGGACATAGGTGCTCTGGTGCTGAGATTAGTGTTTTGCTGCTCTTGTTCTCCTGAACAACCAAATGCGCCACTAGGTCATCTGCTCCAGCTTCCTTGAATGGAGCTATGTAACAGTGAACTGATAAGGAAGATTGCAGTATTATTTAGCTGATAATGCTGGTTCAGAATTCTTGGAAGCGCCATAGAGCTAGCGTTTGTTTTTTGATAAAGCAGTTGCATGATCTCAGGATGTGGCTGCCATGCCTGTTTGGAGAGGCTTTGGCTTGTTTAGTCAGATTGGTATGCAGAAGGGAGCACTCCTCTGTACTCCATGCGTTCATGAGCCATACCAGATTGCTGTGTTTCACCTGAAAATCACTGGTGAAAGAAGCCAGGATGCCCAAACCAGATTTTCCACTTGGGTCTTCCATCTGGAGAGATACCATGGGTCATGGAAGAGCTGCAGGCTTACAGGAGATGCTCACAGATAGCAGTGGTAGGAGAGCAATGGTTAAAAAGAGATGAAAATAAGACTGCTCAGTAATTAGAGCAGCCTCATTGTTCCTCCTGCTGTGAGCACATAGGTCTCTTCTGGACCCTGTCCTTCTCAGATTCCTAAGCAGTAGCTTATGAATGAGACTGTGGACTCTCCAGAGCAGGGAAAGGATGAAGTAGGTAGTTAAATTCCTGACGGGCAGCGTCACTTGCAGAGCAGCCTTGGTTTAATGCTGTTTGTTTGGCCTTATCTATCTCGTGGTGTTGCTACAGCTACCCATGTGTATGTTTTCTAAAAACAACTAAAAATAATCATGGAAGCTATTCACTAGCTTGCATGAAACATCCATGATTATTTCACTTGGGAGCAGAACTGGCCAAGAATGTAAAGTAAGCAAACAGTGAATATAGCTAAAATATGGACTGCGGTAGGAGAGAATAAAAGGAACACACATCATGGGCTGGAGCTTGCCGTGGCTGTGCAGCATTCCAGCCAAAATACACAAGAGCATTAATCTTTCTGACTTGTAGAGCTTAAAGCCCTGGTATTTCAGATGCTGTAATAATACGGCCTCTTTGCAGTCTTAGCTTTGGCCTCTCCATGTGGTGGAAGGGGATACCTGGTCTGGAGCAGTGGGACATTCATTCAGCTGTCGGGTCTGAGTGCCGGGACGGTGGGAGCCAGCCTGAGCTGGAGGCTTTGCCAGGCAGCTTGAATATAGTCTAATTAAATTTTGGAAACAACTGTCTTTTTTGCTCTTCCTGTATTAAATAAAAACCACTTAGTACTTTGAAGGGCTGCAGTGGTGTGAGAGTTTTAGTGTCTGTAAACCAGTAAATTTGGCTGTGGCCAGATAAAATAGCTTTGTTGATGTGGTTATGTACTGCTTGGGTGTTGGTGTGTCTGTGTGAAGTGAGGAACTGAGCTAACATGTAAATTCTCCAACTAGGGTCCAATGAAGGTTTTGGTAACTTACGGTGGTGATCCTATCCCTAAAAGTCCTTTCACGGTGGGCGTTGCTGCTCCTTTAGACCTAAGCAAAGTTAGAGTCAATGGACTCGAAAACAGTAAGTACCTGTGGGCTGGAAGCCTCTGAAGGGTCTCTGGAGTCTGGGTGATAGCCAACATGTCCTGCTGGAACAGGAGCAGGCAAAACAATCTCCTTTTTAACTTGCTACAGCTGGGGATCAACCAGCTCCAACTTTATTACTTAACCACACTTATTCAGGTAGTCCTCTTGGGGACTGAATTTCAGTTCAGATTGTTTGTTTGTTTGTTTTCTTTTTTGCTGAGATTACATAGTAATGTGGAGAAAACATGTATTTGGAGTTTGGTCCTTTGTGGTAAACAGAGCTGGTTGCTTCACCAGGCTGAGCACTCACTGATGAAATCTGTTTCCCTGAGGGCTAGATGGCTCTTCAAATGTATCAAACTATTACAATTCACAGTGTGTCATTCATGCAGTCTTTTTGTTTTCCAAAAGTAGAACTCAAGACTGTGAAATATTGCTGTTTTCCTGAAATGAGCCTCTGATACTGTCAGACCACACCTTACAGTCTTGTTCTCCCCTGTAGCTTTGTAGTGTCAATTAACCAAAGCTTTGGGGGNAGGGTGTTTTGCCTGCAGAGGAATGCAGACTGAGCAGGGCTCTGCCAGTACCTGCTCCTTCAGTGATATGTGCATGGGAGATTCCTTGGACCACTGATGTTAAGTAATGTAATATGGGTTTTGTCTTTTTCAGGAGTGGAAGTAGGGAAGGACCAGGAATTTGTAATTGATACCAAAGGAGCTGGTGGGCAGGGTAAACTGGAGGTTAATATTTCCAGTCCTATGAGGAAAGCTGTGCCATGTCTGGTGGAACCAGTTCTAGGTAAAGAATGCAGCACTGCAAAATACATCCCACGGGAAGAAGGACTGTATGTGGTGGATGTGAGTTATGATGGCAACCCAATCCCAGGGAGCCCCTACACTGTGGAGGCCACATTACCTCCAGACCCCTCCAAGGTAAGTGAACAGTATAGGGCTGTAACATCAGCTAATACCTGAGAACTGAATTGCAGGCTATTGCATGAGACTTGGCTTGGTCTTAACCAAAACATACCCAGGAACATACATACTCAGAGTGCTCAGTGATTTCTTTCTCAGCCTCCCATTCCTGTAACTCTGTATTTGAAAAAAACATTGAACTAATAAAAAATATGGCAAACATCCTGCATAATGTGGCAAATTTAAGTATTGCTCCAAATTTAATAGAAGTCTGTCTGATAAGTGTCTCTGATGTTTTAAGATGCTGTTTTTCTCAAGAAATCTATTTCTAGAAAAACATGTGTACAGCCATCAAATATTTTAACATTTCCACCTGGTATTTCCCATGGCTATATAAAAACAATTATGGTGAGATTATAAATATCCTTGCCTAGAAACCTTTTTGAAGGGGAGGTACCAGCTTTGCAGTAAAAATGGGCTGAGTGGCAAGGGAGACAGGCTCTTAAAAATACACAGAAAGTACTGTTAATTGGGTCACACATACAAGGAAGTCTAACGAGGAAGTCTTCTGGCAATAATATGGAAAAGGCTGTTTAGCTCAACTGCATATTCTCTTTTAGGTAAAAGCTCATGGTCCAGGTCTTCGAGGGGGCCTTGTTGGAAAACCAGCCCAATTTACAATCGATACCAAAGGGGCAGGAACTGGAGGTTTAGGTTTGACAGTGGAAGGCCCGTGTGAAGCTAAAATTGAATGTTCAGACAACGGCGATGGAACCTGCTCTGTCTCCTACCTGCCTACGAAGCCTGGAGAATATTTTGTGAACATCCTCTTTGAAGAAGTTCACATTCCTGGTTCACCCTTTAAGGCAGATATAGAAATGCCATTTGATGTCTCTAAAGTCATTGCCACGGGCCCAGGTCTGGAGCAGGGTAAAGTAGGCGAGGCAGGGCTGCTGAATGTCGACTGCACGGAAGCGGGTCCTGGGGACCTGCGGGTGGACATGGTGTCAGACACTGGTTCCAAAGCAGAGGTCCAGATTGATGATAACAAAGACGGGACCTATGTCGTTACCTACGTGCCACTCTCAGCTGGCATGTACACAATCAAGATGAGATATGGAGGAGAGCAAGTGCCTAAATTCCCAGCTCGAGTCAAAGTGGAGCCAGCTGTGGACACAAGCAGAGTTAAAGTGTTTGGGCCAGGAGTCGAAGGAAAAGGTGAGACTAACTATTTTTATCAGAATTAATAGGACTTGCAGTCCTTTCTGAGTATTCTGAGCATTGAAAGTTGTAAAAGGCTTGTGTGTTTCCATGGTGATCCTTGGACAGATAGGAGTCTCATGTTCCCAAACAAGTTGTTTATCATGCTGCTACACCAAATGTTTTGTTGTTGGAATATATGCACTTCTTGAAGTGACTCTTCAAACCGTTTCCTGTAGATGTCTTCCGAGAAGCTACAACTGAGTTCACTGTGGATGCTCGACCTCTAACAAAGGCTGGTGGTGACCACATCAGGACACAGATCATGAGCCCATCTGGCTCCCCCACAGACTGTCTCATCCAAGACAACGCTGATGGAACGTATTCAGTGGAGTACACGCCATTTGAAAAGGGTAACCTTGGGGATTGTTTTTTTTTTTTTTTACTTAAAAGGGGAAAACCAAGAGCTTGCTCTTTTGCTACTTTCATTTGGCAAATCCCCGAGGTCTGCCAGTAACTTTTTGGCATCTTTGCAAGAGGTCTGCCAAGAGAGGAGCTAATTCTGCAGGAAGTAGCTCAATTTTGACTTGAAGAACTTACTTTTACAGTAACTTGTCTTTAGAAGAACAGCGTGTAGATGGAATCTCAATTACAAAACACTAGTGAAGTCTTGTGAAATGCAAGAGGAAACTCTTGCGCATGTACTGACATTCAAGTGTGTAGCATCCTATGTTAAGTGATGAGCACATTTAGGGAATTCAGGAGATGTATCCCTCTTCTTAACAGGTCCACACACAGTCAGCGTGACGTATGATGGTGTGCCTGTACCAAATAGTCCCTTCAGAGTGAGTGTCACAGAGGGCTGCCATCCATCACGTGTCAAGGCAGAAGGACCTGGACTTACAGAAGCATTCACAAATCAGCCAAATGCCTTTTCGGTTGTCACCAGGTGACGGGGCCTGTTTGATCTTGAAGGAATCGGATGGGAGGGAGGAGGGTAGTGGTCTATGCAATGCTGGATGCTTAAACTCAGTACAAATATTTATAAAAAGGCCAAGCTGTGGCCAGCTGATGACTGTGTGTGCTACCTCATCATCTACTCTGCTCTGCAAACATTCAGCATCAGGGATTGATAGTTACTGAGGAGAAAATTCTAGGAAAATTTGACTGAGTTAGTGCTGAACAGCTTTGCCTGCCAGCACATGCTGAAGGCTGAACATCAGCAATCAAGACACAACATTTCCGAAAAGGATGAAAATGCACCCAGAGCATGTGAAGTCTACAAAGCTGTTTTAGAAGCAGGTGATTCTAACAATGTGTATTTTTGTCTTGCAGAGGGGCTGGAATTGGTGGCCTTGGAATAACTGTTGAAGGACCTTCAGAATCTAAAATTAGCTGTAAAGATAACAAAGATGGGAGCTGCAGTGCTGAGTATGTTCCTTATGTTCCAGGAGATTACGATGTTAACATCACGTATGGGGGAGAGCATATTCCTGGTAAGAGCTCTTGCTTGGTGGCTTTCATGAGAGGGAAGAAGCCAAACTATGGACTCACAACCAACTGAGAACTCTATCTCTCTTGTGCTGTGGAATGTTGATGTTATTTTGACTTTCTGCTTTTCCTCAGAATTCAGGCAGCAAAGGCAGTGGCATTTGCTCAGATGGGTACAGATGAGTGGGACAGGAAAAGGGACTCTAACCCTTGACAAATAACTGATATTATCCACAAGTGGGTGTATGTGGATGCATTAAAGATCCTGTTCTGCAGTAAGAGGAGTTGTTTCCAGTTGTTCCCATTCTCTTTGTTGACATACTGAACTTAATAAGATATAAAGAAATGTGTTGCCTCCATGATGCTTCGTTTACACTTCTGGTTTCTTTCATGTTTGGTTTTTTCCTGAGGTGTGAGAAGCAGATGGGTCACAGCAGAATTGTTGTCAACAAATCTGTGGAAATGTAGGAGCACCATCATTACACTTCTGTCTTTTGCAGAAGCAGAGGCATAGTGTGGAGGCTATGGGATTGTCATTCCTGCTTGCAGCAGAGGGATAGTAATAAAAAAGCCTAAGGGAAAGTAGGGAAAAAAAGGCCTTTTGTTCTCTGTGACTGTTAGACTTGTGATATTTAACACTTACTATGTCAACTTCCAGGCAGTCCTTTCAAGGTTCCTGTGAAGGATGTTGTGGATCCCAGCAAGGTGAAGATAGCAGGACCAGGTCTGGGTACAGCTGTTCGAGCCAAAATCCCTCAGTCCTTCACTGTAGACACCAGCAAGGCAGGAATAGCACCTCTTGAAGTGGTGGTGATGGGACCCAGAGGTAAGAACCAAAGTATTCCATCTGTCTGTGCCCATATCTGTGTTTTCGCAGGTAACATGGTCCTGGCCCTGCTTACAAAGGTGGTGATGCCACTTGAATGAGCATTTCCCTCTGGTCCTGTTCATCTGTCATGTGCCCCTCGGCAGCTGACCCACATGTCGTGCTGTGAAAGGAGAGCTGTGTCCTAGGTGGTTCTGCTTTGGACAGTGTCTTTGATGGCTTTAGCCTAATCACCCAATCTTCAGGGCTGGGAGAAGTGATGTGAGTAACCATCACCGGTGAACAATTGTGTGTTAAATTTTAGCCTTCAAAAAGTCCAAAGTCGAACATGTGAACAGGGACTTGGGAAACCTGTGTCAGTGACTTGCAGGAGTCTCTGAATCATGGTGAAACTGCTCAGTGGTCCCCAGCAGGCAACAAGGCCCTCAAGTGATAGCATTAGTGGTGTTTGCATTAACCTAGAAAGCCGTGTCTCAGTGGCACAGTATCTTGGCAGTGAGTACCTGTTGGCTGCAAGTCTCACCTTGCTGGGAGGTGAGAGCTGCCTCCCCACAGGAGTGTCAGGTCTTGCTGTGCAGGTGCCCCGCAGGTAACACTTCTTTAATTCTAGCGGCTGAGACGGATTCCCAGGGATGGCGCTCCCCATTGAAAGCAATTTCGGATTTCTTTAAAGGTGGTCCAAAGGGTGACACTGAGACAGGTTTGAACTCTCACTGACTACTGGCAGTTTGGGTTCTTGGAAATCCGGTTGGCAGCCGCAAGAATCATCTGCAGGAGGGGAGTGGGAGCCAGCGGTGTTGCTTTTAGGCTGTGCATGGCAACTATATACATTTCTTTTGTGCTTGCTTTACTACTAATCCTTTCTGTGTTTTAAAGCCAACTTGTAATTGTAGACTGCTTTGTGTGTTGATCTGTGTGACATATCAGTTCAATCTGTTGTAGATTTAGCTTAATGCAAATTGAAATAATTGATCCTGCTTTCTTAGGTCTTTGGCAGCTTGCAGGGTGTTCTTGCCTAGGCAGCAAGCCTGCCTTTCTAAACACCTGATTGTGAAAGACTCAGCTGGTGAATGCACCAACTGGCTTTAGAGCTCAATTCTGTGCAGTGAATCACAGTAATAATAAGTAATCTTGTAAATCACAGTTCAGACAATTACAAGCATTATGTATTTT
The DNA here is from genome assembly GCA_013397295.1 of Polioptila caerulea. NCBI lineage: Eukaryota > Metazoa > Chordata > Aves > Passeriformes > Certhiidae > Polioptila > Polioptila caerulea. Next base: position 726,641 of record VYXF01010568.1, read on the forward strand.
CTGTCTTGAAAGATCTTCAATGCACTTTTAGCAATTGTTCTTGACCTAGACTGTACCAAAAGGCAGATCTTTCTCCAGTATTTTCATGCTAGCATTTGTTTACAGCAAGAAGATGGGAGCCCAGAGTGCAGTGGATAAAAAATCTATCTCAAGTCAATGGCTTTGAATACAAAATAAGGGAAACTGGTCATTGATCCAAGCCTGTTGCTTTCATTAAAAAAAAAAAAAATTGATATTTGTTACCAGCTGTAAATGAGCAGTGCATCTTGTAGATTTGTGCAGCAAATGACTGTATTTTAATAGCATAGCTGAGAAAAATCATGTGTTGCTTTTTTAGGAGTTGTGGGACCTGTTAATGTGGTAGACAATGGAGATGGCACCCACACAGTGGTGTACACCCCTATGCAGGAGGGACCCTACATGATCACTGTCAAGTATGCTGATGAAGAGATTCCTCGAAGGTAAGGTGATAAGAGAAACTTTGGAGAACTGAAGATTTAAAAATGCAATTGTGTTCTCCCAGCACATGAGCACCATTTAAGGACTGTCTGTGTTCCTTTCTACTTAACCAGTGCAGCTCCTTGCATGACCTCAGGGTTCAGTGGTGTTTTGAGCCCACTGCAGCTACAGCATGCAGTGTAAGAGGGCTGTATCCACATATACCTCAGCATGTACTGCAGCAATGATCAGCCACTGACTTGGGAGGAGGGGAAATAATGGGTTTCTCTTTAAGTCCCTTCAAGGTGAAGGTGCTTCCTACGTACGATGCCAGTAAAGTGACAGCGAGTGGACCAGGGCTCAGTTCCTATGGCATTCTAGCCAGCCTGCCTGTGGAGTTTGCTGTGGATGCTAAGGATGCTGGACAGGGACTTCTGGCTGTACAGATCACGGTAAGTAACAAAACCAAGCAGGACAGAAAACTTATTTGCTAGGTGGACATGAGTCCCTCCCTTTTGTAGTGTCCTCAGCTTTATCCTAACATACTCAGTGTCCTGGAGACTGGGCTACTGACTGAACCCTAAGATCCAGTACAGGAAAGCCTTGCAACACTGCATTTGTGAAGCTCTTGAGTGCTTTTGTGAAACTTCTGTCTTGAAGTCATCAGATATGCTCTATTTGGCTTTTGCCTAACCTCGTATTCTGCAAATGCCCAAAATGAGATAAGTAATTTCTTGTAAGATATGAAAATACTTACATTTGAAATGGAGGCAGTCTTCTAGCAGTGTTTAGCAAGGCCATGAGATAATGACCACTCTGAGCATCAAGTTATGAGAAATTACCACGCATGTCTCCCTCAAGGTTGTCAGAAGTCATAAGCTGCTTAAGGAGATACTGCAGGAATGTTTTGGTTTATCTTTATTACTACTCTTTCTGAAGTTTCTGGTGCCTGCGCTCTGTGGCCTCAGCAAAAAGGTGTCTGGTTAGTGGACCATAGAACACATAGCTGAGCTCTGGCATGCCTAGGTCATGGTATGCCTGGTTGTACTTGCCCCTCTGCATTCTTACTCTTGTCCTGTCTCAATGCCTGCTCAGGTGCACCAAAGCAGTTGCCATTAATTCTGGCATGCAAATGTAATCTTAAAGGATCCAAAATGCTTATCAGAGCTCCCAGCCTGGCTGGAACTTTGAAGATCAAGTTCCACGAGTCCTGTATGGTAGAAGTGCATAGGTGATCCTTCTGGCAGCATTTGTTTTCTTCTTATTCTGAGCTATTGAGTGTCAAATGTTTCACAAGCCTTCCTGAAAGAAGTAAGCTCTTTGGTGCTGTACCTAAAATCTCAAGTCTGTTGCAGCTTATACTGTACCTCACACAGTGTTAAGCCTTAAAATACAAAATGGAGTCAACATGATTCCCTGTAAGCAGGCTTGGAAGACTTTCTAAAATGCTTTGTGCTTTGCAGCTGATGAGAAATGGTAGTTGAAGGGGTGCATAGACCTGCTTTTAACTGTAGACTTTGCCGTGTGCCAGCACCTGGATGCTTCATGCAGAAGGCTTGACAGCAGACTCCAGTAACACTTTCCCCTGCCCTCAGACCTTTCAGGGAGCAGCTGCCCATGGCTACCCAGTGCTTACTCAGGACAGCACTGCACAGTGTGACTGCCCATTTGTGCCTCAGGGACCTGGGCAGTGTTCTTCATTTCCAACAGCAGTATCACAGTGAAGCCTGAACTTCTTACAATTAATATAAAGTTCATTAAAATGGCTTGCTACTCTTAAATAAAACATTCTCATATCAACTAAAGAGTAGTTAATGATAGCACTGATTATTTTGTAGTGGTCTGATACCTTTCTGCTTCTAATACTCTGTTTTTGTTACTAGTCTTTGAGTAAAATATCTTTAAACTACAAAAAGCTCCAGTTCTGTATCTGTTTGAGACCATGTAAGTATGGTTGTGAACAGATTTGATGCCCAGCTAAGGAAATTCAAAGCCTTCACAGTGCTTAAATGTTGTGGTTTGCATTCCTCAGGACCAGGAGGGCAAACCCAAGAGAGTGGACATTCATGACAACAAGGATGGCACTTACACGGTCACCTATGTCCCTGACAAAACCGGCCGCTATACGATTGGTGTGAAGTATGGAGGAGATGATATCCCGGCCTCTCCCTATCGGATCCGGGCATCTCCAGCTGGGGATGCCAGCAAGTGCTTGGCCACAGGTGAGTGTTGGACTCCTCTCTTTGCTGTTGTTTATTCTGGGTGTAAAACTGCCTTCTGAGCATGGTACAATGGATGTGATGGGTATAGAAGTCATGCTTGAGACTTGTGTAGTCTGGCTGCTCTTACAGAAGGGGTGTTCCTAAAGATAAAAAGGTGTCCACCCTGTGGGTGAGCAGGGATCTCTTGCAGCCTCTAGCAAAATCTGTCAGGCTGCCTGGGCTGTTATAAAACAGCCAGATGCAACTGTCTGATGCTTATTTTGGCATCAATAGATCTAGCTGAGAACTTCAGTGAGGTTGTTTTAAAAATAACCCATATGTGTGTGTCCACTGCATCATGCTCCTTGCACAATGAGCATTGCAAGAAGCTTTTCATTGCAAACTACAACAGAATTAATTCTGAGGATGTAAATAGCTGGTTGTGTGCCTCTATATTGGCAAAGCCTGTTCAGGCTGGGTGTTATTAGTGGAGGTTTCTGCTGCTTTTCTGTCTGGTCAAGATTGGCCTGGGTCTGAACAGGCTTTTGGGAAGGAGAGAACCTAAAGATACATTACTGTGACTCAAAAAATCATTGCCTTGGTGTAGGGGACTCCAGATTTTTTGCTGTAGGAGCATTTAGGTTTTAAGGACAGATACTCATCATGTGGCTTTGGGCTGTGGTCAGTGCAGCGTGCTCCCACCTCCCAGGAGGCTGTGACAGGAACTAGTTACAAGAATACCACTGAACATTAAGTCCCTTGATTGTAGAATAAATAAAGTAGGCAAGGCCAAATTGAACAGGGAAACCTAATCTATTGTAGATCTGTAAGAGTGTGTAGGCATTGTGCTGGACCTGGGCATCGTGCAGTTAGAGTGCTCTGAAGCCTATCCATGAGCTGGCTGCTTTCAAGTTGTTTTAAACAGAAATACATTCCTGACACAATGGAAGAAAAAAAGATATATCCTCTTTGCATCAAAATTCGTTTAAAAGATGCCTTAATGGATAAATCTGATACTCTTCCAAGTAACTCAAGTCACTAACTATTCAAAGTAACTGAGACGGAGATTACTGCCAGATGCCAGCTAAAATTTCCCATTTCCAAGAAGTGCTTCTGATTTAGTGCTGAAATACAATCACTGTAGGAGTAAGTGCTGGAGTACTGCCAAGGTATTAAACCAGCAGGTTCATTGCCACTTGAAAATGAGCCATTTACCTGGTAACAAGTGAGGGTCAAAAGCTGGAGTATTCAATATGTACTACTGCAAATAAGACATAATAGTTCTCATTTAAACACAGTGTTCTTCAAGCTAGATCTGATTGCTACAATTATGGCATTGTTGCATGATGTTCTTTTTTTGGGATGTGTGGCAGAACAGTGGAAAATCGTTTGTGGATAATGGTGGAGAAAATGTGGCCATGGTTGCTACTGTGCCCTTTTATAGCTGCTTACACAGGGAGGTTTATGTTAAAGCAGTGCAGCCCAGTTGCTGGCAGAAGAAAGTGCCTTTGACTGTGCTTCAAGGAGTAGGATGATAAGAGTATGGGTTAAGGCATTGCTTTCTTTAAACTTTGCTTTTTTCCTCTCTGTTCCCATCCAGCCTCTCTGATTGCAGAGGAGAAGCAGAACTGGTAGCCAGCTCTTGCATACCACTGTGCTGACCAATTTTACAAATGTCCCTTGTTGTTCATCTGCTCCCAAAACCACATCTGTGGCTCCCTGGGACCAATGTCTTGGTTCCATGCTCCCCAAGCACCTCACAGACGGTCTGCCTGGGAAAACTGTCCTCTGAACACTTTCTGTAATGAAAATTGCCTTGTAGGTCCTGGAATTGCACCCACTGTGAAGACTGGTGAGGAGGTTGGTTTTGTGGTGGACGCCAAATCAGCAGGGAAGGGAAAAGTGACGTGTACCGTCCTCACGCCAGATGGGACAGAAGCTGAAGCAGATGTTGTTGAAAATGAGGACGGGACTTACGATATCTTCTACACCGCTGCCAAGCCAGGAACCTATGTGATTTATGTCCGCTTTGGTGGGGTGGACATTCCCAACAGTCCTTTCACCGTCATGGTAAGCCAGTTCTGCTCCAGAAGTACCTCCCACTCAGATTCCTGCTGCCATGTTTTATTTAGCAATAGGTTAACTCTGTGTGTAAATGTTTGTTCAGATATTTATTAGGTTAGCAGGGGCTAATGAATCCTTGTTCCTTGCAGAGCTTATTTTGAGCAGGCAATACAGTTAAGTGAAGTGGGATAGAAACCATCAGAGGATGAAGACTTGCCTTTTCTGAAGAAATTTGTTTTTCATTTCCTGACCATGTAGTTTTTTTTAGTTTTTTCTAAATGATGTAAGGGTCGTTGTAATCAGCTTCTACAACTAATTACGTTGGCTCTTCAGATGTAATGCTTTGCCTTCTCTGTCTCTCACTTTTTATTAAGTTGATCCCAAAATAAGGAATGGTCTGCTGACAGATCCCAGGGAAGCAGACTATTAGCTCACACTTAAAAATTATTTGTAAGTACTAGATAAACTGTTATAGCCTAATTCCCCCTCCTTCAAATGATCTTCCTTCCAATGTGAAGTACTCCACATTTAGCAAACAATACCCCAGCCCCCTGAGAAGCAGACTAGGTGCCTCTCAGGGCTCACAGAAGCCCTTCTTGTGAAGAACATCTCTCTGTGTTGGCAAAATAATTCCTGGTCTTATAACCTTAGCCCAGGCAGCCTCTGGTGCATCTCAGTCCCTGAAATCACAGGGCTGTACTTGTGCTGAGTCCCTGGGGCCAGCAACTCTGGTTCTTCCTACCTGTCATGCTGGCAGATTGCTAAGGGTGTCTGAAGATTTCCTTGAGAGAGATGACTCCCTTGGTCACTGCTCAAGGTTCACCACAGGAAACGCCTCTTGAGGTCAGGGAGCCCAGTCTTGGCCATCCAAATTTCCCACTTCCTAGCTGACTGATACTGTATATGTTTGACTGTTGTGTCTCAGCTGGAGACAGAGAACACTGAAACAGCAGCATTTCTGTTTTGTGTTGGTTTTCTTAGTGGAGACCATCCATGCAGACGTTTGCAGTGGGTTATTTCATTAGGGTGGTTTGCCGTGCTGTAAATGGGCAAGAGAAGTTGGGATGGCTGAGCCTGGGGGAGCTGTCTGTGTGGGTGTCAGTCCCAGCCACTCATGTCAGGTTAATGGGAGAGATGGGAATTTGCAAGTCATGCTCTTGGCATGCCTGATGAGAAGAGTGGCTGCACCAGGGGAAAACACATTTGGCGTCTTGACGACGCAGTCCCAGCTGTGAATCAGAAGAATGGCTTTGCTGCTATGGCTGGACGTGGGCTGGGTCATTCACCCAAGTGCATGAGCCAGAGCAGCCTTCCCACAGCAGCCAGCTCCCCTGCCTCCCAGCTGGCACATTGTGCTGTGCAGCACTCAGGGACTCTCATCTTAGGTTTAAACCTTTCCCTTCCCTCACTTCATCGGTCCCATAAAAAAGCAACTGATATTCATTTCCACCAGTGTTCAGGCGCAGCTCACAGCTTCCCTCCCAAGCATGCAACAACAGCACCTACTGGCTTTGTCCCTTTGCTGTGCCATTGGTGGCCTCCCCCAGTGCCTGCAGATAAAGGGCAGTGTCACAACTTCCCTCACTGGATCTGGGTCTTTGCTATGGCAAGAGAACTGGGAGGGCTACACAGTGGGAAGAAGGTGTTGAACTGGAAGGAGCAGTGTGTTCTCAGCTGTGGAAGGTGGGAATGCTTCCATGCCAGAATAACATTCTAGTAACAACTAACTTGCCTCTACCCCTGCCCAGGCTGTAGATGCAGATGATGTCGCCGCACAGTCGCAAGAGCCAGTGGGTGCTTCCCCCCCTGGATTCCGCCCTTGGGTACACAATTTTTACGTTTTTCAGCTCCCCATCTGTGTTCCATTTCAGATGACAGCCTGCTTCTTGGGACTGCTTGATCGCTCTGGTCATTGTGTTCATTCTTTCTGTTTCATCAATTGTTCTTGGGATACAGACCTTGTTTTTTCTTTGCTGCTTGAAGGGAGTCTCCAAATAAACTCATGTAAACATGAAGAGGATCATTGCACCCACAGCTTCCACTTCTGAAATGTCTGCTGTTGGCAAAAGCACCCTGAGTGCACTGCTTTGTTTTCCCAGTAAAATCACAGTGTCTTGAGTTCAGAGTCGCATTGTGAAACTTGTTTCTTTTGTCCATTTTGTGTTGCAATCATTCTGCCCCGTTTAAAAATCACTTTCTCTTCCAGGCCTTAAGCAACTAAATCCTTTCAGATGGAGCCACTTTGGGTCTTGTGTGTACTACATTGTCTTCCATCCCTTTGTGTTCCATTTATATCTCTCACTTTTTTCCAGCATGTCTTCCATCTGCACCATGTTTGATTTGCTCTGCTCTGCGGTGTGGTGCTGTAGAGGAGAGCTTGGCCAGACTCTGCTCTGGTTGAGCCCAGTCCTTGGCTGGCTGCAATAATCACTGCACACTCTCTTCTGCTTGTGCTTGCAGTGGAGTTGCTCAGTGCTCATTTGGCTCTACCAGCCTTTTTAAAGTGACCCATCTTTTTGCTTGCTTTAGGTTACAGAAGAAGCTTATGTCCCCGTTGGAGACATGAACGGCATGGGGTTCAGGCCCTTTGATATGGTTATCCCATTTGCTGTAAGGAAAGGAGAAATAACAGGTACCTGGAGTGCCTCTCAGGGAGATTTATGCTTTTTTGTTAGTGTGTTTACCCATTTGCAGCTAGCAGACTGGGTGGTCTAGACCACAGTGTGTGTGGGAGGTTTGTATCCTGCCAGCAATGTAGCTGTTTAATTTCACATTGAGTGGCACCCCCTGAGGATCAGTAGGATATGCCCCTTGAATGGTTTGAGTTAAGTAAGGGGTTTCTTGTTGCTGTGGCCTTCAGTGCTAGGCTGTGAGCTACTGCGCTGTAGGGCCTGTTGATGCTTTCTCCCTTCTGGAGCAGCTACATGCATCCTTGATAAGCTCCATTATTTCTTTCCTGCAGATGCTATAAAGCAGTTCATTCTGCATTCCTGTTACATACCTTCTCCACAGTAGGTGACCCCTCTTCTACAGGTCTGGCAGCTGAGAGCATTGCTCTAGTAGCACCTTGGTTGTACTAAGCTCCTGCACACAAGGCCTGTGTCCCCTCTGCCCTCTAGCTCAGCAATCCCACCCCACACCCTGGCCTGTTGCAGTTTGAAGGAACAGTCAATCTTTCCTTTTGAAAAGTGCAGCAGAAGAGGGAGCATCTTGCTGTGGGGTAGATCATTGCTTTTTATGTGGCTTGCTGTGAAAAGCTGTGTGGCTGCAGCAAACAGCCTTGCCTGTAGAGTTTGTAAGGTCACAGGACCATTTGCCAGATGTCTACCACTGCCTTGTATTCATGTAGTTTAAGCAGAAAATATGTCTGGTTAGTGTTCCCATTAGTCTCCTATTTGTGCCTGTGGGTAAGGAATTTTACAATTTAAAATGCTTGTTTAAAATGGCTAGACAATTCTCTGTGGGTGGGAGAGGGGAAGCAGGCAGCTTCTCCTTCTCTAACTCCCATGGTGGCCTTTTGTAGGTGAAGTACACATGCCCTCTGGAAAGACGGATACACCAGATATTGTGGATAACAAAGATGGCACAGTAACAGTGAAATATGCTCCTACTGAAGTTGGGCTGCATGAAATGCACATAAAATACATGGGAAATCACATCCCAGGTAAGTCTGACAAAGCAGGTGATGCAACTCTGAGTGCAGAGTCCTACAGATGCATCTGCTCCCTGGTGAGGTTCTATAGCCAAGTTGTACATGCTGTGGAAAGATCTGCCTGGGATATTTTACCATTCAGCAGCTCTTTCTCTGCAAGCAGTCCAGAGAGGACTAAAGCAAAGGAGTAAGTGCCAACACATGAGCTTTCATTATGGTTTAATAGTACCAGCCAGGCTTAAAATGGATTTTGGGTTTGGGAAACTAGCTTTTGTGGCCTTTTATTGTGAAGAAGAAACATACAATTTTCTAACTACCAGTTTTTCAGGTTGAAATTTACTGCCATGGTGCTCAGCAAAACTACTGATTACAGTGTGTGTTTATCCTTAAAACTGCATTGGCAAAAAATCTCTAAACTGTTGGGAGAACTGATTGGCTAAAAATACTATAGTTACTCTTTCCATCTGATTGCAATAAAATAAAACACACATGCATATTATGCTGTAATCTTTCTTTCTTCTTGGCTGCTTCTTAACAAACAGAAACCACTGCCTTTCATTCCATTTCTCTTTTCTCCTTTCTCCTTGCTTCACCAGCTCCCCAAAGCACTGCTTTGCCTGGAGGCTGTGGTTGCCCTGTGATTCTCCAGGCATTCTGGCTTTGGGGGGGCTGGGCAGAAAGGGGCAGACTTGTAGAAGGATGTGTAGGCATGAGCTGCCTTCAGCACTGACTGAGTGGGACTGCTGCTTCTGTTCATACAGAAACACAGCATTACTTAGGCTGAAGTGGGGAGCTCAGTGATGCGATGCTGCTTCTGTCTCTTCAGCACTTTATGGATATAGCACCCTTATAGGTGCTGACCTCTCTGATGTATTGGTTCACTAGGACCATTGCCCTGTGCTGGGATAGAAAGATGATGTGCCATAATGTTTCTTTCTTGAAGGTTGTCTTGAATCAAACATGACTTTTTACTGTCTCAGCTGCAAAATTTAACTTTGGACTGAAGAGCTATCTGTGCCTTTTTTTTGAAACCATTATTGGTTGTTGGTGACTGTACTTTTTGTTCTTGTGCACCAGCTTAGCTAATCTGAGGCTGGCAAATATATTTTGGATACCCTTCAAATTTGCTAGTTCAGGTTCATTGAGTCAGACAACGTGCTGTGCTAGTTCCTAATTTTGAGCTACCAAAATTCAGAATCAGTGCTTGAACTGAAAGCCTGCTTCTGAGTCATGTTCTGATTTAATGTGCTAAAAATAAACTTGCAGTGAACAAGATCCTTTACCACGTCATTTAAGCTTATCTCAGCTAACTAGAGTAACACTTACTCTTCCAGGACTGAACGTGGCACAAATTGTGGAAAAGTCTTTTGAGGATGGAAACAGAGGCTTATTTGGTTTTTAATGCATTACAGTCACAATCAGGTTTTTCAGATACCACATGATGAGAATGGGCATTCAAGAACATAGGTATCAGTTCTTGTGGTCTGGACCACTCATCCTTAAAATGCATCTTTTTGGTTTCTTCCCCTTTAGAGAGCCCTCTGCAGTTCTATGTCAATTACCCCAACAGTGGCAGTGTGTCTGCTTATGGGCCTGGCCTCATTTATGGAGTTGCAAATAAACCAGCAACTTTCACCATTGTCACAGAAGATGCAGGAGAGGGTAAGTCAGTTCTTTAAACCCATCCACCCTAAATGAGGAACTTCTTCCTTCTACACTACCTTTGAGATAGTGTAACACACATTGGCTTTAGTTTACATTTATCCGACCAAATATGAATCTCTGATGTGACATAAATGACTTATGCAAATATCAAACTGTAACTTGCAGTAAAAACTGGTTTATTACCCCTTCCTGAAAGTGGTAGTAGTTGACTGGGTGTGGAATCACTGTTTGGTAAATCTAAAGACTGAATAGAACTGTGGCCTTAGTGGATTGGTCTGAGCTGATGTTGCTGCCATCCTTTGAAAACACATATTTAAGCTCAAATTTCAGTACTAGGTGCTGGATATTGCTCTTTGGACCAAATCTTTGGAGCTGGTGTTTACAGAAGCGCCACTCTGCTTTTTTCCTAGGTGGGCTGGACTTGGCTATTGAAGGACCTTCAAAAGCAGAGATCAGTTGCATTGATAACAAGGATGGGACATGCACAGTCACGTACCTGCCTACTCTACCTGGGAACTACAGCATACTGGTCAAATACAATGACAAACACATTCCAGGCAGTCCATTCACAGCCAAGATCACAGGTATAAAGTTTAAACTTCTGGAAGCACTTCATATTAAAGCTTTACCTCTGATAGCATGGAGGAACCTGGTTTGTGGCAGGGATTTGAAGTCCTCTGATTTGTTCTGCACTTAACCCTGCAATGTTCTGTTACTCGTTTCTCTTTATGCATTCAGATGATAACAGAAGACGGTCTCAGGTTAAGCTTGGTTCTGCTGCTGACTTCATGTTGGACATCAATGAGACTGATCTCAGTCTCCTAACAGCCAGCATTAAAGCCCCATCTGGTCGTGATGAGCCTTGTCTTCTGAAGAGGCTGCCCAATAACCACATCGGTAAGCTCTGAGAGATTACTATGACAGCCTTTACTCCAGTTTGCTTTGCTGTGTAAAGTGACTGACTTCTGTGCCCCTTTCCAGAAGAGTTGTCCAACCAAGTAGTTGATAGTGTTTGCTACAGTTGTCCAAAGACAGAAAAGTATGAAGAATGGCCTCTTGTCTTAGCTTGCACGTGACATGCCAGGTTGCAATTGAAGTGGGTTTTGTCAGCATATATGAATGGCCTTGTGGTCCACTTGAGAGCAACACTTCAACATGAGTAGAGACTGCTCTTCCAGTACTTCATTTCTTGGTGTGATTAAGGCATTTAAATGAAGTACAACATGAATAAAAACTGAATAAATTTCTCACATTTCTCTGCTTTGTAGGCATCTCATTCATTCCACGGGAAGTAGGAGAGCATCTGGTTAGCATCAAGAAAAACGGGAGCCATGTACCAAACAGCCCTGTAACAATCATGGTGGTCCAGTCTGAGATCGGGGATGCCAGACGGGCAAGAGTTTTTGGACGTGGCTTGGTAGAAGGACGAACCTTTGAAATGTGTGACTTCATTGTAGACACAAGAGATGCTGGTTAGTTCCCTCACAAAGGGACCATGAGATGCTGTGACATACATATTGACTCTACATGAGAGTCTTCTACATGACTGCCAGGTCACAAGCTGCAAAGCAGCCATTAAACACAGTCATTATTGTCAGTCATTAACCACAGACAGTGCTATTAACTTAGAATATGCTTTGTAAGGTCCTGGCTCATGTTTTTGTTACAACCAACAGGGACTGTCACTGGGGTGGTGCTGGCTCTAGTATCATTTGGTATAGCAAGAAGGAAATGAGGAAGATACTTATTTTCCTGTTGGTTTAATGTGGAGCCTTGGATAAATTTTTAGCTTGGTAGATAACTTTTCAACATTATTAAAATAAAAGGGATATAGTCAGAGAATTTTAGGAGTTGCATGCATGCTGTTTCTCTGACTGATTAGGAGTACAGAAATGCCATTAAGGCATCGTGCAACTCCCATGTGCCCATTATGATACAAACCTACCAACTAGCACCTGCTATGGGTTTGGACTATTTTATGTCAGATTTAGAGCAGAGCTTTGGAAATCTGAGGCTAACTTATCTATGTTGTAGGTTATGGTGGGATCTCACTGGCAGTAGAAGGACCTAGCAAGGTGGAGATCCAAACTGAAGATCTAGAGGATGGAACTTGCAAAGTGTCCTATTTTCCAACTGTACCTGGTGTGTACATTGTGTCCACTAAATTTGCAGACGAACATATTCCAGGTAAGCAGAAGTGTTGGGCAAATTTTTGATTAGTGCAACAGGAGTCTTATCTGGCTGACCAGTGCTCTGGAACTGTGGGTGGGCTGTGTGATCTAGCTTGGACTGTAAGTCCCAAAGATTCAAGAAGGTTCTCCCCAGGCACCAAACATCCAAAACTCTTCTGGTTATGTGGATATATTTGACTTGGGCCTGATTGTTGGTTGTGTATAAAAGTTCCCCTATGATCCCCAACAAGCCAGAGGAAGCTTTCATTTCTGCCCTCAGTGGCTTGTATAATCAGTAGAGGAGAAATGACTTACTGTGATACTTACAGGCAGCCCTTTTAGTGTGAAGATAAGTGGTGAAGGAAGAGTTAAGGAGAGCATCACACGAACAAGACGGGCTCCCTCTGTTGCAACAGTAGGAAGCATATGTGATCTGAACCTAAAAATCCCAGGTAAGCAGCAACAGCCTTATCCCCAAACCCACAACTTTCTCTTGTGTAGCATTGGATACCTGAAGCAGGGAAAATACGAACTTCAGTTTTGTAAAGACATCCTCATAAGCTATTAACATAGCTTAGAGAAGAAACACTGGTAATGTGTCTTTTCAAACAGTTAAAAATAAGCATAACCATAATCAACACATGGAGAATTAAATACTGGTGAGGCCTTAATTTATTCTGTATACAGCAGGCTGGCAAATGGGCTGCACAGCTCACTCCAGCTCCAGGGTTTTAAGATCATATTGGATGTTAAATGTTTGTACTGCTGTCTGGAAACTGTGAATCATGTAGGCCAGGCTTAGCTGGCTGCACTTATCCAGATACTTCATCTGCCTCTGTAGCACCTGGGAAACTGTAGCTGGCCAGGTTTTCCACTCAGAAGCATACAGGTAGCTGAGCATGCAATGGGCATCTGCATGCATCTTCTGTTATTTGTATTGGGTAATCACTTGAGCTCAGGTCCTGCTTCCAAAACCCTTTTTCACTTTCTAATCTACATTTTTTTATTCTCTTCTTGCTAGAAATTGATTGTGCTGATATGACAGCTCAGGTAACCAGTCCCTCTGGAAGAAACTTTGATGCTGAAATTGTAGAGTGTGACAAAAACACCTACTGTGTCCGCTTTGTGCCACAAGAAATGGGGGTCCACACTGTGGATGTCAAATACAAAGGGCAGCCGGTGCCAGGCAGCCCCTTCCAGTTCACCGTGGGGCCACTGGGTGAGGGAGGAGCCCATAAAGTGAGAGCTGGAGGCCCGGGGCTGGAGCGTGGAGAGACAGGTGTTCCAGGTGAGTCCTCTGCTCTCAGTGGGCTCCAGAATCTGCTGTGTGCAGGTCTGCAGTGAGGGCAGTGTTTTGGCTAACTGGGGCCTCCTGGAGAAACTGCTAAGCAGTATTTCCCAGGATGATGGGATGGGCTACCATTTTCAAATATGCTCAAGTGTGGAACTTTATGGTCTGTTAGGAGGAAGCTGCAGCAGCAGCAAACTTACTCTTGTGTGTGCTCTTGTGTGCTTCAACAGCTGAGTTCAGCATATGGACACGGGAAGCTGGAGCTGGAGGACTGTCTATTGCTGTAGAAGGCCCAAGTAAAGCAGAAATCACCTTTGATGACCATAAAGATGGATCTTGTGGTGCATCATATATAGTTCAAGAGCCAGGTATCTATTTACTGAGACTAAATCACATGAAAACAACACTGATTGTGACTTTCAAAGAAACTAAGTACACTCACTGCTTCTCTTCTCTCTGCAGGCAACTATGAGGTGTCCATAAAGTTCAATGATGAGCACATTCCTGAAAGCCCCTACCTGGTTCCTGTCATCGCCCCCTCCGATGATGCTCGCAGGCTCACTGTCACTAGTCTTCAGGTGAGACATAAGGAAACATCTCTACAGCTTACCACAGAGACTGATTTCGTCCTTGTTCTCCAAAGCCAGAATGGTTGTCCTTTCTTAGTAATAGCCTTGTTTTGGTTGGTGCTTGTTTTCAAGCTCAGCTTGCAGCCAGAGAGATTTTTGGCAGCTGGCCCCTGGGTAACTCTGGCTAGCCAGAGTTCAAAGGCAGAAGGCTCAATTGAGTGTGTTACAGGTGATAACACTTGGGAATTAGGAATAAGAGGCTCCAGAAATAGCATTGGAGGAGTTAAGACATATTTCCCATGCCATTAGCTAGGGGAAGGACAAGGAAAACTGAAACTTAGAGGTGAACCACCAGTGATTGTGCTGGTACCAAGTTCCTCATTTGGCATGTGCATGAAGAGCTGCATTTCCACGGATGAGGTAGTGCAGGGCTGCATGGCTGGGACATCACTGCAGCCTGGCCAGGCAGACAGAGGTGGCCCCACCATGAGGTCAGCGTGCGTATTTGCTCTGCCCGATTCCACAAAACCACAGAGTCACAGCTCATGTGATTCATAAAAGGTAGTGAATCTCAGAGTGAATCACAGCTTTGTAGCTGGTCTGGGCTCATCTGGTAACCTCACCATATAATTTGTGTATGTGTGTGGTTACAGGCATTAAAATACAAGTAACATTAAAGGCTTGACTGAAATCTCCAAAGCCAGAAGCTTGGATGTGAGACTGAGAATCTGTGTCTAAATATACTGTATCTCAGTCCTCCTTGAGTGGTGATTAGTACTTCAGTTAAGACTTTTTTTGGTGATGTCCCAGATGTGATCCCCAGGAGTTTGCCTGGGCTGCAGGAGTTCTCCACCTCGGCTGTGTAAATGAACCATGATAGCCTGATCTGATAGTATCTCTTCTAACCAGGAGTTACAAGGGCGTTAATTAGTCACTGTGGTATTGATGTTTGCCTTGTGTTTCATTTAAAGACTCTTTGACAGGAATACTCACTTCAATTAAGTCCTGGAGAGGCAGATAAAGCTGAGTATTCTGTAACTGGAGTCCATTGTGCATCCTCAGCCTCTACTAAACCCACATCAGGGTCTTGTTTATACATTGTTCCTCAGTTCTACTCAGTTGCATTTATTTCCCTCTTCAGGATTTAGTTGAAAACAAAATGAGGTAAAGTATGTTAAGTGTGAGAGATTGCTGCTGGATAGCTGCATGGGCTGTGCTGGTTGAGGACCACTGTGGCTCAGATGTGGAGCTGCCTCACTTTCCACCAATGGCCTGAGAGCACCACAACATCTGGTTTTGTGTTTTAAATTACTTTCTCATGTTTGAGACGTCTTGTGGTGGCGTTCTAAATGCAGCCTCTTGTGGCAAATATAAACATGCATATTACTCTTTCAGACATTTGGATTATCAGAGGCTTTTCCCTGAATTAATCTGGAATGAATGAATGGACTGAAAATGGAGCTATAGCTTAAGCATCTTTTAAATCAAGTGCCTGAATACCAAGGACTGACCTAAGTGATAACGAGTGACTAGTATTGTAAACCTGCCTCTCTTTGACGTGGTGCAATTGTCTGGCTTCCAAAAACAGTCTGTTACCATGGGAAAAGTCAGCCTAGCCAACGTGGGTGACTCCTGAATCAGCCACCCCCTAGGAAGGAGAGAGCGTCTGATTTGAGAGTTAACGCAAGTCACAACTTTATGCCTTTTGTTAAAATCTAAAAAAAAGTCTCATGCCGAAGTGGTTATTTCCCTACCACAAATCTTGTGCTGTCTGAAATGAAAGTTTGAATTTGATAATCTGACTGTTGCATTCTCAGGAGTCTGGATTAAAAGTTAATCAGCCAGCATCCTTTGCTATAAGGCTGAACGGGGCAAAGGGCAAGATCGATGCTAAAGTCCACAGCCCCTCCGGAGCTGTCGAAGAGTGCCATGTTTCTGAGCTGGAGCCAGGTGAGCACAGCTTGATGATGATCAAACAATTGCATGACCTCCAAAGCACTTGGGAATATTCCCCACAATAGGGAATTCAGTTCCTTTGACTTACGAATAGTGTGTCCCAGAGATGAGCGTGTTGCTTGGAAAATTACTTTTTGGTGTCAAGAGCTGTTCAGTCAGGGTTATGTCCATGTTTTTCCATGAACTGACTGAGCCCTAACTTGTCTAAGATAGAGGTATTTAAGCCTTGGCTTGCCAGTGAAGGTACAGTGACATTAGTAATAAATATGATGTGGTTGTTGAATTTAACCAGGGAAGAAATTTATTTCTCAAAGCTATGCTTCCATCTTTGTCTAATAGTTTATTTTTAACTCGCACTCACTCCTTCACATGAAATGTCAAGGAAGCTGTCTATAAGCAAACACTACAGAAAGCTCAACACCTGTTTCAGCAATGAGCTTTTCTTTTTCACTTGAAGTCTGTATGAGTTATGGTCTGTACTATGAACAAACAGCAGCTGTCCAGCTGGGGGAGATCAGTCCTGCCTCTGAGTTAACATGCAATCAAAAATGTGAAATATCAGCAAATTGCTAAATGACTTCATTAGATAGAGGTGTAGTGTCAGAGCAGCACACTCGGCTTTGCTGGGGAGATGTGGCTTGCTCTGACCAGCTGCTTTTCTTCTACACACGGCTCCCTCAGCTGCTGACAGATTGGGCTGTGATTCAATTTTCATGTTTAGTGCATGAGTGAGGCAAATAACCCTCAGAGTAGATGTCAGTTGAGATCAAGTCCTAGTGAACGATGTGACAACACAAGCTATAAAACCTTCTGTGATAAATACAGCACTTTCCTGCTTAGATACGAATTTAGCAGCTCATGTAGCTGGGTTCACTCAAACTGGGACCAAAATACGCTTTCAGAAGCTGGGATTGCTCATCAGCCCTGCGCTGGGTTTAATTGGTGGTTTGTGGTTGGGCTGTTGTCTGTGGTTTGTCAGAAGAGCCCTTCTGTGTTGCAGATAAATTCGCCGTTCGGTTCATCCCGCACGAGAACGGCATCCACTCCATCGACGTGAAGTTCAACGGCAGCCACGTGGTGGGCAGCCCCTTCAAGGTGCGCGTGGGCGAGCCCGGCCAGGCGGGCAACCCTGCCCTGGTCACAGCCTACGGGTCCGGCCTGGAGAGCGGCACCACGGGTAACCCTTCTGCTTGCACTTGGCCTTTGTGGCATACAGAACCCATTGCTAGGTGTACTTTTACATGGCTCCACCTGCTAAGGCAGCTGAACTAACCCACATTCTCTGCTGACCTGAGTGCAGGCTAATTTTGCTTTCTAGCATGCTCATGTCTTAAAACCATCACTCACAAGTCTGCAGCCTGTACTGAGCCTTAACAAACTTAAAACTTGTGTAAATCAGCCCCACTGCAACACGCATTCACTGAGCTGCTGGTGCACAGCTGGCCTACAGCTCTGCTGGTTAGCTTCGCTCCACGTCGGTGGTCCCTCGAGCTCCAGAGATGCTCTGGCTCCCTTCCACACATGAATACGATGTCTGAGTTGGCTGTCTAGAGATGAAGGAATCTTGTTTAACTTGTGTTAATTAAATGGGTATGAGGATGTACCCTGTTACCTTCCCTTTGGTGCTTGCACCTCTGAGAAATCTCGAGTGAAATGCAGTAGGATATGTAAACCCTAGGGGGAAGGTGGGTTGTTCTGTTGGTCGTGTGCTATGCATGCTTCAGATGCAGCGTGAACAGTCTCTTCTTGGAAATCTGGCACCTTGTTGTCTGCCTCATCTGATAGTTCTCAACTCAAGAATGTAGGGTTTAGGGTTTGTTTTTTCATTTCTATGATATGTGGCCTTAGTAAGCATGAAAACATTCCAGGATATGCACTTTGATTTATTTGTGTTCTTGCTCAGGCCACACACACAGGTAAATAGCAGAGTAAAATGATTATTTTTCTCTCCTTTTGTTGCATAAGGGCATAGCTAGTTCATTTTGTCCTATCCACTGCTGTCTCCAGTGGATTCCATTTCATACCTTTTTTCTCCCTGTGAAAAAAAAAATACTGCAATTATTCAGACAAAGCTTCTGCTGTTCTGGAGGAGCCAAGCAGTTGGTTTTGGAAACATGCAGATATACTCTATAAAATAAAGATGTAGCTTGAGCTCCTTTAATAGGTGGAAACAAAAGCACTCATTAATTCCAGCCAGTGATGCATCAGGGACAGGGAAATATTTCTTCATCTATAAAGGTGCTTGGGGTTGTTTTTAATCTAAATAGACTGTTTAATTTAAGCAAAGCTGCTCTGTGCCCCGTTGTTGAATCGTGGCCACTGCCAGAAGCGCAGTGCCCTAGGAGCTGCTGAGCAGCGTTGCAGAACAATGACCCAGTGTCAGGGTTTCAGTGGCTGAGCACCTGAACCGTGCCCCTGGGAGGGCTGAGCGTCTGCAGCCTCCAGCAGCCTCCAACAATGCAACCCGTCATCTGGGGCGAAGGGAAAGGCAGTGCCTGGGGGCAAGAGCTCTTAGTGGGAAGCTGTAAAGCTCGCTGCCTTTGAGAATTAGCTTCTCTCCAGTTGAGCAGGGCATTGCAGGCTGATGCCTGACCTCCTGGGCCAGTGGTGCCAGGGGGATGGGCTGCTGGAAGATGGTGCAGTCCTCTGTGGGAGCTGGGCTCTTCCAGCATTGCGACACAGCAACCTCTTATGTGGGGAGGCTAGAAACTTCTCCCAAGTTTGTTCCCACGTCTCCTTGCTGCCATCACAGCAGCAGTAAACTTTCCCATGGCCATCCTGGTTTGAGTGTGCCTGAGCACTTTATTCCTCCTCAACAGTGTCTCATGTAACAGCCCAAGATCATAAATAATTGAGGCCAGACTCTAACAGTAAATTATTTTGGGGGCTGAAAGCCTTACTTAATTTTTTCTTCTGTTGCTGGCATTGTGTCATTGGCTTAGTATTAGCAGCAATAATTCAGCTGTGTTAACCAGATGCTGTAATTAAACAAGCTTTTGTTTCCACAAACTGCTTGGAGTGCTGTTGCCGAGCAGTTCAAACACTCATCTCCTCCAGGCCATCTCCTGCCCCTTGTGTCTCCTGCTTTTTTGTGGGCTCTTCACTGCTGATTTGCAGTCCAGGCAGCGAGACAGCTCTGAGCTCTCCCAAACTTAGCCATGCTGGAGCTATGTGGGTCTGGACTCTGATGCCCAGCAGAAAAGCTCTTGTTTCCTCTCTAAGCCAGTTTGTTTTATACCAAATTACTTCAATTTGAGTCCTGAAGGGCTCTCATGACCCCTTCTCCCACACATCACATAACCTAACTGGAGGAGGGAGCAGGATGAAGGTGGGGAGGCTGCCAGGAGTGCAGAGCTCCATTTGGGGCTGGCCTGTGCAAGGCTGCTGGGGTGGATGTGGTGTCCCTCCCTGCCTGTAGCCCTGGGCAGACTGATCTTGCGCCGAATTACCCCTTATTTAATGCCTGAGGCTGTGCATGTAACATCGGGTGTGAGGAAGAGTGTGTCTCACTGTGCTACATCTTTCTAGGACTGCAGTCGGAGTTTTTCATTAACACGACCAAGGCTGGTCCAGGTACCCTCTCTGTTACAATTGAAGGGCCATCAAAGGTGAAAATGGACTGCCAGGAAACTCCAGAAGGTTACAAAGTCATGTACACACCCATGGCTCCAGGAAACTATTTAATTGGAGTTAAATATGGTGGACCTAACCACATAGTGGGCAGCCCTTTCGAGGCAAAGGTTACAGGTAAAAAGCTAACTAGTACTTACTCTGTGCCTGAAGCAGGTCATGTCATTCAGCAAAACATCCTCCCGAGAAAATGTGATGTTCTGGTCTAGATGCCCAAAACCATGAGAAGCAAAACATTTTTCCCCGTCACCTTGCAAGTCTAAATGAGGAGTCTCAGGAGCAGCTACAAAAGCAGTAGTCATGGAGCTTGGCAGCTTGGCTCGGTGATGTGGGTCATAAAACAGCTTTGTGGGTTAATTTTAAGTCCTGATGTAGTGCTAGGGTCTTGCACGGGTTACAGGGAAATGTGACTTATTTACCCATTTTCTCCCACCCTTAAAGCCCGCAACCTGCTCACCTCTAGCATGTGTTGCCTCTCTTGGTCTTATTTTGGTGAAGGTATCCCCTAGCCGAAGGTCAGTAATGTCTGGGAGGCTCCTAGGAGTGAGGAAGGCTGGTTTAGGAAGCTTGTTCTCTCTCCAGCACTGTGTTTAAGCACAGGCTGAAGCTCATCTCTGCTCTTCCCCCTGAGCTTGTGACCCCTCTTGTGCCCCTAGTGTGGTGATGTTCTCGGGAGAGGGTGGCAGGGACTGCACTCCCCCAGGCTGGGACATGCTCTGCTTTCAAAATGGGTTATTGCAAAATTGCACCTGCTTTTTCTGCCAACTCAAGCCATTTTTGGCATTTGGTGATTGGAGCACAATTAACTCTTCTTAAGCAACCCGCTTTGCTTAATGAATCCTGAAGTTCCTGTGGTCCTTTAGCCACTTGAGGGCTCTGGGATGGGATTGTTGCCAGCGGTGCTGGAAGATGTCAGCTTAAAAACCCAAGGAGGAAATTGCTCCTCTCCAAAAATGCATTTTGGATGCAGAATGCATGCTAGTCATTTAGGAGGGTTTTGAAACCTCCTTGTGAATGCCTTTCAGATGGGGCAGATCTGAATGTCAGGAACCTTTTCTGTTTGCAGGGCAGCGACTGGTCAGTCCAGGCAGTGCCAACGAAACCTCCTCCATCCTGGTAGAGTCGGTGACAAGGTCATCGACTGAAACCTGCTACAGCGCCATTCCCAAATCCACCTCGGATGCCAGCAAAGTGGTTTCCCGGGGAGCAGGACTCTCAAAGGCTTTTGTGGGTCAGAAAAGCTCCTTCTCTGTGGACTGCAGCAAAGCAGGTATGGATACAGGAACCAGATGGATGTTCAGGGTTGGTGGTTTAGCTGGGCAATTTTTTCCCTAAACTGACTTGAAGAGTTAAAATTCAGAGCTTGAGGTAATGATCTGGTACTAAAGAAAAATGCTAAATACTATACCATGCTCACCAAGTCAGTCCTAATACGGAGGCTGTAAAAATGCTAGTTCCTCTCCAAATGGCTTTGTCTGAGCCAGGTGCACCTGAAAGAACCACAGAGCTATGGCATGAGAACAAACAGGTTGCTGAACTTAAGCAACCCTTATGGTGCATTGTAGCATGTAATGCATGGTGTTCCTGTAACCTTTTGATGCTCATCATCATCATCTGGGAGCTCTGTGGTGGGTGGATTACAGGCCAGCTGTGTCCACTGGCCCCTGCTATTAATATCTGATGAATTACTTATAAAGCAATACCAGCTTGTTTTCACAAGCAGCATTGATGGCTCCTGTGCTCTACTTAGACGGTGGTAACCTGTTGGTCTGGCAAACAGCACAGATAAACCCTCACCTCTATGAGGTTGAAAGCTTTTTAATATAAAATTCCTTCTTATACCAAATTAATCTGAGGTATGACTCAGCTACCAGTCTGTGAATTAGAATAACAAAATGCATGTGTTACAGAGACTATATTTTATGATACAGCCACTCTGTCTTGTTCAAGCTCAGGGATATTGATGGTTGTGTGTTTTGCTACAGGTTCCAACATGCTGTTAGTTGGCGTCCATGGACCCACAATACCGTGTGAAGAGGTGTCCATCAAGCATTTGGGCAGCCATCAGTACAACGTCACTTACGTTGTCAAGGAGAGGGGGGACTATGTCCTGGCAGTGAAGTGGGGTGACGAGCACATTCCTGGGAGTCCCTTCCACGTCACCGTTCCGTGAGCGCTGCCGGCGCTCTCTGCCCTCGCAGGTCAGCTGTAGAGTTGTACCGGGTGCAGTCGTGTTGCAAAACGCGGTTTCTAGACACACACGGCTCGAGTTTCAATAGTCAGATATAAACTCTGTTTTTACAAGCATTTCACTTCTATCCTACTCACCAACCTAATGTCAATTTATTTAATATCTCCTCAAATTGTACCTTTGTAGTACTGTCCGGGTCACTGTTAATGTTTGGAGAATCACGTGGATGACTAGACACTAATTTCCATTGCGGATGTTAAAGACTTTAGATGCTAATTGAAAACTGGAACTTGTCTTTGAAATTGGGTATCTTAACTACTGATTTTATTTGACTGGAGACTTTACATTTTAGTTATGGAATATGACTTGGGCTGTCCCCAGTTCAAATTCTTTTCTGTAAAGAAATGAGGTAAAACTGGTACTATAATAGGTGCCTTTGTATACTTGATCAATTTTAACGCTCAACATTATAAAAAGCTATTATAAGTAGCTTTACCATTCAAATTTAAAATGTTTCTGAAAATGCTTTGCTAATGGTTTACATTTAGAAAAAGTTTATCTTTTATAGCAAACCAAAAGCAGACTGAAAATTACTTTCTGTAAGCTTTCAGCCTCTCTGTGTTAACCCTTTGTAACTCTAGAGACAGATAGCTTTTTGGCCATGATGCTAATAATGTGGTTTTTAATGAGCTTGGGATGCTGGTGATGTTTCTGTAACTTTACAGGTAACCCCCCTGCCCCCCACTCCTTTTGATTTAAGAACAAGCCCTGGGTTGGTTGGGATAAGTAAAGCCCCTGAACTTGTCAAGCCAAGCATGGCTGTCACCTGTGTGACCCAGAGTCACTGCAGTGCAGAGCACCATGGATGTGTTGAGAAGATGTTTCCCTGGAGGCTGCAGGCCAGGCCAGTGTCTGAGATGGGGCAAAGAAGCCATCCTGGGAGTGGGGCCCACATGTGCAGTGGGACACAGGGTGGGTCTGTGAAGTTACCAGTAATAGCAATACCAATAATAGCAATATCAATGAACAAACTCCTCTTTGGTGAAAGGTGTTTTATTGTATCTCAGTCCAAGGATGTGCCTGAAGCAAACTCCTCTCTCCTGAAACCCCTTTCGTGCTGCAACAGGCGTTGCTGCTGAGGGTTAGGGAGTGGAAACTTCCTTGTAACTTGTCTTGTTTGTCCCGGATTACTCCATACTATTTCCCAGGTGCATATCTGAATTGCTGTCAGCTGCTGGGGCTTTAGTAAACTCTCCTGATGAACTCAAACTCTGCAGCTTGGAGAAGGTAGGATTTGTTGAAAACCTGTTGATGTGTCACTGTCCCTCGGGAGAAGTTTGTGCTTACGGTTCTGTAATTATGTGTGGATGTATTACTCTCCAGCACAGTTACTGGGAAAGAAAGGAAGGTCGGGGGTTTTATTTACTGTGCTTTTTTTGTGCCTTAATGTGAAATGCTCACTACATTGTAAACTAGAAAGTAAGAACAAATAAACTGGAATAAAATGCAGGATTGTAAAATTGTATCTTATAACTTATTAAATAGAAATGTTTGCTTCATTAAAATGTGCATGTTAAAAACAACATTGGATTCTTTTCATATGTAGTCAGTAAAGTTCAGACTGAAACTACATCACACAGCAGCTTCAGCAGACCAAATAGCCATGAAAATTTGGGCAGAACCTCAACACCATTAATTTTTTCCCCTGAAACGTTTTTGTTGGTTTTTTTTTTTCCCCATAAAACAAAATGGCAGAAGTTTAAGCCATATGGTAAATGTGCAGGCTGCAGTGTGGATGGAGCATTACAGCAAATCAGCTGTGCTGGTTTGCCCCTGTGCTGTCCCTGGAGCTGCCATCTGGGCTGTGATCCCAGAGCATTCCCGGCACCCTGCTCCCCCCGGGATCCCTGGGGATGTTTGCAGAAGGTGTCTCCCTGCACCTGGGGCCAGCACCTCGGGGCACAGCCATGGAAACCAGCAAATGTTTTCCCAAACACTCTCCTGCTGAAAGCCCCGGTGAAACCTGAGATGAAGTGGCTGCCAAGGACTTTCCTGCTCCAGGCTTATCAGATTATTTCCTTTTTATAGTTAACTGTGTTTCATTAGCCTTGTGGTAGGTATGTCAGCATGAGCCTCCTATTCAACGTATTTTAAACAAAACAAACCTGGATTCAGCTGTTGGTGTGAGTAAACCTTGAAAGCACCTCACCTGCCTAACTCGTGTGTCCCAGTCTACCCTGCACTTGTCTGACCTTCTCTTACCTTTTGCTCCTTATCTTGGTTTAATGACATTGGCTGAAATTAGCAGGAGTTGTCTGTTGGAAGCTGAATGGACCCTGGTTGCTACTGTGGCTGGGGTTACCTCCAGTAAAAACTGAACTCTGCTTCAAGTGACCAACTCTGCCTGGCCTGGGCACTGACAGCTGTGGAGTGGCCACAAAGGTGACCTGAGGACAGCAAGCACCCAGTGGTGATAAGAGCTTCTTGGCAGGCTTGATTTTAGGCAATAACACTCAGCTACCTCCAGCAGCTCTGCCAGCTGAGGACTGACTGTGGTGGGCACAGATCAATGCTTTGGGGAACATTCTGCTCTGCTTTTGGCACCTTGACAAAGGTTTCTGAGTGCAGGGGCTGCCTTAGCTGTGGGGCTGGGGGTGATGTGTGCAGGTCACTGGTGTCCCAGTGCCTCCTGCTGGGCAGACCTGCAATGCTGCAGGCTGCACTGTCTTCAGTGTAGAAAGAGCACTGGCATCAGTTTTTTCCCTTTCAGGTATAGAAGTGCTTTTTTACCAATTTAGCTGAACTTCTCTTTGTTTATAGTCTCTCTCCTTGGTGGTGGCTTGCAGTAGGGTTTGGCCACTTGAACCTGTGAGTCCCACTGGGAACTTCCTTCCTTCCCTGGCCTGAGCTGTCCTGTGAGCACTGCGAGGTCTGGCAGTGCCCTGGCAGCAGCTGCAGCCCTGCCTGGGGCTGAGCAGTGACCCAGGGCAGCCCCGGGCAGGGCACTGCCACGTGGGAACACAGCTGGGACCCATGGCACATCTGGGAGGGTCATGGGGTGTTTTGGGGGTGGTGGAAGGTGGGTCCCTGCAGCACAGCAGTTACCACGGGCTGGCAGCTCCAGAGCATTCCAGCCCCTTGCCTGGTGTTGGTGGGATGCATTTGTACATCTCAATGGGCCACAGAATCTGCCCTGTAGCTGTCCCTGAGCCTGGGCTGTGCTTGTTCCTGCCGTGCCCTGGCTCTCACTGGTTGCCCACTGGCCTCCCTTGGTTTGGGGAGCTGTTGGAGTTCCCTCTTCAGGCCCCTCTGGCTGGCTGTGGCCTTGGCTCTGTGTTTCTGAGGGCCATCTCTGCAGCCAGCATGGCAAATACCTCATATACTGGGGTGTTGCATGCAAAACTGAGAATTGCATTTTGCCTTGTGCAGCTGTGAGTATCTCTAATAAATTAAATATATGCATTTAAATTATTTCAATAACTTAAAATATTTAATATTATTTAAATTATTAAAATATACTATTTTAATAATTCAAATTATTTAATCTTTACATAATTAATCTTTAAATCCTTTTATAATGAATCCTTGAATCATATATTTGTATATATATATGTAAAGGTGTTCCAATATACTTAATTTTTTTTTGTCCATGTTGCTGCAGTGGTCAGTCTCCAGGCCTGGGCCTGTACAGAGCACTCTGTGTGTCCAAGCTGGATCTCCCTTCACCCCCAAAAAGCCCTGACCTGCTCTGACATCAGCCAGCCACATTGACTGTGTGGGTGCTGGGGCTGTTGCTTAGCAGGGCTCTGGGTTTGGTCAGAGTATGCAAACCCTGTAATTACTTTTCCCTCTAATTGAAGGTTGAAAGTCAGATTGTGAAATTTCTAATCCAGAAACTGCTTTTTTTTTTTTGTCCACTCACTTTTTGCTTCTGCATTTTAAAATTTTAACTTATTTGATTATTTGTTCTAGTTAATTTCTTTACTCCACATTGAAATGTACTTGCAGTGCAGACAATGCACTTTTTTCACCTGAAAAAAAAGGGACCAAACTACGTGTAAATCACATGGGAAAGCCTATCCAAAGTGGTTACAGACATCACTTGACAGAAACTGGGATGGACTTGCATGAAACTTAATTCAGGGAATGGCACAATGCTTTTTTACACAGCATTTTTTATTTGTTTGAGGAAAGACTTTCCAAACCATTTGTTATTACGACAGCTGGCTGTGCCATGCTCTCCCATGAGCCAAATGAAACTGGTTGCCCAGTTTGTCCTCTGCCAGGTCAGGGACAGCTCTGGCACCCAAGGAATGGGGCTCTGCAAAGCTGCTGGCAGCATCCCCAGGTGTTTATCTGTGCTTTGTGCCAGCTGACTTGGAGGATCTTCTTTTTCTTATTTTTTTCCTTATTTATTACATCTCCTGTCCACATCCAGAGCAGAAAGGAGTATTTGGAATTTTGCTGCTGACTGCAGCGGTGCAGAACATGCACAGTCCCTTGCTGGGACCAAACCCACTGGGTACCTGAACATTTCAGCATCAAACTCTCAGACTCCTCTAAACAAATGTTTATTTTTAAAAGTAATTTTTTCCTTGTGTTACAGTAACTTAGAGATATTCCCATCCCTGGTGCCATACCTTCACAGCTCCATCCAAGCTGGAAAAGCAGCAGCGAGGGCTGCAGCATTTTTTTCCTCCACAGCCTTCAGTAATGGTTAACATTCTCAGGTCCCTTTCACTGAAGGTTATCAAAACAGCCCTGTTGCCAGGCCCCTGTCTTGTGTGGGGCTGTTTCCCCAGGGCCTCCTGAGAAAAAGCTTTTAAATGGCTTTTCAGAATTTCTCAGACTTTCAGAGTTGATTTTCATAGTTGTGAATTTATATTGCATGCTTAGAAGAAATATTGTCACTAAATCAGGTTGGATTTATAGCTCCTGTCACTGTTAATTTGACTGAGAT
This sequence comes from Polioptila caerulea, assembly GCA_013397295.1. Classification (NCBI taxonomy): domain Eukaryota; kingdom Metazoa; phylum Chordata; class Aves; order Passeriformes; family Certhiidae; genus Polioptila; species Polioptila caerulea. The sequence continues at coordinate 753,429 of VYXF01010568.1, forward strand.
TTACAGCACGTTCTCTAAATGACATGAATGAAAGGCTAGTATATATGATTTTTAAAAAAAAATTAATAGGAAAATATGATCCAGCAGAACCTAGAGGTATGTTTGACAGCTCTTTCCTGTGCTGAGCTGCCTTTCTGCAGGACCTTGGTACTGCAAATATTTACATCCCTGCTGAGCTGGAAGCCTGAGTCCTTTGGGCCCCATGGAGGAGCTGGCCTTGCCAGGGTGGATATTTCCTTCTGGCAGTGATGTCCAGCCAGGGTGTTTTGTTTAGGGGGTGGGATTTTGCATCTGGCTTCCCCAAAAAATGGCTGGGGTCAGGCTCTCCTCCCAATAGAGAGGCACAGAAAGGCTTCATATCTCAATGCCAGCATTTGCAGAGCTTTTCAGGGGAGTTTTTTTGTTTCTTTGCCAATATGGAAATGAATTCTTATAAATCTGTCTTCTCTCTACCAGAAAATTGCCCCTGTAAATAGTGACAGCAGAGACTCTATATTTAAAATGACACACAAAGTATTTAACCTTGTTTTTTGCACTGGCTAGAAAACCAGTCTGCAGAGAAAAGGCACTTGTGGTTTTATACCAGGTGAGAGTGCAGAATTTGTGTCCCTGAACCCTTAGGATGACGGAGAGGGATGTGGGCTAAACCCAGCTCAGGGAGTTAAGGTTGGATATTAGGAAAAGTTTTTTCACCCAGAGGGTGGGTGAGCAGGATCCCCAGGCAAGTGGTCGCAGCCCCAAGACTGTCACAATTCACAAAAACTTTGGACAATGTTCTCAGGCACATGATNAAAATTTTTTCACCCAGAGGGTGGGTGAGCACAGGAACAGGATCCCCAGGCAAGTGGTCACAGCCCCAAGACTGTCACAATTCACAAAACTTTGGACAATGTTCTCAGGCACATGATGTGAATTTTGGGGTTGTTGTGTGCAGGGTCAGGAGTTGGATTCAGTGATTTTTGGGGATCCCTTTCAACTCAGGATATTCTGTGATTCTGTGGCTGCAGAAAGAGCCTCTGATCCAAATTGAGTGCAGTTTCTCCTGGCACTGGAAAAGGGATTGGTGGCATCTGTTACAGAGAGGGGATGGTGGCCCTGGTGCCAGAACAGCCTCCCAATCTTCCCCCAAAACCGGGCACAAACCACCAAAGAGCAGAAGCACAGTCACTAGAAGACATGCCCGAGGGCATGGACAGGCAGGAAAGGCTGTGGGCAATGCTGGACCAAGCCAGCTGCCCTTGTGCTCCTGGTGCAGGTATGGCAGGGACACCCGGGGTGGATGTGCCCTGTAACCTGCCAGCACCTGGTCCTGGGAGCTGCTGCTGCCTCGTGAGCATCATCACAGCTTGTTTCCCTGTGAAATAATAACCAGACCTCAATCCAACAAAGTGCTCCCTTTTTATTGCAAAATTCATTTAGGAACACAGCGGGCCCAGGGACTCCCTGGGGTCAGCCAGGGGCTGTCTGCAGTGAATGGAGAGGTCTGTGTGGAGAACATGGGGTGATGCAGATCCATGAATTCCCAGCTGAGCAGGGTGAAATTCCTTTTCCGTGCCGCGGCTGAGTTTGCCGGCCGTGCCGGGGAGTCTGGGTGTGAATTCCACGGGAATGCCCCCGCCA
>VYXF01010568.1:755192-771154 GCA_013397295.1 Polioptila caerulea
ACAGGGATGCCACTGGAGGGAGCCCCAGGAACAGTTCGTGTGTGCCTGGCAGGAGCCCTGCAGGAGGCAAACCCGCCTGGTTCTGGGCGAGGAGCTGATGGGAGCTTCAGGTGCTTTTAGGGATCCATGGATGGAGCGGGGGGAAAAGTGATTTTTTAAATTGTTTATCTTTTGACTAGAGGCAGGAGAAAGATGAGTGCTGCCCTCACCTCCTGCTCTCCATCTACCTGGTTTGCTTAGAAGAGAAAAACCCCTGCAGCACCACTGAGCTCTGGGCTACAGGAGCACTGAAAGGAGCTCCCCTAGAGTGCCACATGAGCACTCATGCCCCAGGAAGCCCCTGCTCCACTCGTGCTCCTTTTCCGTGGCAGATGCTTGGTCAGTGAGTGGCCAGCTCCAGCCTGGAGCACGAGTGCTTCCCACAATCCCTCCAGAGGCTGAGGGAGCCATGAAAGAGCCAAGCTTGGACCAGCTGCTGGTATCACATTGGTAGGCTCTCTGATTTTTCTGCCCTTGATTTTGCTGTCAGTGCTACCAGCCCTGCTGTGTGACAGCACAACACAGCTCTGCTGGGGGCTACAGCTCAGCTGTACATGGCCAAACATCTGTACCTGTGTACATCTGGTCTGGGGCACAAGTTTTATGAGGTGTAGCTGAGGCAGGTGGGATTGTTTGGCCTGGGGAAAAGAAGGCTCAGGGGGGACCTTAACACTCTAAAACACCTGACAGGAGAGTGTAGCCAGGTGGGGGTTGGGCTCTTCTCCCAGGTGACAAGTGACAGGATGAAGAGACAGTCTCAAGATGCACCAGGGGAGGTTTAGATCCGGTCTGAGGTACAGACCCCAAAAGAAGAATAAAGACCCCAGGCAGAGAGGTGTCAGGGGTTTTGCACCAGCTCTCCTGTGCCCTCATTGCTGCCAGTAGCTCAGAAGAGGCAAAAGGAGGAAGGCAGAGCCTTGCTCTGGGCCAAAGGGTCTCTCACCCTGTGGTGCAGGCAGAGAGGTGTCAGGGAGAGCAGAAGCTCGGGAGCAGTGCCAAGGGCAGGAAGAGGACATGAGCCCTCTTCACCCTTGAGGTGAAGGTGCAGATGGACAAACCTATCCAGTGGAGACAACTGAGGCTGTAGGGAAGAGGCACTCCTGCTTTGGGCTGCTGCTGGGGGTTCCTGGGAATCTCCCTGCCAAGAGACTTACACCCCCGTGTAAGACTCTTACTGGAGGCAGTAAAAACCTTCCTCACCTGGGTTTCTGTGGGATGAGGGGCAGAGAGATCTTCTGTAGGCTGAGGAGGCTCTGTGGGGCAGTGGGGACCTTGAGGAGCGAGGATGCCTCCAGTACCATGCATTAGAGAAGGGCTTTCCAGGGACCCCAACCTGAGGGATTGGAGGTCTTAGCACTTTTTGTTCAGCTGAACCCTCTCTGCTCTGTGTTCTTGCCTGAACAGGGTTGCTGGGGAGGAAACAGTTTTCTGCTTCTGAAGAGCCTCTTTGTTTCTTTCCCAGTCATGATCTGAGGTCTGGCTTGCATGAGACAAAGTCTCTCCAGGAATTTTGGATTCCCAGTGAAAACTTCTGTTTGATCATAAATAAAGCTCAAGGAGCCTTATTCATCAAAAAGAGAAACTTTGTTCTGGCTGCAGAATATACTGAGGCTCCTGCAGGCTGGAACAACTTGAAAACCCCTTTGCAGTTGGGACAGCTGAGCAATGATCCCCCCGGGGAAAATATGGATATGGACTGTTAAATATTTTAGGATGTAATTATAATATTGTCTAATGAATATCTAGAGAGACAGACTGTGTTGACAGTAGGAGTCTGGGACACCTCCCAGCCCCTATTGAATGTACAATGTGAGTGCAGATTTTGTCTCTCTGCACACAAAATCCCACAAAGCTGTGTCCCAGCTCTCCATGGAGGAGCATCATTTTGCCTTAAGATGTGTAGAGCAGAAGCTCAGTATCTCAGCAAGACAAGCCCTTCTTTTTCCCCAAGGTTTAAGTGCTGAGCAGGGCTCCATTTGGTCTGGGACATCCCTTGGGTCAGTGGCTGTCAGCAGTCGTGGCTGCATCTCCTCCCCATTTCTCGTGCATCCCCAGCCCACTCGCTGGTGGGGTGAGACAGAAAATGCCTTGATTCTGTGTAACTACTGCACAGCAGCAACAAAAACATCCCTGTGTTATCAACAAGTTTTCAGCACAAATCCAAGACACAGCTCCACGCAACTACTGTGAAGAAAATTCACTCTGTCCCAGCCAAGCCCCGCACACGGCTCTGGATCGACAGCCCCTGCCATCCCTCTGAGCCACACCTCTTGTTTTCAACCTGGATAAAGGGCTACACCAAATATTGCAAATAAGGATAAATATTTCCAGTAAAACTTAGTTGTAAGTACATGTTTTTCATGACTGAATGTATCCATTATTGCTTTTCTGGGTGCTGATTTCTTTCTCTGTACACTGCTCCTTTCTGAAAGCCAGGAGACAGAAGGTGCTTACGTAGAAGCAAGATGTGAGGCCAGACTCAGACTGATTTCAGCCTTCACATGAACCATCACTGATGTCAGCCAGACAGTGGCATCTTTATAAAAATCCCACTGTAAATATTGGTTCTAAATCAGGCTTTTTCCTTTGTGTTGACCGTAGTGTGAGGGAGCATACAAAATGCTGAATCATTTCCAGTTTAATTGCTACTAAAAGTTGGAGGATTTGTTGCCTGCCTTGCACACAGCCTCCTGGGATAATTTTCTCTTGATTTAGTTTCTTTACTCAAATTCTTCTCCCTGAACAGTAGGTTTCACAAAGGCCAAACTGTTTCCCTCCCAACAAAGTCTCTCTTGCTCCCCTGCCCTCCCTGCCCTTCAGCAGGCAACCTGGGGTGCATTGATGAAGGGAGATGAATATTTGTCTCTACTAACAGTTGGATTATTCCCACTCCCCAGATGCCATCTGTGTGACAGGGTTTGGTTTGCACTAAATAAAGCCTGTGGGCTGAGCTAGGAAAACAGATTGCTGCACCATTACACTGAATAATCATCATTAAAGTCTGGTTCATCAGAGGACTTTGGGCTGCCATGGAGATTTTTTTCTTAGAGGGGGATGCAGTTCACTTCCGTGTCAGGATGCTGAAATCAGATTTTGATGTGAATTTTGTGACATTCTGTTGGCAGCAGAGTCACCTGGGATCCCTAGGACATCTCACCTGAGGTCTGCAGGTGGGCAGGGGTGAGAACCATCAGCTTCCTGCTGCTCTGAGCTGAGGCAGTGCCTGTCCCTCCATCTTTTCTTTCTGTCATTCCCCAATCCCTGGATGCTGTGACCAATTTAAACACTCACGGAGAAATACTCTAAATTCAGCAGTATTCTGCATTGCAAACCACCAGGTACAGCCTCATGTCTGCTGGTGGCAGCTCTGAAGATAAACACACACACAGGTGATGCAAACAGGGCCTTTTAATCCTTCTGCCCCTGCAGAGGAATGGCAAAGCTTCAGAGCCCACAGGAACATGTGGAGCTCTCTGCCCTTCAGGTGTTGCAAGGAAAACACACAGAAGTATTTTAGCCCTGCAGTAGCTCCTCACATTTGTGACCAGTACACTGAGTACAGTGTGCTGCTTCAGCTGATTTATTTCTATATACAATGAAGAAGAAATAGCGTGAAGGTTTAATTTGCCTTCTCACTCAAAATATTTGAACTTCAACAAAATATTTGGGGTTTTTTACCCACTAAATATTGCACCTGCTGTATTTCTACACCAGTCTTCCACAAGATCTGTTGGCATCTGTGTAATTCCCTGCCATGTAGGGGGACACAGCATGCTCACGATCTCGATCGGCCCTTCTTTGGTCTCCTCTTCCTTGAAAACTTTGATCTCAGCCAGTTGAAAAAGCCACCTTTTGCTTTTAACTCAAATTCTACTGGGAAATGGTCACTCACTCCCAGGGCCTGCAAGACAACAGCACAGAGGGTTAGGAGCCACCTGCCCTGTCTCCAAGGCCTGCTGGATGTGCAGTGCTTGGATGTGGGGAGGTGGCACGTGAACATTGCACCAGTTTGGCAGTGGTGGCCACCAGTGACCTGGTTTACAGCCAGGTCTGTGTTCAGCACTGCCTGGGCACTGCTGGCCCTGTGCTCCCACGTTAGTCCTTCCCCACTGCTGCAGAGGCTGTGCTGTTCCTACCTGCTCCTCGGTCATCTGAAATTCCTCCTGGAAATCAAAGATGTTGACAGAGTGTGGCACCACAGCCTGGATGAGCTTCTGTCCACTGACCACAATCCTGCAAGGAGCAAGGGAATGGGGTGCTGTGCTGGGGTGCCTGACCCAAGGCAGCCACGCTGCTCTGAGCTGGTGGCCAGAGAGGTGGCTCTGATGAAGTCACAGCTAGGTGTGGTTTGTCCTTACCCATGGACTGCCCACCCAGAGGTGTCAGCTCCTTTAGGTGCCTCCGAGGCAGCGAGGCACATAAATATCTTGGTGTGCACTGGCCTTGAACGCCAACATTAAATTACTTCTGTCTAAACCCACCCAACAGTGCTGCAAATTTCAAAGCCCTGCTTTGGATACAAAAATCACAGGACAATGACTGGAGTATCAGCAAAGTCCTGCTCAGACCCAGAAACTCATCCTTCAGGAGGACTCCTGGCTCTAAGAGCCGATGTATTCTCGTCCCTGCTGAGGGAGCTGAGGTGGCAGCAGGACTTGCCACATGTCCAGGGCCAGGTGAGGTGTCCCCTCCCCAAGCAGAACCTCGCTGTGCATTTGTCAATCCAAATTACAAAGATAAGAGCAAAAGCCACGGTGCAAAGCTGGCGTGGGGAAGGCGGCAGCACCTCCTGCCAGGTGTCTGCAGGGCTCCCTGCAGATGAGAAGTGCTGCTGGCTGTCCTGTCATCTGTCCCCACCTGAGCCACAGCAATGGCTGGTCCTGTGCAAATCCTGCCCAGTCTGGTCCGCAGAGAGCTTTGTGCTCCTGACTAGAAGCATTTGGCTCACATTTCCCCTGGAGACTGTTTTATCTTTGATGGCCTCACGTACCTTTTTTCCCCTGTTGGTCACTGACACCTTTTGATACAATTTTTCTCTCAGAGAGTTATAACCAGTGGGTGATTTGGCAGTGAGCCCTTTACCTGTCATATGGACATCTGGTGCTGTTCTTCACAGTTGTGTCATTTTTGTCACCAATTAGCCAGAGGAATTCAGAGTAAGTCCTCAGACGGATGTTCTTCCACTGCTTTTGGGGAACATAGCTACACCCAGCATTGAAATCTCCCATGAAGATGAAGTTCTGGAAGGCAGGAGGGTTTCCAAATGTAATCATGAGGACAGCTTTTCAAAAGAAGACCACTGAGGATTTTTATGGTCCATGGATGCAGTGGGGCTTCTCCTTTCTGCTGGGCACATCAGGGCTGATAATAATTTTATTAGGTGATCAAGTTTACTGTATAAAATGTGGGCAAGTCAACGAAAATACACCAAAGAGATACACAAAACCTGAGGGGTGTTATCAATGGGTTTAAGGTTTTCAGTTCTGAGTAGTGAATAATGTGGCCAGTGACTCAGTACCAAAGCCCTGTTAGTGACTCAGATGTGGCAACCAACCTCGATTTTCCAGCGCTGTTTGACATCTAAATACACATCATAGAGCTCATCAATCTCCCGCACTGCTGTGTCTGGTGTGGTGTGCAGAGGGATAATAGCAAACTCCCTGACAGCTTCAAAACAATGCAGAAGAACAGGGAAAATGGAATGGTTAAACAGAGAATGAGTCACACAGAGACTGACTTGTAAGCAAGGGGGTTTTTCTGAGGAAGAAACAGCTTCTACTCTGACCATAGACCAGGGTAACCTCTGTGGTTGCACAGCGACCCCCTCCAGGCACTCAGCTGGGCCTGAGGAGCTGTGCCAGTGCAGGCAAATCCTGATCCAGCACCCACACAGCAACTGCTCCCCAGCTATGCCAGCAGCACAGAATGCATCCACCAGCACACTGCCCATGGCAGCAGCAGAGGCTTTCCCAGCAGGGCTTGTGCAGGGCTGTGGGATTTCTCAGAGGCAGCAGCCCTGAAGGGAAAATGCTGCTCTTGTAAGGAAAAGCAGTGTGGGGTCTGGGTGCTGCCCCTGGAGCCTGCCCTCTGCCCTCTGCCGTGCTCGGGCCCAGCCGCTGTGGCTGTGCTGACTCTCATGGGACAGTGACTTGTTTCTGCAACACCTCACCGGTTTTGGGAGACTGCAACCAGATGACAAAGGGTTCTCTGGAGAAGACATCCTCATCCCCAGGCTGGGTGTCAGGGTACTGGTAGGTTTGTTTCACCGATACCTGATCTTGCCTGCAGCAGAATGAACAGGATAGGGGATGTCACGCTTGTGGCTCACTGAGGCACGTCTAACACCATCTAACATGCTCTGACCTGGACCTGTGCCATAGTCGGGGGTGGATACAGACACACTGGTGTCTGTGCTGGGATGATGGCCACATCCAGGCACAGCCCAGCCCACCTGCACAGCCTGCACCCCTCCAGCCCCCTCACAGCAAAGCCACCACCATGTCCAGCCCATGTCCAGGGACTGTGCCCCAGAGCGCAGGGGAAGGGGCTGGCTTGTTGGCAAAGGGGGCTCACCCACCTGTAGATGAAGGCATACTGCTCCTTGTAGCTGTTCCTTCCCAGCCTCTCGCTGGCCACACACCTGTACTCCTCCTTTGGCCCCTTCAGCTGACTGGAAGGAAAGTGATGCTCCTGAGTTTATTTCTGCACTCACAGGGGCTGAGAGAGTTTGGGCATTGCCTGCCTGACCTCAGAGGCAGGTGGGTGCAGACACTAAACCCTCCTCAGGAGCTGGACCCCTGCTCTATCACTTGCTCTTCACTCCACACTCTCCCTGCTCATTGCAGCCTCTGTCTCTCCTTCAGACGGGTATCATGTCCAGCCAGCTGAGCGCTGCTGTTTCCTCTGGATGTCTGGATTGCCCAGGCAAGCAATCCCCAATCTAAGGCAGTTCTGAGCCCTGCAGGAAGGTGGCTGTCCTGCTGCAGCCCGATGCCAGCCCGGTGAGGACATTTTCCCTTATTTTTTTTCTCCTTCGGGAACTTCTCTGCAGCAAATTGAATCTAACTTGGTTATACTGCTTTTAAAATGTGTTCTACAGTGGTCTGGAACTGCCTTTGCTCCTGTCCCTCAGCGAGACTGCCAGAGCCTGGTCCTTCCTTGACGCTGGGACACAGCCCAAATCCCCAGATTTTGTCCCTGTAAAGCGGCACTGAGCAGAGCACAGGCTCTTGCCAAGCAGCTTTCCCAGTTTTGTCCATTTGCCCGCGGCCACCCTACCTGGTGAGCTTCTCCACCAGGAGAGGACAAACACGGTTCTTGCTGTCCTTTATTTCCATCAGCAGCACGATGTCACAGCGGGAAATGATCTGCGAGGGGAAGGAGTAGGAGGAATTTTGCATATGCCTGGCTCTAGAGGATTGGGAAAGGGTTCGAAAGAAGCAGTTACAGCAGGGGGAAGTCCTTGGTGAAAGAAATGCCCTGCAGCCCGGGATCGTGAGACGGGAACAGGGGCTGGAACTAAGCTTTTCTGCTTTCAGAGCTGCTGCACGGCCCAGCAGGAACTGGGAGAGGGAACCCGGGAACAGAATAGTTTCAGATTTAGAGAAAAACTTGGGCGCCTGACCCTGAAGAGGAAGTGTGGAGGGGAAGGGGCAGCAAAAGCCGCTCCTGTGAGCCTGATCCCACCATCAGCACCACTGCTGGGGTGCTGCCTCTGCCCTGCCCCACTCCTTCCCCACGGGAAACATTCACCTGTCTCAGTTTGTCACAGATTCCTCTGAAACAGCCCCTGGAGCCCAAAGAAACACCCTCTGAAAACGGGGCCCGACACCAGGGCACTGCACGCCTCAGAGGGACGGAAGGCTCAGCTCCCACAGCGACTGCTGGGATTCCCCGAGGGAAAGTCCAGCTCACCCAAAACCCAACATTCTCAGGGCCTTCCCTCTGTCCCTGGTTGCATTGTTCTTTAAACTTTGTGGGTGGTTTTTGTCAGGAGAAACAGCCCCTCTTTGCCCCCTGAAACCTACCCACAATTATCTAAGTGACCCCAAAATTTATCATATATTGCCCACATCGGTGACAGTATAGAAAGAACAGTCTGGGAAAGCAAAGCCAAGCAAACCACTCCTCTCTGCCAGTTTGCAACAAAAGGAATACAACCCAGCTATTTGGTGCCATTCCTCCCTGGTGCCATTCTGCACACACAGCCACCTCACTAACACCAAGCCCCATGTCCTCCCTCACTGTGGCATCTTGGAGGGCATTTGCAAAGCTACAAGTCTAAAAGCTGGTTCCTTTTAAAACCAGGGTTATCTTCAGCTTTTTTGCAGGCAACCTGATGGCGAGGGTTTGCTTACAGAAATTGGCAATTGGGTTTTTCAAATTTCTACCAGACTCTAATATGACAGATACTATTTGCTGTCCTGAGAATAGGTTTAATTAGATAAGAACATTTGAGAAAAACTAGCACATAAGGAAGGTAAATAATGTATCACAAAACAAAGCTTTGTGGATTCAAAGTGAATTGAGTGCATTGAGGTTTTCCTCCTTTCGTAATTCAATTTTCAAAGGAAAGAGCAAATATTTTTCTGTTACATTCCCATGAAGGCTAAAAAAACAACATACATTCTGTTCAACCACAGGCTAATTCTTACTTTAGGAGTACAACATTTTTTAAATAATTAGCTCTTTTTTAACTTGATATTTAACTGTGAAAGACAAACAAAGTGCAAGATTATGCATCTGAGAAACCCTAGAAAGCTCAGTTTCTGTCTCATCCAGGCAAACAAACATACCTTCACCACAGCATTGACGACTTCAGGTCTTGCTATTTTAGTTTCTCCAAAAGACCTCACATTGAAGGAGCAGATTTTTAGGCTCAGAGATGGGTTCAAATGGAAGAGTGAAAGCAAGAAGAAGAGCAGCATCTTCGTGGACCTGGGCAAAATGAGTTTCTGTGAGCGTGCCTACAAATATGTATGTGTGTGTGTTTATGCATCCGTCCCTCTATGGCTGGTTGGGAGGTCAAACTGAGCAGTCAGCTATGTCAATCAAGAACAGGAATCACTATTTCCTCCTTTTCCTCACTTCCATCTCCCAGCACAAAGCAGCATGGAGATTTTGAACTCCTGCCTGAGGGGAAAACAGGCTCTTCTGAGTCAGCCTCTGAATCCTGGCAGAGCAACACCTCCACCAGAAGCCAGCATCCCTCCCCACAGGGAGACACCAGCTGTGGGATGCTTGCTGCAACTGGGCACCAGCTGGGACCACCCTGGGCCATGCTAGACTAGGACCAGACTCCCTGGGCCATTCCAGGCCAGCGGTCAAGACCAGCAGGTGGATGGGGTGGATGGTGAAAGGGCCTGGGAAGCAGCAAGGGGGGAGACTGGGATTTCTGGGGGGCACCAGAAGCCTGTTGGAAGGGACTGCCAGGCAGCCACGCTGAGATACATGATGCCCCAGCACTGCCCCTCAAACTCCTGGCCAAGTGTCCCCAGCACGGGAGTCTTGGTTTGTGCATGAGTCTGGCTGGTGCTCTGTGGTGGAAGGGGACACATGAGTTTGGCTAAAACAACTCCTGAGTGAGGATGCTGCAGGTGGGATGGCTTGGTCCCCTGAGGTAGCTTTTGAGAAATACCACCCCCCTACCCCCTTAATCCTCCACCACGTGTCAGCCCTCAGCCAGAGACACATTTGTTGGCCCTCAGTCAAGTTATAAAGGCAGGAGGTGTAACAAGAGTTCAAGCTAAACGACATCTTTGAGTGTCTGGAATTTTTCTCCCTGTTCTTACAGGGTGCTTTCACATCCTCCTTCTTTTCTCTAGGAACACCCAACCTGCCTGCACCCTGCTGCCTGAGCAGGTCTAGATCCAGAGGCACCAGGATGTGGCTGCCAACACTGAACCAACTGAACAGGCTCAGATGGAGACAGCACAAAGCACAGCACATGGGAGGGCTCCCAAAAACAGGGCACAGCTGAAAGCAGTGGGATCTAGGCTTGCTGGGGAGGCAAGTTCTCCAGGGAATATGCTGCAGCTGTTGGAATAGGCACCACAAATCCCTTTTGGCATTCTCGGAATTTGGAGCACCGCTGCCAGCAAGGGACGAGTCACTGCATTACTGCAGTGTTTGCCAACCAACAGAGCTGCTTGGGGAGTGGGCAGGCCATCCTCCAAAATAACAGGGCCTAGGTGGTGCTTCCCCTACTCTGGGTCTCCAATGAGCTGTCCCCAGGCAGGACAGGCTCTGGAAGAAACTCATCAAGAGAGAGGGGAGGGAAAGTGACAGCCTTGGAGGGATGTAAGTCTCTGGTCTAACCTTGTTAAAAGCACAGCCTGAGCCAAGCATTTGTGACAGCAGCTGCAGCTTCAGGGTCAGAGTCATCAAAACCCAGAGCTCTCCCCAAAATTAGACTTGTTTTGGCTACCCTGGCATCCAAGAGCAAGTGTTCATTGTGGTACCCATGAAGGCTCTGACCCTGAACTGTGGCTGTCAGTGCTGTGTTTATCTTCAGGGCTCCTGGCTTATCAGTTACCCCTTTCTCCTCCACCTCAGGCATTATCAGGGGGACAAACAGCAATCAGTCAACCTGTGGGGGGTGACACAGGGAGTTCATGTTCCTTTCTGCAGCACTTTACTCCTTGTTTACTGCACTTTCTGTGCAGGTCCTCTTTGCTCCTTATCAGATCATGAAACATGCTCGATGTGGGCACGTGAACACTGACAGTTCAGGGCTGCCCTGCTCTTGCACAAGAAGCTGCTGATAAAACCACCACACTCTGGGGTTCTTGTCCCCACTCGGAATGATGAGGGTGAGGGTGAGGGACACCCTCTCCAGCTGAGCAGCACCTGTGGAACATTCATTAATAAAGGCCCTCCTCAGCCTCTCCCTGATCCCAGGGGCCTCGAGGCAGCTAAGGAGGCTGAGGGTGGTGCAGAAGCCAATTTGGGCAAGAGCTCCAGCAGTGAGTGGGTGCTGCCAGGGCCCTTTGGTGAAGCTTTGCTGATAGCCTGGCCTGGGTGCATGGGGCTGTGGCTGGTGTGCTGCTACCTCCGGAGCAGCAGCTCAGCTCTCCAGCTTCTCCCCACTCCCCAGAAGGTGCTGTGGGGCGGATGGGGTGAGATGTGTCCCTGTACCACGTGCCTGCACAGGGTCCCCACGGCACAGTGGGGTGTGAGGGTCCTGCAGCCATGTGGGAGTTTCTCCTCTCCCTTCAGGCACAGCTGCTTCCTTTTGGCTGCAGCCCCGGCTGCCTGTAGGGAACCTACAAAATTGTTTTTGTTGGCAGAGATGGCCTGAGAGGATCTCTGAGGTTTCCTGTGCCTGCCTGGGAGGGCTGGAGGGAGACACTGAGGGATCAGCCCACATCCCCTTCTGCTCTGGCAGAGGAAGCCTATTCTGGGCCTGGAGGGCAGCAATGACTCACGGGATGCTCCATGAGGGGGGAGCACCCGTGGGGTGCTCAGGGCTTGGCTGAAGCTTCATTTCTTCTCTGTGGGAAAGATGAGGTGTCTGTGTGCTGGTCAGGGGTTTGGCACTGCTGGGGACACCAGGGCTGCTGTGCCCTTTCAACAAAGGGTGCAAAGACTGGCCTGGTCTGCCTGACCCCCAGTGCGTCGTGGTGTCCCTGCTACCCCATTTGACATCCCCATTAGCCTGTTTCCCAAAGAGGAGATTGGCCCCCAGGAACCAGGGGCAGCATGGGCAGAGGTGATGCTGGGTGTGAGGGGCAGTGTGGGGACCAACACCCCCAGGCTGGTGCTCCCCAGGGGCCACCACAGCTCTGTTTTCTGGACAAGGGGCTTCCCCTTGCCCGTAACAGGCCTTAAAGTGTTGCACGTTTCTTAATTTTTACCATTTCTACACAAATTGCCACTCTGTCAACATCTGCTATGACAGGGGGAGGTCCAGGAAGGGCTGGCCCCAAAGATGCCATCACCATAAAAGTAGGTTCCTTTGGGCAAACGAAATTACCTTTGGGCTCTTGGTGACCCTATCATGACCATCAAGCAGAGTATTTTATCACAGTCTCCTGGACTTTCAAGTTAATAAGTAGCAAAGCACTTGAGCCATTTTGTATTGCTAAAGTTCATAGCTGGGCTGCAGACCATACATGGTCATTTGGGTAGTGGTTTCAGTGCTGATATAATGGCAATAGCTGTCCTGGTGTGACCCTCTGGCATTTCAGTGCAATGCAGGGTAAAAGTATTTGGTGTGCAAGATAAGTGGAATGTTTTCAATCAGGTCTTTGATACCCAATTTTTATTTATAATTCTGGAAGGCAAGTGTTCTACTTAATTAATTGCTGTCAGGGCACAATACCTCTGCTGGTCCACAACTCTGATAGGGTTTTCCTTTTCAACTTAATATGTCAGTGTTGTTCAGCTAGGGATTTGAAGCTGAACAACAGCCTGTCCACTACGAGGCAGTTCAAGGACAAATGCTCCATGATGTTCTCAGTTTCTTGAAGGAGGCTGCTTAGCTGAGCTGTAGGAGAGCAGGAGGTAATCTGAAATACAGGCTTTGATGCATGATGACAAGTTTAAGCTTTGAAGTTAATCCTCTATAAAGATACTGCAGCCACCAAATAAGGTTTTGTGCCAATAAGTACACCCATATTGCTAGCAGTTAAAGATGTAATTAAAATGCACATAATACATGCATTAACTTTGAGTGGAGTTAATAAAGTATTATTTAAAGCTGTTATTAGGCAAGTAGGTCTTGCTTTATAATGTTTTAAAAGGCAGGAGCATTGTCCCTGTGTTTGTCCCAGGTTATGCAATGAAGCCTCTGAAGAGTGACAGGGTGGCTGCTCAAGGTGGTGCCCAGAGGAGTTATTTACCCCTGTGCTCACCCAGAGCTGCTCTTTGCAAACCGAGGTGAGCCGAGATCTTATCCCCGTCCTGGGGGATGAATTTTGGTAGCTCTGTGTCATTAAAGTGGCACTGCTCAGGGCATGGCAAGGCCTTCCTCAACAGCAGCTCCCACCGTGGGCTCTGGGGCACCCGCCTGCCCCGGCACTCCCCCATGCCCACAGTGCCCTGGGCATTGCTCATGGATCGTGCCACAGGGCCACCACTGTGCCAGTGGGAATAGACAGGGACAAATCACCCGGGAAGGTGATTCAGCCCGCCAAGGCAGCGTGCAGTCACTTGTTGTGATTGCAAACAGCTTCACCACGTGCCCTGGGGATCCATCGCCCAGCAGTGGAAAATAACATGGAAACCTTTCACCTAGTGGAGCAATGCTGCTTCTCAGCTTGGTGAGGTGGAAGACAGAGTTCTCCACAGCCATCCTGGACTGAGTCCAGCCAGAGCTTCCACCTTCCTATGGAAAACAAGGCTGTTTACATAAAAGTCTCATGTCCTGGTTTCTGGAGCCATGCAACAGCTAATTCCGATTATTTTAAATGTTGTTTTTTTTTAAATCATGTTGTTGCTCTGATTTAGAGATACATTTTGTTTCTCAGTAGGTCATAAGTCATTATTTTGGTCATTGTCTGTGCTGCTCACAGGATCAAAGCTGTGCTTCTGTGCCAGTGGGAAGCCCAGCTCCTGACACTGGCATTAGGAATGAGTAATTTTTGGCTGAGGGCCAGCACAGCCAGCACTGGGCTCCAAAATGCCAGCAGCCTCAGAGGGTGACACAGGGGTGACTTGGTCCTCACCAGCTGCCACAGCTGTGTGAAGAGTTGTCTGTGGGCTGAGAAAAGAAACAAAACTCAAGGGGCAGGTCAGTGCAGGCACTGACTTTTTATTTTGGGCTTGCCACATTGCAACCACGGCAACCATGGCTTTGCAGGGTCCTGAGGAGGTGCCCATGGAGCTGCTGGGGCTTCCTCTGGAGCCTGAGGCTCATCTGCTCCCTGTGGGCACAGGGAGCCCAGCCGTGCCCTGCACTCTCCCCTCTGTTCCCCCCTGTGCCATCTCGAGTGCCCAAGATCTCCAGCACTGCGCTGGGACAGAGGAGCAGCCTCAGCCCCTGCCTGGCAAAGGGATCACGGCACAGCAAACCTCCTCCCTCAGCAGGGCTGTGACCTGCTGGAGCTGTGGCCTTGTCCTGGCAGTGGCTGGATCAGAGGAGCCCATCACCACCAAAAGAGACTCATTCAATGACTCTTCCCTGTGGCTGCCCACTGAGCTTGCAGGAGTGGCTTCTCTGCTTAGCTCACGTCAAGTTTCAACACAAAACCACGGCAGATCTCTGCTTCAGCTTCTCCATCTTAAGCGCCATCACTGGCTATGACCGTATCCGGGGGCATTCCCACCCCGTGGCCTGGAATAACCATGTGTGGGTAAATCCGTGTTCCTGAGTCAGCACTGCCCTGCAGGTGTCCCGAGGGAGCCCGGGCCGTGCATGAGAAAGCTGAACAAACAACTCTGACTGCAAACAATGCTTGAAGGCTTGTGAAACTCCTCCCATGTCCGCTTAGGTCACCTTATTGGAAGCTCAGCTTTGTTTAGCCCAGCTTGACTGAGAAAGAAAACCCAAAACAGACTGAGACCCGACTTCACTAGGCACCTAAACCCCTTGGTTTTGGTTCAAATATCTTCTGACAGTTCATGTTATCAAAAGCTTACGGTTATTGTAGTAAACTCTGACCTGGAAAGCCCTTTGCACCAATTATCTCACCTTCCCCAGCCTGCCAGACATAAGGGACATTCTTTATCAGAGCACAGGTGGAGCGAGTGACCCAGTTTGCATTTACTCAGGAGCTGATCTCATTTCCTATTTAATTAAGTTTTCTCATAATTTTTGGGCATATTTTAAAGGTACACACCAGCCTGATATGTGACCCAGTGAGAATGAAAGTAAATTTGCTTATAGCTACAAGACTCAATTGGCAGTTTTAAGAAAATTTGGAGCAGATTTTAGAATGCAAATTGAAAGGCAGCTCTTGAGAGCAATGTCATCTGTTGGGAAGGTAAAAGATTTGTAACCTAAGTGACAGACTTACTTTTACACCTGAAATGGGATTTTTATAAGTGGGAAGCTCTGATTTCAACCTTTGTGTCCTTTCCATGGGAACATCCCCCACCACAGCCCTTCCCCAGACCTGGAAATAGCTTCCCCACCCCAAGCTTGCTCCCAGGCCTCATGCAAGGGGGCTGTGAGGTTTCTCTGTGGGGTGTAGCACGGCTCTCTCCTTTGTAGTTCTGTGGCAATTATATCGCACCCCCTTAACACCCCTGTTGTATCCACCCTTGTGTCTCCTTGTTGTAACCCTGTTGCTGCTGTATCACATTCCCTTTTATTGCGTCCCCATGGCAATCCCATTGTAAGAGTTCTGTGGCCTCATTGCCTCCTTCTTGGCTCCCTGCTGTGTGTCCCTTGCGATACTCCCTTTTACATCACACGCGGTCAGGCTGTTTGCAATCCTAGCAAGTGACTGCACGCTGCCTTGGCGGGGTGAATCATCTTCCGAGGGTGAGGGTAAACCTGACCCTGACCCTGGTGTACCTGACCACCCCCTGCAACCCACTTGCACCCCTCCCTTACCCCCCCACTAAAGCCACATCCCTCTGTTGCCACTCTGTGTCCCCTCTTGTACCCCCACATTGTACCCCTCGCATCCATACCTTATATACCGCTTGCACTTCCACTGCGGCCCTGTTGCATCCCCTGCTTTAACCCCACTGAATTCCCATCACAGCTCCACTGAATCCCCCCATTGCATCCCCCTTGCCACCCCGGTGACAATCCCCATGGAAGCCCCATTACTTCTCCCCTGCATTCATTTTGCAGCCTCGTTGCATCCCCCTTTGCATATCCACGCACACCCCTCCACATTCCCCCATCGTAGCCATCTTGCAGCCGGTCCTTGTGTCCCCCCGTGGCACCGGCAGAGCAGCCCTCTCGCATCCGCCCTGCATCCCGCTGTAACCCCCGCTTTGGCCGCTGTCTCATCGCGCGTTCACCCCGG
>VYXF01010568.1:774716-791161 GCA_013397295.1 Polioptila caerulea
GGTCGCCGCCAGAGGGGGAGGGCGGGGGGGGGGGGACGGGGGGGCACGGAGAGCGCTTGGAAAAGTACCTTTAAGACAAAGAGGAAGGGGATGAGAAGCAGCTTAGCTGGCTTTGTTCTAATAGCAGTAATCACCTGAGGGGCGAGCATGAGCCCGCGGCGCTGGGGCCGCGCAGCCCTGCCCGGGACTGCTGGGCTCGGCTCTCGCTTCCTCCCCGATGGCAGCACGTACTTTGCTCCTGCTTGGAACAAGTGCACCCAGCGGGCTTTATTGTACGAGAGACCATATTTACAGAAACAGGGGAGAGGTTGGTCAGGAGGTGAATATGAGACGTCTTGAAGGGAAGCTGGTGGCTTAAATACCCCAAACTCACCGGGCCGCCGAGCCTGAAGGGAGGAGTGAAAGCAGGACTGCGATTTTGACCTTGTTTTTTTTCCTCTTCTGACAGTGTTTTCAGACACTGCCGCTGCCCACAGCGAGCAGGACTTGTGCCGAGAGGAGGAGGGGAACTCTGCAAGGTAAGCCGGGCTTTTTAAAGGCTTTCTCGTTCAGCTTTCTAAAAGTGGTGTGGAGGTGGAGGCAGAGGCGGTGACCCCGCGCCGGGGAGCACAGGGGCTTCCACCATCCCGCGCTTCTTGCTTCCTGCAGCCTTCTCTCGTTACCAGTGGGAACAATGGCGATTTTCCGTGCTTAATTTCTGCCCTGCTTTAGTGACATAGCAAAAGGCAGCGGGTGCCCTGGGGTGGGCTCCCTCGCAGCCCTGCTCGCATGGATAAGGTTTATCGGTTGCATAAACTGTTTATCTATGAGCAAGCTATGCTGAGATCAAGGATCTTTCTAACAAAATGTTAATTAAATGAATAATGACGTGTTGTTGAGGTTTGAAGACGGAAATGAGGTTTAGCTTTGTTAAGGAGGTGCCTGGTGGAAATATTTACAGTATTCCTCAAATTTCAGTTATTCCTATTTTCCCTGGGGGAAGAGGGCAAAATCTGGCTGATGCTTCAGAGGTTCTGGAAACCATTTCTCTGGGTTGTGTGTAAGGTGAGGGTCCAATGTGATTCAAGGTGACGGTGTCTGGGGGTGGTAGGCTGTGACTGTGGTGATTGTGTTCCTGTTTCATGGCATCACATACCACACACACCACTGGGAGTCTTGCAGGAAGCTGGAAAAAAATCTGACTGTCCTGACACTGAGAAATGTGGAGGTTGTGATGGGGAGTGCGTGGCTGGTGGAGAGCAGGCATTGAGAATGTTTCGTTTTACAAATGTGGGACAAAAGTGCCGAGGAAAGGGGGAGCCATGAGTTGGTTAGCAGGGGGAATTAGAGGAGATGTGTGTGTGGTAGTATTTAATCCCTTAATGAGAAAAACATATCCCAGCTGCCTGTGGTAGGGAGAGTTCAGGGACAAACATGACATTGTGCAAGAGCTTCCCCTTGCTCCCAGTGCCCTCCACCTGCTGTCCCTGAGACTCGTCTGAAGAATGCTTCAGAGCAGGGATGTGAACCTGTTAGCCACAGCAAGTGCAAAATGTGGGGCAGAAGTGAGGATGTGGGTGTGGGGATAAATTTGTTTCTGATAAGGGCTGGACCAAAGAGTGCCCTGCCAAGTTGTTTCCTTCTGTTCCCAAGTCCATTAATAGGCTCTGCTTCCTTGATTAGTTTGTGCCTGTGCAGAGCGGTAATGAGAGCTGGGCTCAACCCATCAGTTCTAGGTCAGTGGTTGTGTGCTGGGGATTTGGGATCAGGCAGGGGAAGAGAAGGGAGACAGAGCTGGACGCCTGCCTTCAAAAAGAAGCGTGGAGCCTGCCTGAAGCAGGTCCTGCCTGCGCTCATGGTGGGGGGAAAGGCTGCCTGCAGCCCTTGGGGGGCTCTGCTTCCTGTGTCTGCAAAGTGTCCCAAGGGCCATGTCACCCCAGACATGTTAGGAGGCTCATTGCCTGTTTTAGATGTGCTCTCCTGAGAGGATAACATTGCAGCAATTAGATCCATTAAGGAGCCAGAAGAAATAGGTGGGTTTTAAAACTGAAGGAGGCTTTGCTGTGCTCCTGAGTGATATCTGCCTCTTGCAGAGCTGCTTTCCTCCTCATCTGGCAGCAGAGTTCTCATTTAGCAATGACTTGTCATAATTTCTGGTGGTTAACCTCAGAACTCTCCCTAAATGCCGGCAGGTGAGGCTGAGTGGTGAAGAGCAGCATGGACCTGGATATGCTGAACATGTTTGTCATTGCTGGCGGCACGCTGGCTATCCCCATCCTGGCCTTCGTGGCCTCCTTCCTCCTCTGGCCCTCGGCGCTGATCCGCATCTACTACTGGTGAGTGCTGGAGCCTGCTTCCCTCGGTGTGGCACGGGGGTGGGACCCAGCAGGGCCCCACACACTCACAGGTCACTGTGGTGTGAGCAGAGCTGCATGTTCCTGCCCCTGACCGCATTAACAGCAGGTGACTGGAGGTCCTCCAGGGCCATGCCAGCTGTGTGCAGCTTTAAACACGCCTGGGAGAAGAAAATGGCGTTTTCCTGTTGCATTTTTGCTGCTGAGGCCCTTGTCTGTCAGGCCTCTTGCTGCCCCAGGGGTTTGGCTGTGCCAAGGGGCAGTTGGCCAGGCTGCCATGGCTGTGCCAGCTTGCAAGATCTCTCCAAACCTCTTTGGGTTGCTTTCCCCAAGGACAGGACTCGGACTGGGAAAAGCACTGCCGTTGCAGCCTCTCCACCAGCCTGGCAGCCGTGGCACTCTGGTGACCTCCCACCTCATCAATGTGGCTGTGGTGTGGATGTCCCTGTGCTCACATGCTTCATCCCAGATGACAGCCTGCTCAGCAGGCAGGGACGTTTCCCTCATTAGTAGTTATGGATGAGGCTTTTCTCATCCTCTCTTTTTCTTCTGGAATGGAGCATCAGAGAAGATGGAGGGATGCTTTTCCTTATCCCCTTGAATCTTGTGCTTTCTGATACCAGGAGGCAAGCACTAAATCCTTCAGCCCTTCTTTGTCCCTGGAAATCAGTGATAAGTCCACTGGCAGCTTTCCTCTCTGGGTTTGTTGCAAGGAAAAGCTGGAATAACGCCCTTCAGAAGTCAGGGCAGAGTCTCATCCCCCAGTAGGGAGCAGGCAGCAGCAGACAGACAGCACGGGCAGAGCAGGCAGTGTGTCAGGCTGCCCTCACGTGCTGCTGGTGGCTCCTATAAATCAGCTCAGGGGTGTTTCCAAATCCAAGTGACCTCCTGTGAGAGGAAGTTGCTTGTCCTCTGCAGCACTCAGGTGCAGCAATAGGATGAAGCCTGTTTCTAAAGGCACGTTGATTAGCAGCCTTTTATTCACAGCATCTGATAGAGGAGGGAGCATGGGATGAAAACCCCAGTGGTGGGATCATCACTCTGCAAAGGAGAGCAGGCAATGTCACAGCCTTCTGCTGCCCCATGGATGTCTGAGTGATACTGGGTTTGGCAGTCAAAGGTTTATTTCTTTGGATATATGGCTGGTGGAAGCCAGGGAGGACCCTGATGGGCTGAGGTTGTGAGGAGGATCCCTGGAAAGAACTGCTGAGTGAGTGTGGTCAGGGTGAAGCCTTCAGCAGCCAGCAGCAGGGGTGGCAGGACAGGGCAAAAGAGGTGCAAGGTCTGATGCCAGGAGCCTGGGGGAGCCAGGCTGAGTGGGAGGTAGAGAATGCCCTGCTGCCTTTGTTCTTTTGGGGCTGCAGATAAAGAGCTGAGTGAAAATGAACTGTGGGCAGGTTGGTCTGTGTTTGAGTGAGGGAGGGAGCATGTGAGCAGGAGTCAGAAGGACTGTCTTCTTTTGAAGAGTGTGGACCCCCATCTCTCTCTCTTCCAGCATTTTTGGCAGTATGGACTTCTTTCAGGAGTAATTGCAGTGCACTCTGTGTCATGGGCACCTCTTTAGTTAGGAACAGTGGACGAGAAGTGTGGGTTTGCCCTTACTCTTCCTTTTCTATTGTTTTTTTTCTGAGTTGGATTTTTTTGAGGGGTGAAATTACTGTGTTTCCCCATCAGCAGAGGCAGGAGAGGTGCAGGCAGCATGCCATGCTGCCCTCCTCTTTCAGCCCCGTGCAGCTCCCGCTTAGCGGCACTGTTCCTGGGAGGTCCTGGGGAAGCTTCTCCCTTCTTCCATAATTCCCTGCCCCCTCCTTCTCCTCACTGCCAGTCTGTGTGTCCTCAGCTGGCGCAGTCAAGGGTCATGCTGGGCCCCCCTCACCCATGGCCTCCCTGCTTTCCCTGCCACTAATGCGCCTTCCTGCCTGGCAGGATATCCAGGGCTGCCCCGCTGACCCCAGCCCTGGAACCGCTCTGCCTGTGCTGCGACAGGGGTTAATCAGTTTAGCTGCTGCCACTAAGTGAGTTAACACCTTGTGAGGGATCAGTTCAGCTTTGCACAGATTATTTTGCCTTCTGCTGAATTGATCCATTAGGATCAGTTGCTAAAAATGTTATCATCTTGCCCATCAGTAGTTCACACCAGTGCCTTTGAGGCAAGGACTCTTAAGACACTTATTAGGGAGAAATTCACCTCTCCTTGTAGGACCAGCGCAGAGCTGAGATGCTGCTTAAGTCCCACTAACTCCCTCGAAAAAGAGATTATGCTAAAAGAGGATTTCACTATGCATAAGCTTTGAGTGGGCAGAGAGGTAGGACAGTCCAGAAGTGTTGGTGACCTTGCTCTTGTGTCTTAAATAAACTCTGATACGGCATATAAAAATACTTGCCAGTGTCTTGGCCACCAGGAGTAGCCCAGCAGTTGTCCTGACAAGGGTTATATGTGAGCACAGGGGGAACGCAGACAAAGCGACTCCGTTCAGCGCCTTGGGCTGCACGTACACATCATGTGTCCAAAGTCTCACCGATAATCTCTGTCCAGGTCCTTCTGGCCAGCAGTTTCCCTGCATCCTCTGAGTAGGCTGCAAGCATGTGCTGCCAGGAGCTGTCTGCCTCTGCTTTTAGAGGAACAGCCTTGGGGGTAGTCTGCTATCTTCTGGGGTGCTAAACCCAGAGTAAGGATGGTCCACTCCAGTCCTTTGTGTGTGTATGAATACATTTTCAAAAGGCTGCCTAGTTGGTCCATGGGAATTAGGTTTCTGTGGTGCTCCAGGGTGACATGGTTGTTTTGGCTGGAAACTGATGTGCTTGTCTGTGTGGTGATGTACTCCCATTGATGCAGGGCTGTGTTCAAATAACCCTGTGACAGATCCACCTTAACCACCTGGGAGAACTGTCTCCCTTGGCCTGCCCATCCTGTGTGCTGCCTTGCCATGTGTGCTGCCCATATCTCTGGGGTCTGTGTCCTCATACCAGCCTTTGGGCATTTTCCCTTTTACCATTGTTATTTTGGCCCATTTCCATTGCTAAATGAGTTATTTAGGGTATTTTTTTTAAGTTCTCAACAGACAGAATGTCTCCACAAACCATCTGCAGTGCAGCCAGCAACCAGTACTACACCAGGGACCAGATGCACAGGGTTAAACCCAGTAGTCCCATCATGGCACCAGTGAGAGCCCAACCAAATTTGCCTTAGTAAGCCAACAAATCTGTGGCTGCCTTCACACTTGTCACTAGGCTTATATCATGGCTGGGCCCTGCTCTTGTCTTTCTCACTGGTGTTTTCTCCTTGTTTCCAGGTACTGGCGCCGAGCCTTGGGCATGCAGGTTAGATATGCAAACTACGATGACTATCAGTTTTGTTATTCCTATAGAGGCAGACCTGGATACCGACCATCCATCCTGATGTTACATGGGTTCTCAGCCCACAAAGACATGTGGCTGTCCATAGTCAAGGTGGGAATTCACTTCTATCATGTTGCTGCTTACTGAGAGTTGATGGTCCTGGGCTTGGGGGCAGTGTGGGGGGCCCAGTGGTTGCATGCATGGCATGGGATGACTGCTGTGACACGCTAGGAACACGCTGCTTAGCTCCATGCCCATTGCTTGTTGCACCCCCTCACCCCTATAACATGCAGAGCTGCAGGGGAAGAGCAGTATGCACCTGCTGCCTCCATGGGAAGCAAGTCTTGGCCATGCTCTCTCATCATATCATCCTTGGTGCATGAACTGATTTATTCTGGTGCATGAGCAACCAGGGCTGCCAGGAGGAGAGTGACCCCTCCCCTGCTCCCACATGGGCTCCCCACTTGCCACCCCCGGGCTTTGCAGCAGTTTCCCTGCACTGTAATCACCCCTGGTTTGTTTCCTCAGTTCCTGCCAAAGAACCTGCACTTGGTATGTGTGGACATGCCTGGGCACGAGGGCACGACCCGCTCGGACTTGGATGATTACTCCATTAGTGGGCAAGCTAAGAGAATACACCAGGTAAAGCTCCAGCATCACATCACCTCTGCAGGGGGATGTGGGGCCGTGAGGGATGTGGGGACACAAGGGATGTGAGGCTGTGAGGGATGCTAAGCCCCATCAGTCTGTCTTGTGTGGCCTCACTCCCTCCCTTCCCAGGCAGCCAGAGCCACCAGCCTCAAGCTTTTGAGTTGAATTTCTCTAATGACCTGACCTCATGCTATTGTTTCTCCTAACAACGCTCCTTCTGCTCCCTGCCAGTTCGTGGAGTGCATCAAGCTGAACAGAAAGCCCTTTCATCTGGTTGGCACTTCCATGGGGGGAAATGTTGCTGGCGTCTATGCTGCTCAGTACCCAGAAGACATTTGCAGCCTGACCCTCATCTGTCCTGCAGGTGGGCAAGGCAGGGGAGGCAATACAGAGAGAGGGCAAGCAGAAGCCAGTGCAAAAGCAGTGCTGGAGGCAGCATAGATGTGTAGTGCAAAGCATTTAGAAATAATTTGTATTTACACTCTGGAAATCTCTGGCAAGGCACAAAAGAAAATCACAGCCTTGTGCTGACTACTCCAGGGGTTTGGTGTTTACCCCTCTGTGCTTTGGTTAGAGTCAGGACTAGGGCAAATGGGACAAGTTCCATTCTGGAGGAAAATGCTTTTTCCCTTGGGATGGCAGGCATTTTACATGGCATGTTTGCAGCCTCTCAGTTCAGGAGAGGGAATCAAGACTGCAACAGGAATGCCCTGCCCATTCTGGCTTCCTGAAAGCCCTGGTGGGCTGAAGGCCTGGGGCTTTGGGAGCTGGAGTGCTCTCACCTCCCACCTTTGAGTGCCTTGAGTGGAAGAGCACTTCAGGGCTGGGCACAGGTCAGAGTGTCCCCTCTATCCCCTCCATCCCCAGCAGCCCCAGGACAGGGGGCTCAGGGAAGCCTGGGCATGACATGCTGTGGGAGGCAGAGGACAGGGAGCTTCTCTGCCTTGGAGGCTTTGCTGCATCCCAGTTGTCATAGCAGCTCCTTTCCCCTCCCACACAAGGAAAGCAGCTTCCAGATAAGCACTAAGGAATGAAACAAAGCAACTGTTACCTAGCTACCAGGCTCTGGGGGTGTCAGGTTCCCACTCCCCTCTGGGAGAGATGTCGACTGCCTCTCTTGCTGTTTCTGGATGTGAAACCTCTGTGTGGGGGCTGCAGAAAGATTTAGGATTAAATTGCTGGGGAATTTTTCCTCAGTGGTGCATGCAGATGGGGCTGCTGAAATTTTCTGTCCAACCCTGTGCAGTGGCAGCCTGGGCACTAGTGTTTGCATCCAATGACCACATAAAAATAAGGACTGTAGCTTTTGCTGAAGTAGTCGTGCATGTCTACACCTCGTGCCGTGCCAGCCTGTGGGGTTGGGGTGCCAAGCCCTGGAGCAGGAGGGAGGCTGGGTATCTCTACAGGCATATTGAAGTGGCTGTATGTACAGACGTTTTCTTCCCCTCCTTTTATAGTATTTTTTTAAAGAGTGAGCAGAAGGAAACCAGAGGCAGGGATGAGGGAAGTCAGTTCAAGGATGTTTTTTGTTTGGGCCGTTTGGGGGGGATCTCATCTGGGTTTCAGCTTGTTCACCCCTTCTCATTTCACCCAGGCCTGCCAAGTACCACTGACAGCAAGTTCATTAAGCAGCTGAGGGAGCTGCAAGAGTCCAAACGCATTGACAGGATCCCTTTAATCCCCTCGACGCCCGAGGAGATGGCAGACATGCTGAAGCTCTGCTCCTACGTTCGCTTCAAGGTGCCACAGCAGGTGAGAAGCTGATGCTGGTTGTGGCAGCTGGGAAAGGGGGGCTTGGAGGTGGTGAGCAGGTCTGCTTCTCCCTGAGCCTACGTGTTGGCAACTGAGGCAATGCTGGGAGTAGAGCTAGAGCTGCCAGCCCTGCTGTCACCCAGGTGAGACACACGCAGCCCCACTCCCAGCATTTTTCCAGCACTTTCCCTTCAAACTCTCTTTTCCAAGCTCTGGCAGTCCCTGCTGGAATTCCTTCTCCCATTAAGTTTTTGGCAGCAGGCTGGGATGTAGAAGGTTTTTTTAGTAAATATGGCTGACAGGAAACATTAAATAACTTAGGCAGCTGTTGTCTGATGTGGAGGGGGATTGTTTGCTGCTTTTTAAGTAAAAGTGATGGAAATGTTAATTGCGTCATTGTCAAGTGAGAGGAACTTGGTGAGGGGCTGGCTATTAAACTAGTTTTCCTTAGGAAGTCTGGAGTGAGTAGATTGGAGAGTAAGAAAAAAATGTAAGGTAATGCCAAGACCTTTTGTGTTTTTGGCAAAAGAACACAAGAAGGAAGAAAAGTGCAGTCATGGCTGAGGTGGCTGCTGGCCAGGGGCAGAAACCGGGTCTGCATCATAAAAGACAATGTTACTTGTTGCTGAAATATATGTTGCTTAAGCATGGTTTCAACAGCCCCACGTGCTTAGGAAGAAGCTCATGCTAGAGCCAGACTTGCTGGTAAGACAAGGGCTGCTCTTGGGCATGCTCAGCCCTGTGCAGGACATGGGGCCCCTCCAGCATGGGTCTCCTCTGCTCTCCCTGCAGATCCTCCAGGGCCTTGTTGACGTTCGCATCCCACACAATGAATTTTACCGGAAACGTAAGTGCGTGGTGGCAGCCTCCTTGCTAGGCTTCTCAGCAGGAGCCCGGGGTGTGGAGAGCAGCTGTTCCCAGCTCCCATGTCCCCAGCACATGGGTGGGCCCCAGCATGCCCGTGCTGTCTTGCTGAGGTTGGGAGGGGGCAATGTAATTAGCAGATTTGGGGACACACCTTGGTCACTGGTAGCAAAGCACTGCCACCCCCATTGGTGACAGGGTTGCTGCTTCACCCTCGCCCTTCCATCTGGGTTAACAAGTACCTATGAGGAGATGGTTTGGCTGAGGGCTCCTCTGCAGCTGGGCTTGGTGGCAGGGCTGGGACAGCCCATCATCTCTCCATGGGTTTCCCAGGGAGGGGATACTAGCAGGACTGGCCCACAGGGCCCATTTTGAGAAGGGAAGGCCCAGCATCTCCCTGTAGGACTGACTCTCCTCTTGCCCCACTAGTGTTTTTGGAAATCGTGGATGAAAAGTCCAGGCACTCTCTCCATGAGAACATGAGCAAGATCAAAGCACCGACACAGGTCATCTGGGGAAAGCAGGACCAGGTAGGCAGCCCCCCACAGACCTGTCTCCATCTCTGCCTGTGCCCACTCACGGGGGCACGGTGGGGGCTGTGCTGCTGAGCTGTGCACTGCTCTGCGGGGAGCTGGCACGTGTGTCTGGGTCCCCAGTGGATTTAGACACAGGGGCTCAGCAGGGTGATGGGCAGAAAGCTGACAGCCAGCTTTCCAGAGGGAGGAGAGGGCAGTGCCCAGGCTGGGGAGTGCTAGAGGGCAGATGGGGGATAGGTGCCAGCACCGAAGCAGGCGAGGGCTGGAAAGAAGAATAAAGTGTCAGCAAAGAGAGTTGTCCTGGCAACTGGGAAGAGATGTGCTGTTTGTGGGCAGGCTTAGAGGCATAATCTTAGGGTTTGTTTCAGAGGCAGGAGTGGGAGGGAAGATGTGGGAGGAGGCAAGCTGCAGGCATGCAGAGGGCTCTACAAATGCAAAGATGCAAGTGTTTGCTTGCAATGATACCTTTGCATTGAGACAGCAGCCAAAAAGCATTCAAGAGAGTTCCCTGCTGCATGCTGAGACTGGCACCGTGCAGCCTCCCTGCCCTGTCCCCAGGCAGGGCACTGGCATCACAAGGACTGAGATGTATCTGCATCCCTGCTTCCCATCTCGGTTGTACCCCAACAGGGTTTCTGCAGTGTGTAGCAAACCCCCTCTGTGACTGTGGCAGTGACTGTTTTTTCCCCTGCCATCCAGGTCCTGGATGTTTCTGGTGCCAGTGTTTTAGCAAGCGCTATTCCAGACTGCCACGTGTACATCCTGGAGAACTGTGGGCACTCAGTGGTGGTGGAGCGGCCCCGCAAGACAGCCAACCTCATCCTGGAGTTCCTGGCACTGCTGCACAGCATAGACAACAACAAGAAGCAGGCATGAGCATGGCAGGGAGCCAAGTGCCCATGCCAGGTTAAATTGTAAAGTACTGCAGCTTTGATACGTTCTCAGGGATCTTGTACGAATTGGGGTCAATGTGCCAAAGTCCCTGAGGAAGGCAGAATCACTGATACCTAAACCTATAGCACCACTGGCACAGCAACCTGGGGTCATTGAGCAACCTCCATAGATGCAGGAACAGAAGCAGAGTATCTCCCTTTTCTACTTAGAGGTAAGGTAGAAATGAGCTGAAATCACCCAGTGCTCATCACACAGCCACCCATCTTACCTGGGTTACCAGCACGTAGTTGTTCATGACATTTACCTAAACTATATATGAAATGTAGGAAGATATCTGGAATCCTGGACTGAGACTGAGACTTACAATATTTTTACTTCTTAGAGTCCATCGTGTTGCATGCTGCTGTGCTGTAAGAGAACCCCCAAGTGCTCCAGGCGTCTGCTTGAGTGCTCTTTGTGTAGCTCCTTATCTCATGATTTATGCAGAAAACAACAGAAAACTTCATGTGTGGAAGTCCAATGACTGTATGTGCAAAAATGTTTACAGTCTGAGTGGGTTTTTCTAAATCTCTGAATAGCTCCTGTGTATTTGTAATGCCTTAACGTTGCCCAGGGTGTGGTATCTGTTCAGAACCTTGCCCGGGGTTGGTTCAGCCTGAGGGTGAACACAGCCAGTGACAAGGGGGTGCAGGCAGCAGCTTTGCCACCGCTGTGGAACCGGGGCAATGGAACCGCCCAGGGTGATTCGGCCCCTGAGCCCGAGTCAGCAATAAGCCCATGGCCAGGGTGTGATTCAGCCACCTCGGGTGAACTCTTGTCTCAGCTCCTCTATCACATCGTGCTGCTGAACACCTGGATGTAAATAACGATTTTCTTAATGAATTCTGTGAATTCTGCAAAAGCCAATGCCACTGGACCAGGCGTGAGGGGTGGGAGGGGGCTGTGTGTGTGCCCAGCACAGGGAGTGGTGAGGAGGGTGAGGTGCTGGGTGGTGGTGGGGAAAGGTACAATGTACTTCTGCATCCTCTCTGTGATTACAACTCCTGACTGAGTGAAACTAGAGGTAGAAACAGGCAATACAGGCAAGCTGCACTTTACAGCCTGCAAGGTGATGTTCAGGGATGGATCCTGCACCTCTCCAGGTGTGGTCCCTCACTGCCTGCCCCAGAACGCTGGTCCTGGTCTCAGGTGGGACCGGTGGGTGCTGGAGGGCAAGGCAGTGTGAGGTGCCCTCAAAGGCAAAGCAGCAGGTGGCTGTCACCCCTCAGTCCCCCCCAGCCCTCCTCAGGGGGTGACAGTGGGTGCTGTTAGAGTGTGTCCCCCCCCAGTTCCAGTGTGGCTGGGAACACAGGCTTGTGGTGCTGACAGCTTCCTGAGGTACTGGATCTGTACATACATCTGAAACTCCCTGTCAGCTTCTTGGCTCTTTTTAAGAGAAGAAACATTGTTCTTTTAGAAAAATAGAAATTTGCTGTTAATTGCTTGGTTATTGTTTCTACTACAGGAGTTGGTTTAAAAAACGAAATTGCTGATAGTTTTATGTGGTAAAAGCCAGAAACACTTGTTTGTTTTCTATATGGTTTCTCATGCCACAGATTGCTGTATGCAAAGGATTTATATGGCTATTAAAATCTAGTGATTTAAGGAGTGCATGGTGCAATGACTATTTTTTCCTTTGAAGAAGAAGCTTGCTATGGTGTGGGATAAACAGGGATCTTGCTCTGCTGCTTCTTTCTTCTCCACATTTCTGGGAGATGCAGATTTTGGCTCAAGGAGTCTTTCGTAAGGGAAAGAGAGATATTGAAGACCCAGAAGGTGCAGGTCTCATTTCTTCAATGACAATACACGTTTTCCTTTTTTTCATTTTGTGAGGAGGAGGTGGCACCAAACACTCAAGAAGGAAAATAAAACAAGGGGCAAGGTAATTAGCTTTTGAGCACCAATGTTCCTCTTGAAACCCTTGCAACCATGTTAAATCCCAATTTCTTCTATTATTACACATCTTACTAAAATCATACACTATGCTAGGAATAGCATTACATCCATTTACAGGCAAAAGTATTTGCCTTTCTCCTTTCCCCAGAAGGCTCTTGAGGCTCAGCAGCTGCATTGTTTGCCAGAGGAGCTGCAGGGAGGGCTGAGGAGCATCTTCCTGGCTTCTGATGCCCCTGCCTGTGCCCTGCCACTGCTCCAGTGCTGCAGTAATGCATGCATCAAGGTGACCCTGCATTCAAGGTGACCCTATTAATGATCACAGCACAGAGGTGGGAGGGGGCTTCTCCTGCACAGGTAGGGGCTGAGGTTGGGGTGGTTCAGGGCATCTGCATCACATGTTGCAGCCTCTCGTAGTTCAGCAATAAAAACCCTCAGGTCTTTATTGGAGGGGGCCCAGACTGGCCCCACAGCAGCTGAGCCTTCTGGAGAGGCAGGGATGTAAGCTGCCTGCACCTGCAAACACACCTGGCTGCTGCTCCCAATAACCCTCATTTGGCTAAACCAAGTCTGTACTGGGGTCATGGGGCTCATGGAGGTAAAGGTTCACACAAAAGGTAAGTGAGGAGTAGGCCCTTGGTTCTTGTGGGTCTTTATAAGGCTCTTGCACTCTATCCTGAAAAGAGGCTCCAAGACACAATAGGGCTGGCTTGAACTAAATCTAATACTGCCTCTGAGCAAGCTGTTTTGCTGCTGAGCATCCAAGTCTGTGGTGGTACCTGCTCCTGGAGTATCACTGGGAACAGGAGGGGCAGAGCTGGTGGCAGCCACGTACCTGGGTACTTGGTGTGTGCCCAGTAGATGCTGAAAGGGAAAATGTGATAACCTTGAAACATGGACCTTCAGGGAAACCTGGGCTGTGTCTTGTTCCACACAGCTGCAGACAGATGCTTGTCTGCAGTGGAAAAGCATCTTTGTCCCTTTTTTCCCCAGCAAAGGAGATTAATTAATATTTGCTGCCTTGTGGGAGGGTTCCACCAGCACAGGTCTGCAGAGAGCATCCTCTGAAGGGCAGAGTGATGCTCAGGGCGTCTGGCACTATGGTTTGAGTGCTGTCGCAGGTGTTCCCCACTCTGGCAGGCCCCCATTCAGCTGAACCCTCCTCTGACCCAATGTGTGTCACAGTCCTCTTAGACACATTATTTTTCCCATGGAAGCCTGGATGACAGTGCCCTGGAGCATGGCTCCCCTCACCCACTGTAGAGGGGACACAGCAGCCCCAAACCCCTGTCCCTGTAGTGATGGAGGCACCTGTTCCCTGTGCCTGTGTGTGCCTTGTGACATGACGAGGGTCCCCTGCCAGGACCCTCCTGAGATTTGCAGTGAATGCAACAAAAAACATACAGGGTCTGGCAGGGGGTTCGGGTTTGGATGTTTTTCCTTCTGGGAGGCCGTTTTCCGAACAGGAGCCTCTTGGGGGCGGTTTGGGGTTGTTCATTAAACATTCGCTGAGCCGCTGGTAGTCGGACACTTCTCCTGCCATTGCCTGCCCGACAGCGCTGCCTGTCTGCTGCCTCTGCCCGCAGCTCCCGGCAGGGAGAGCAAACCTCCGTTCTCCTTTCGTAGAGAAAGAACAGGCTCATAGGTCGAAATGATTCTTGCTAAGGCTGTTTCACTATATCCTGGGAAGAGGCTCCAAAACACAACAGGGCTGGCTTGAAAAAAAATCTAATACTGCCTGTGAGCAAGCTGTTTTGTTGCTGAGCATCCAGGTCTGTGGTGGGACAGAGGTGGTGGGAGCAAATAGCCATGAGCAGGGTGCTCTGACAAGGTGACAAGGGCTCCCATGGTCGCCAGCAGACAGTGCCATCTCACCCCTCTCAGAACCCCAGTCATTCCCAGAAACCTTCATTTCTCTCTGGAGAGCAGGACTCACACCCTGGTGTGCTGCTCTATTGATTTTGTTTTGTTTAGTTCCGGGAAAGCTGCACAGGAGCACTGGGTGCATGGGCAGGTTTCTGGCAACAGTGCAGGGGTTTGTGCTTCCCCGTGGGTTTGCAGAGCATTCCTTGGCCCAGGCTCTGGCTCACCTCTGTGCAGGTGACCGCATTCCTGGGGGGATAACACAAAGTCCTCTCGAGGGACAGGCACATTCAGCTGCAGGGGAGGTTTCACTCAGGTCTGCCATGGCCTCTGCCTTTGCTACCCAAGCATTAGGAATGCCCAGGACAGCTTGAGTACCATGTCAGTGTCTGTACACTGAAGGAGCAGTCTATGCTGCTCCAAAGCCATTTCATAGGATAGTAGTAATGTAGAGCTGGGAGAAATCTTCAGAGACCATCCAGGCCATCCCTAGATCATCTTCTGCATGAGCCTTGAATCTTCCCACTGGTCTTGGACACTCCAGCACAGTTCCTCCAGAGTTGATGGGCTCAGAGGGCATCCAAATGAATAGCCTGAAACTGTGTTGTAATTTAAGCTTATTACTTCTCTTATTGCCATCAGATGATGGCAGAGTGTTCACAGCTCCCTGCAGCTCCCTCTTTCATGTTCACAGATCTCCTTTGTCCAGAATAAACTCCTGCAGGCTTTGCCAACTGCTCCTATACATGGAGGGATAATGCAGGCAGCTGGGCACAAGATCTGAGCTTACACTTTGCTGGCTTCAAACAGGGGGTATCTTGCGACACTGTTTTAAGGGCAAACATCCTAGTCAGTTTGGTTAAAAAGAAATAAATAAATAGTAACAATAACAACCCCTCCACCACCCCAAACGAGGTGGCTCAGCCTATGAGTCACCCTTTCCTGCAACCTTGATCCCCAGCCTGCTTGTGCACACTGGTTATTAATACCTGGAAGCAGAATACTGCATCAGTGTTTCCAAAATTACATCCTCCTTTGCCCACACTTTTTTTTTTTTTTCCCCTATTTGCCAAGATCATATATGTTCTAGCACAGCCCTAGAGCACATCCCCTTGGGGCAGTCTCAGCTGAGCCATTGATGGAGCTGTGGAGAATCTCCCACTCTCTCCTCCCCCCTGCCACAGGGAACCACGGGTAACTAATGAAAAGAATTTTGCTGCATGATTTGCAGCCATCTTGCAGGTTGAGTTAATCTTGAGTTTCTTTATTTTTTCAGTGGGAATGACAGAGTCTTGCTGAGCAAAAATCCTGCTAAAGGAATACAGTACTTGCTGCTCTCTCTACTCCCAGGGTCTGTTGCCCTATTGCAAAAGAAAATTGATTTGGAGTAACATGACTAATTCCTGTTATTGACCATCCTGACCATTTCTAGGTGCTCTGTACTTCCGTTCCCAAGCTGTTTGGGAATGCCACCGGGACCAAATCCAATGCCTGGAACATATTTGCCTTAACGTAAATAACCCTCGGTGGTGTCCATGAAGTTGGGAAATATTTGGAGTCCTGCCTCTGACCCTGTAGGCAGGAGAGATCACTGGCTTGTTTGCAGATCCAGGTGAAGGCTGGAGGACATGGGGCTGCTTGGGACCACGGCTGTTGGGAATGGGGGCCTCACAGGTGCGTTTGTGCCCGGGGGATCCCCATCCTCGACACCCGTGGCATCCCAAATTTCAGCATCCCAGCTCCCCAGCAGTTTTGGCGAGGTGGCACCAGGTGGCAGCAAGGGACCAGCACGGGGAGCTGCTGCAGCCCTGAGGGGAGCAGCGAGAGCCTTGGTGCTGCCCCCCTGCTCCGAACTGCACCCCCATGGGGCCCAGCTCGTTGTTTGGGGCTGATGTCCGGGCAGGGTCTGGTCTCTCTCTGTGGGAGCTGGGTCCTGCATGCTTCCCCAAGCCATGTGTTACCCGCCCAAGGGCAAAGCCCAGCATTCCTCTCTCATGCTTGGAACTGGGTGCTCTTGGGGTCAAATTCTCTCCTTCTGTAAGATGACCAGACTTTGAAGTTTAAGGGCAAGTCACCCCTGAAAGGAGTTCAATAATTAACCTGTTTTGCAAGCACCTCAATTTGGACTGCAAGCAAACCCCTCTGTGCTCCTGGGGGTGCTGTCACCTGCTCACAAATGTTGGTCTTGGGTTCTGGCTCACAGCAGGATGATGTGAGGGACGTGAAAGAAGAAAACTTTCACTTTCTCCTCTCCTCTCCTCTCCTCTCCTCTCCTCTCCTC
>VYXF01010568.1:791170-812102 GCA_013397295.1 Polioptila caerulea
TCCTCTCCTCTCCTCTCCTCTCCACTCCTCTCCTCTCCTGAATCCACTCCCCTGCCAGCAGTTCCTATCTGAGCAACCAGAGAACTGTGGTCAGAAGTGCTCCTGCAATTTTCCCTGCAGTGCTCAAGAGCTGCCGACCTGGACTCAGTTAGTGGGTGACACACCTGTCCACAGGTTACCTGGCAGTATTCTCTGTCTCAGTGCCTGACTTTGGTTTAGCTGTGTTTGAAGCCCAAGCAGGCTGCTCTGGGTGGAGGCCAGTGCGGCGCCAGCATGCAGAAATGGGATCAACAGCTTCTTCCTGTTGTGCAACTGCTGCACAGCCCACGTAGAGAATTTTTGGGAGATTTGTCAGGGCTTTTGTTTTTTCAGTTAATATTTATTTGCTTGTTTTGGGTCTTGCTTTCATAAACAAGAAATTTAAATAGTACAGGCTGAAAGAGGGCACGAACCTTGCCTAGCCTGCCCTGAAGTGCTGTGTCCTGCTCCAAGAGTTTCCCTGTGCCCACCCAAGCTGCCCTCACCTGCCCAGACCTGGTTTTCCCTGAGCATGACTCCCTCAGTCCCACTGGCTCTGGGGCTGGGATTCTGGCACAAACATTATTTACAGATTTGCCTAGCAGCCTGCACATGTTTCTGCTCTTATGTAATAGTTCAGCCCAGGGTACGAGCCCACTCATCCATCCCCTACACACAGGGCCCTGGGCTTTGGGTACCAACACCCCTGCTCCAGACTTTGTGCTGGAGGCAAGGGGCAGTCGATCTCATCCCACTTGTGTAGAGCTCATGTGAGCCCTGCCCGTGGGGCTGCCCATGGCTTGCTCTTGGCCAGACAGGACTGAGATGTGAACTCCTCTCTGCTCTGAAACGCACCAAATGCCACTTCCCTACTCTCCACTGCCAGTTTGGTCCTCTCCTTGCTGGTCCTGGGGTGAAGCTCGGGACAGGAGTAAGGCACAGCACTGTGCTCTAACCAGCATCTCTCTAGCAAGACACATATTTACTGGATTTCAGGCATTTTCTCTGTGTGTACCCCTGTTTTCACTGTGTTTCTGCTTGTGGTTCCCAGAGCAGGCACAGGCATGTAGGGTGTGGGCATTGAGCTTCCTGAGGTGAAGCTGTTTGTGATGTGTGGGGGGAAAGCAGGGAAAAGTTGCAAAACCCAGGGGCCAGAGCAAGAGATGTACATTGACATGCTGTCCATGCTTCAGAGGGCATCAGGGCACGGGCAGCATTTGGAAAAACAACCCCTGGAGAAGCTGATAATGCTGGCAGGAGCCTGGGCTGGGGTGCTCTGTCACCAGGGGGGCATAGGACAACCTTCTCCCCATCTCCATGTGCTGAGCACCAAGAGCAGGCGGCATCACCAGCTGTGGAGGGTGACCCATGTGTGGCTGGCACTGAGGGGCTGTGAGATAGGGCAGGTGCTCTCCTTGGCCTCTTGCTCATGGGTGGGTGCCATGGGGAAGGAGCTCTCCTCGCTGCCTCCAGTCCTTCCCACCATGCCAGTGGCTCACCAGTGAAAGTCAGCTCTGTGGCTGCGTTGGGAATGGTGGATCAGATGGGGCAGTGAGTAGCTGCCTGCAGAAAGCTTTTCCAGGCTGTTATTTAGGTCATCCCTAGGGTCCCCAGGGGCCAGGTGACTGTGCCCTCGTGCTGGGCATACCACAAACCAAACACTTGTCACTTGACTTCACCACAGCCCTGGGACACTGCCCTCTCTGGATTTGCCTTTCATTGAGTGAGCGAGGTGCCTGCCAAAGATCAGCTCGGGGTCAGTTCCAGATCTCCCGGGCACAATCCCGTGCCAGGCAGGGAAGCAGGGAGCCTGATATCTTGCCCTGATGACCGAGGGAGGCTGGTGTGCAAAAGGCCGCCAAGGGCTGACGGGCAGTGTGCCCAGGCACCACCCTCCTGCCTGCTCGGGGCTGCACAGGAGGGACCATGGATTTAAAACTCTGTGTGTCAGTGCTGGGGTAGTGAGCTGCTCCAACACACAGGAAGGTTATTGGCTGTGCCAGTGGGCTCAGCTGGAGTTATTCATGTTGCTTCAAGAAACTGAAGGATCCACAGGAAAGGGAGCAAACTACTGGAGTGGCATCAGCCAGCTCCCTGGATGGGAACATCACAATGCCCTGAAGGGCACAAATCTTTGGGGAGATGAGTGCAAGAGTAGCCCTGGAAAATGCCAGCCTCTCAATGGTTGTGCTGGGAGGGACTGAAAGAGTGACAGAAACCTTTGCAAAGTCTTATCTGTGTCTTCCCCACTATAAAGAGAACAGCAAGCTTTCTTGATAAGAGCTGCCATAAATCAAAAGCTGAACCAGAACCAGGATCTCTCCTGGAATCTTGAGCCTTGAGTCCCAGGCTGCAGGAATGGGATGTGACACTGGTGTTCCTCTGCAGCCAGAGGTGTTCTTTCCTTTTGTGGCCAAAGCTTGGTCCCACCATGCTCACACCTCTCCCTGTACTGAGGACAGCTGGTGTCTTGTCCCCTTCCCTTTGTGGAGGGACAAAGGTTGGTGGGTGGTTAAAAGAGGGGCCTCCATTTCCCTCCCAAATACCAGGAGCAATGAGGTTCTCAGAGTTCTTTAGGGGAAATCAGAAGCAGTTTGTGTAAGATTTAGTAATTGGGGGTGGGGCTCATTCTCCTGAGACCATTTCTACAGCTGGAATGACTCTTCTAGCCTTGTCACCAGCAGGAGCTTATTCCCCATTTCCAGGCTCTGCTCTACCTCCCATCCTTAATGATCACTATGTCCTTCAGAAATTTGCCCCAGAGTAATTCCAGGTCCCATGCCAGAGCTGACAACACCCAAGACCTGGTGCTGGACACCCATCCCCTTGCAGCCCTGCCAGTGTGCTTCCAGCACTACAAGAATTTGACCATTAAACCTCTCCAAGCACTTGCAAAGCAATCCTACTGCCACAGGCTGGGCTGACTGGCACCATGTGGTGTTACAATTGCCCAGAAATTGCCTTTTTGAAACTTTATTTGCAACTGCCCACTGCTTTACCCTGTCTCAGCTGTAGGGCTGGCAGCATGTAAGACAGGTCACCGCCTGAGGCAGTTGTTGCTGAAATCATCTCAGATGTGGCCAAACCCAGCACATCATCACCTCTGCATAATCAGAAAGGAAATACAAAATCCAAAAGCAAATATAAGACATTATGGCATTACAGGCACTGGCATCCTGTGAGATGAGTCTGGCCTGACCTGTGGCATCCTCTCACTTCTCCCAGACCCTGTCCTGCTGGGACCCTGTGCCCCCAGGGCCCGTGCAGGGAGCTGAAGCAAAGGGAATATGCGGCCATAGAGAAGCTGTCTGCCCCCCCTCCACAGCTGTGGTTTCACTGGAGCATTTTAGAGGAGAACATGGTGACTCCATGAGCTTTCCCAATGGAAAAAGCCTCCCTTGCTGTTGCTTTGTTTTTTTCTGGTGGCTCTCTCTGCTAAATGCCTCCTTACAGGGTGAGTTAGTGTTTTTGCTATTTTTAGATGCCTCTCAGCCCAGTGTCAGGGCTCTGTAATTAAAGGAACTGTTTTGGCAGTTGGACGTTGCCAAGCTGGAGCCCTTGGTTTGAAGCCTTCCCAGAAGTATGTGCAGTGCCTGTCCCAGTGAGGGGATGGCCTTGCAGGGAGGGACAGGATCCCTTGGGGCAACTGCCCACCCTGTCAGGAGGGATGGAGGGGCTTGAAGTGGCACAGACATGGTGGGCTCTGTTTTTTTCGAGATCTGAGATTCTGGAGCTGTGGGGTCCCTGTGCTGCTGCTCCCTCGATGAAGGTGGCAGGCAGGGTGGCACGATGGAGACCAGTGCATCAAGGCCTCTTCTGCTGCATCCTCTGTGCCCTCATTGTATCCAGAGTGTGTCCCTTCTCCAACCCTGCCACTGGGGTCACTTGTCCCAGAACCTGACCGTATCTCTACAGGTTGGGCAGCACCTGTCTGAGCCAGCAAAGCCTATTTCCCTTCACAAGCTGAGATAAAGCTAAAAATATCATTGTTATCTTCCCCTTGATCCAAATCAACACCAGTTCCAGCTATAAATAGCCATGCACATGTTGAGGTGGGTTGTAGGGTGTGGAGCATGGCGGGGGCACTGTCCCCTGTCGGGGGCTGACCCTACAAGGTGGGGGTCTCTGCACCAAAGGTGCTGCTTTGGCCCCACCATGCTGGCCATGCTTGAGAAGGGCTCGCCCCCAAGGTAGCTGCATGCCAATGGGTGCAGAGGCTCTGTCCCATTGCAAAACAGGTGCCAGAAATAGCTGGATAAACACTACCCCATGTGCCCTCTCTGACATATGTTACCCGAAAATCGTCTGGCACTGTTACAGCTGCAGGGCCTGGCAGGGAGGGGTTGCTGGGGGGGTCCTTCTCCTGCTCATGGTCTCGCCCACACTGATGTGCTGTGCCATGCTGTGCCCTGCTGTGCCATCCAGGGCTTGCTGCAGCCCCTGCAGAGCTCCATGGTAGCCAAGGGTGGGCTCCCAGCACCTTATAATTTAATACTTTCACCCCAGAATTTGCTGCTCCCCTGTGCCAACCTTCCCCATCCTCAGGGAGTTGTGTGTTCTCCCAGCTGCAAATGCAGAGGATTTTTGAGATGGAGGCAGCAGAAGAAACTGTCTGAGGGGAACATGGTAGGGCTGGGTGGATTAGTGAGGAGGGTGAGCAACTAAATGGGTATTTGGAATAGGAACCTTTGCTGTTCCCTCCAGGTTAGGAAGAAATGGTTACACTGGTTAATCTCTTGGTTTAGCCAATTGGAACAGCCAAACTGGGGCAAATCCCTTCTTTTGAAACTGCATATACCTGCTGGGAATGGGTGCTGTCCCCTCACAGCACAGCCATCTGTCCTCATACACATCACCAGGCAGTGATGTCAAGATGGCACATTTCACACCAGCTCCAGGCGTGGTTCCCTCTGGCTTGGCCGGGTGATGCCTGATGGCAGTGGCAGCCACACGTCTGCCCACCTGTCTCTCTCCCCAGCTGCTCCAGGTTGGGAAATGCCTGTGGCGGCACGCTGGGTGAGGGAAATGATGCAGTGATCTGCAGAGTGCCAGTGGGGAGCCAGGCCCTTGTCCTGGCACCAGCAGGCACATGCAGCAGCAGTGCTGAGGGACAGAGCAGGCTGGTACTGTGCCAGCTGCTGTGCCACTGGCCAGTTGGTTTGGAAACCAGAGGTGTAGGTGCTGCTGCTGGAGTGATACTAGAGCTTGGGGCTGTTTTGGGGCTCGGGGTCACAAGCAGCCCTTTGCAGGCTTTGCAGAAGTGGCAGGGCAGGGAGCCCAAGGTGTCCCCAGTGCCACATGCTGGGCCCCGGCCAGTGCCCTTGAGCTTCTCTCTGAGAACTGAAATTAACTACCAGCATCAAAGAGGACGGGGTTAAAAAAGAAAGGAGAGGTTTTGTTTACTTGAATCAAAAATAATTTGTGGCAACGCATCTTCTTCCAAGGCAAACACTGCAGGAGCCTGTCCTTGCTAATTTGGGAAGCTGAAAGGGAGTTAAAGAAAAACATGAACGTCTGTCAGGGAAACAACTGATCTCGTGCGCTAAAATAGAGCCAGGGACACCAGTGAGCTGGGACTGGAGCTGGAGGGGCTGGGGCAGGCCTGGGAGGGAGGGAGGGAGGGGTGAAATCCAGGGCAGCAGGAGGGAGGAAACCCGCTGTGCTCCAACATTGTGCAATAAAGGATAATTCACTCCGTGCTGAGCTCTGCGCCAGCAGCCAGGTCCAACCTACATCCTGGGTGGGCAGGGCTGGGGGGCTTGCAGAGGGGGGATCTGCCTGTGCGCTGTACAGGGGGTTTGTGTCGACCCACGGTGCTTGGGACTGAAGCTTGGGATCCAAACGGGCCATGTGGGGAGACACACACACAAACCCACCCCAAAACTGATGTGTGTGGCCAGCACTGCGGGAAGAGGAGTGTTCCCAGCACTCTCGTGATACCCTAAACGGCTGCTGTTGTCCCCAGCATGAATGTTGGCACTGGTAACGTGTCACCACCCTCGGTAGCGTAACCTGGGGGTCGGCACACCCTGCAAAGGCTGCAGGAGGATGTGGGGCGGTGATGCCCCGGGCCTGGCAGCTGTGGGAAGGGGCGCAGGTGCCGCACATCTCCTACAATTGTGTTTCTGCCGCAGGTGCTTTGCGTGCCCCGGGCAGGCAGGGAAGCCCCGAGCTGGGCAATGCCGCTGCGGGCGGCACAGCAGGCAGCGGAGGCGGCTCCAGCTCCCCGGGCTGCCAGGTGAGGTGGCAGAAAGTGTCACCTCCGGTTGATGCTGAGGTCACCACAAGGCTAGTGAAAGGCCTCCGGCGTGTCACCGTGCCACTGGCACCCGCCCACGGAGGTGTGACCGCAGGGGGCCGGATACGGCACCCAGCTGCTTTAATGAGCGCGGCGATGTGTTTGGGCAGCGGGGAGGAGGGGGCGACATCCGTGCCTGCTGTGGGAACAACACGGGCTGTCNGCCCACGGAGGTGTGACCGGATACGGCACCCAGCTGCTTTAATGAGCGCGGCGATGTGTTTGGGCAGCGGGGAGGAGTGAGCGACATCCGTGCCTGCTGTGGGAACAACACGGGCTGTCCTGGGCTGCAAACCTCCTCTGGCAAGTTTCTATATGCTCTGAGGGGGACCTGGGAAATGCCCCCAGTGTCACCTCTACCAGGAGCAGGGGGACTCCCCAGTGCTGCGGGACACTGACAGAAGCCCCTGAGGTGTGTTGAAGAGGAGGGGATCCAATGGAGCCTGCTGGGGCGGGACAGGGATGGGGGAACCAGCCAGCAGGTTTTCTGGGGCTGCTTCTGTGTGGCTGCTGGGACATTCTCCATGAGGTATAGTGCTCCATCTTGCTCAGCTCCAGCCCCATTGCAGTTTTCCTGTGGTCAAAACCAACTAAACCCTTGCCTCTGTGGTCAGCACTTAATAACACGATGGTCAGCAGGACAAAATAACTTTGCACGATGGGACACCAGGGTACCAGCACCAAGGGCTACAGAAGCCCCATGTCATCAAGCACTAGAAATTGTTTCTGAGTTAATGGTGGAGCTGAGCCTTGGGTGTGTAGGAACCATCTGGTGAAAGGGTTTTGCGCTACAGAGGCCGTGTCTTGGGAAGGGGTGAACTTCAGCCCTTTGTTTACCAGCAGAAATGTGCTGCCTTGACAGTCAGGACCTGTCAGTCAGACCTTACTTGCACAGGATTTTTTACATTGGCATGGTTTAGCTTTATGTCCTCACCTGTTTTCTGCAGAGTGGGAAATGTCCCACCTCTCAGAAGGGGATCAATTGCTTGTCTGTATTTTTAGCCACTATAGTCTGAAGTTATCTGAGACTGGAGCAAGGGGGGATGTGGCACCGGGGAGGTCAGAACCTCAGGGATAGGTGGTTGAGCTGCACCTTGGTAAGCATCCAGCTGGAGCTGCAGGAGCAGATATCAAGGAATACAGGAGCTTGTACAACACCCAAAGCAAACAGAGCTACCCACAACTCCCAGATCTGCACCTCTGCTAATGACAGGGCTGGATGGCTCTGGGGGCAGCTGGCACAGGTCAGTATTTCAAAGAAAGCACAAGTACATCTGGCCATGCCAGCTTCTTAA
This sequence comes from Polioptila caerulea, assembly GCA_013397295.1. Classification (NCBI taxonomy): domain Eukaryota; kingdom Metazoa; phylum Chordata; class Aves; order Passeriformes; family Certhiidae; genus Polioptila; species Polioptila caerulea. The sequence continues at coordinate 798,782 of VYXF01010568.1, forward strand.
AATAACCAGAGAGCAAGTCTGTTTAATGCAAGGAGAGTGAAACCAAGGCAGTTTCTCATTTTCTCTTTGGCACAGTCCTGAAGCAGAGGGTTCCAGGAGAGCTGTGCAGATGTACCAGCCAAGCTGCAGCAGTACCTCACCAGTCTCATCCCAGGCAGAAATTTTTCAAGGCTGAACTCCACACACTGCTCTGATGGCTGCCCATGCCTGTGTGACCCCAGCCTACTCCTCTGGGCTCAATATAGGCTGATGTCATTGTTAGTAGTATGACACATGGGCATTTTCTCCAAGGGTATTTCTTCGACTGAGGAATGACCTTCCACTCAGTACAGTTAATTGCTAACAGGAGCAGGAAGTTGAGGGGTGCCAGCCCTGATGCATAGAGGTGGGGCTGAGGGAAGGAGGGAGCCAGGGTAGTTCGGCATTCCCTTCCCATCCGGATAAATTTGCAACATTTTCCAAAAAATAAGTGACTCAGCCCTACCTGGCAGCCCAGGACAGAGGACCCTGGAGCAGGTGAGTTCCTGTGAAAAGCCATTGGCTGACTCCAGCATCAGATGGCTGTGGAGGGGGAGCATTGCAGGGATTTTTCCTGGAAAATCATTACATGTTTGACTCAAGTTGCCCTGAGAGAAGCAAGCACAGCCTGATCCCCAGTGAGCTGCACAGCAGGGAGGTGATGTCACATCTGTTGGGATCACGAGCCTGTGTAGGACACTATTGCCTCCCTCTGCATCAGCACAGTGGGATGTCTCATAAAACACAATTAAATGGTCCCTGCTTAGCTCGGGGCATGCAGGCCCCCATGCTGGGAGGAGTTGTGAATGTGCTTGGACAGAGGGTTTGGGTTTTGCTCCGTGCGTCACCAGCCCAGAGAGGTGACTTCTCTGTGGTTTCTCCCCAGAACACTGGCAGCTGATGGCCAATTTTGTCTGTTCCCCCTCCCTGCTGTGCCCTGGGTGCTGTGAGGGTGGTGGTATGTATCCTGGGGGCCCAGACAGTGGGCCTTGCTCCTCTGGGGATTTCTTCCCCTGCAGTTTCTGCGGAGGGCTGAAGGCTTTGAATATCTGAAATCAGCACAGCTGAACCCAGAACTTCCTCCTGCCCAGCTGTGTATACAAGAGAATACTGGTGTGGGGACTTGGGCAGTTGCCTCCTTCCCCCTGCAAGAGCCCTTGCCACTGGGCTGGGAAGGGTTTATTTCCTCAGGCATATTAAAACCCATTAATTAGGTAATGGACACTGTGGGTTGAGGTTTGAGTTTCACCCACTGTGGTGTCAAATGGAGGTCAGGCTCTTGGCTCATGCCTTGCCCTCATTTAAGGGCTGTGCTGCCCGTGGCTGCTATGAGGGTAGAAGAGCATCTCTGCTGCCTGCCCTGTGCTTGGCATGGGCAGGCGTTGGGGCCTGGGACTGGCATGCACGGTACAGCTGCTTGTGTCATAGCAGCTGCTCCTTGGGGTCTCAAGGATGGGGAAAGAACACAGAGGGTCTCCAGGACATCCTCCAGCATTCCAGTTCAAGGCATGGAGGATTGTACAGAGGTTGGGGTGACCCCAGCATCAGCCCATGCTTGGAGTGGTCCCATTTTTGCCAGGTGAGGGAGGTGGCACATGCAGTTGGCTGGCACAGCAGCAGGATGGCAGCGGTGGCTGCAACCCCTCCCTGATCCCAGCATGCCTACAGCTATTTCCACAGCCCAGAAACATTGCATTCCCAAGGCCATGGGTTAGCAAAAGTTCTGGCATTAACAACAGCATCTTCCTCATGACATGGAAAGGTGCAAGGAGTCAAGGGCTAGTGCTCATTAGTTCTTGGGCACCCAGAGTGGGGGTGATGTGCAGCCAGACTTTACCCTGGGATGCAACCTGGTGAAATCCATGCATAGCCACCCCAGCCTGCGTGCAGGAGATCCATCTGCCCCACGAAAGCTCATTGCACCGCTGCCAGTGTATCCACTCATCCTGCAGCTCTCTCATTTTAACGTGCCTTTCTCATTTGCTACACTGTTATTTTGTTCTGAAAGAGCTTCCGAAGGTTGCTTTCTGTCCATCCTGCTGGGAAGAAGCAGAGCCACCCCTCTGCTCTCCCCGCTCCCTGGTGTAAGGAGGCCTTTCTTTTCCCCTTTTATTTTTGCACTTTGATGTCAATATAATTTATTTTTGCAGCAGAGTTGTTTTCATGATAAAATGGAAATGTTTCTCATGGGTGGCTTTAGAATGAAAGGCTGAGTGATGAGGCTAAAAATACCATCATGTGAGCCTCTGGCTGCATGAGTGACTGGGCTGGGCAGGGGCTGCTTGCTGAGCTGGCGAGGGGACTTGGTGGTCCTCAGGGCTATGACCAAGCAGACCCTTGTCAATGGTTAACCATTGCTTCACTGGTTTGCCAGCCAAGCTCAGAATTGCTTTTCTCTGGAGCTAACCTTGGTTATGCTGCATTGGGGGCAGATATCCCCTCTCCTGAGACGTGGTGGTCCTGGGATGTCCCCTCTCCTTATGTGAGCTCTTGATGGCTGGATGAGGACACAGAATCCCCACAGGAACATTGCAAATGGCATGGGTGTGCAAGGCAAGGCTAGTCAGGGGATGCTGAAGCCCCCAGCTTCTCCCCACCTGCAGAAAGGAGAAAGCTGGGAGATGATGAGCAGGATGAAGCCAAAGAACCATAACTGAGTAGCTGGGTCTTCCCAGCCCCTGCCTCTCTCCCCAGAGGTGCATCAAGGGCTGCATCTGTGGGAGCTGGATGTGTCCTGAGCAGGATGTGGCCGTCAGCCTTTATCCACTGGAAGTAATGCTGGGGAGAGCTCTCCCAGTAATGTCTCTCATTACACAAACTAGGAAACATGCCCTGCTAGGAAGAAAGTTCATTCCTGTTTACCCTGTTGACTCATCTTCCCTTTCATCTTCTCTCTCAGATGTAGCTTATTATATGGTGCTATAAATAGGGTTTGCTCCTGATTACTTGTGCCCAGCTCTCACCATTTCTTGCCCAGGCGTGACGTCAGCTGAGAGCCTCCCAGCATGGTTGTGTAACATTTCGTTATGGCTCTGGGAATGGGAGTGGGTGGGTGAGCTTGTCTGGGCCTGTCTCTTCCTTTTAGTTTTGATGGCAATAGCTCTGAGGGTGCCTCTGACCAAATCTCATCACAGCATCCCTTTCTGCTGCTCACTCACATTTCTTCTGTCCTCCAAGCAGTGACCCCAAAATCCCGCTGCTGTGAGCCGGGCCCCACTGCCTGGCTCCCACTGTCCTGGATCTGCAGAGCAGAACTGTTCAGGCTGTGACCTTGCCCCACAGTAGCATGGCAGATCCCTGTCCTGGTGGACAGAGGCAATGCAGTCACTTGGTGTCCCATGCTTCAATTGCTTATTAGCAGAATCCAGCATATTTCCCTACTTTGGCTTCAGAGCCTTGTAAATGTGTCGTGGATGGCAGGAAGACCATCATAGGAGCTTTTTTTGCTGTGTAGGTGTACCAAGTCACCCTGCAGCCATCTCTGATGAGGAGGTGCCAGGCTGGCTGGCCTGGCACAGCAACACTCCCAGGAAGCGTCAGCACATTGCTGAAAGGCGTTTGATATAAATAGATGGGTGGCTCAAACTGAAAGCTGTAATCATGTAGGTGCCAGCACGAGATGGGAATGGGTAAACACAGGTGGCTGCTGTGTCCGCCAAATGCAGCTCAATGACACCACCAGCATCTCACAAGTGTGGCCCAGTGACATAAATATCCTCAACGTGGCTGCGAGGTGGGGAGCAGGATGAGCAAAGCCCGCAGCTCTGACAGGATGGCAGAGTCAGCAGAGGTTATGGGGCCTTGGGCCTTCTGGTCCTCCATACAAATCCACACCTGGGAAGTTAAGGCCATTGGAAATGATGGCAGGGATTGAGCTGACTTTGACAGTGAGCACTGTGGTGCCAGGGATGTCTGCTTGGTAGCAGTCTCTGCAGAGTTTGGGGGCTGGTGGTGCAGCTCCCAGCCTGAGGCGCAGTGAAGTCAGCTTTTTACTGAGAAATTACTTTCAGCTGCATGCAGGCTGGGTTAAATTGCAGATGACGTTAAAGGCATTCAAATTAGCACGGTGATCTTCTGGGTTGGGGAACCTTGAGCACCAGTTCCTACGTTGAACAGAAATGTTGGCAAGCTGGCGGCTTTGCCCTGCTCTGGTCTTGCCATGGAGCAGCTAGCCTTTTTTCCCAGTGGTATTCTTGAGGGATACCAGTTCCCTGTGGGTTTCTGGTGCCAGTCACAGTGGGTGAAAGTTCTGAGATGTGCTGCCAGGTTTTTAAGGCCAGGAAGAACAATGATCTCCATTAAGTGGATGTGTTCCATACCAGGGGCTATTGTGACTCTTGCATTCCTTGGTCACCATTTGGGTGGCTAATTACCCTTGCTCTTAAGTAAACAGATAATTGTGCTTTATTGAAGGGAGGATGTTGAAGAGACAAAAGATGGGGTATGGGCTCTGCGTATCTCAACTGCAGTAGCTCCTCATGGACCTGCCATGCAGGATGAGGGCAGGGGGCTGATATCCGAAGAATGGTGCTGCATCCCCAGGCCATGGGCCACCACTGGAGCTCTGCCTTGAACCTCCTCCGACACTTTGAGGAGCCTGTCTCTATGGATCCGGGGAGATTTTTGATGAATTTGCATGACTCAGTGAATAGGGAATTGATCCCTTGCCAGCAGGGCTGGCGTCACCAGCTGGTGTGAGAGAAATTTGATGGGAACAACCAGTATTTTACTGAGGTGCTGGCACTGGAAGGGAAGTGCCCTGGTGAGAGCCCTGGGGAAGAGGCTGGGACCCAGAGCCTGGGTTTCCCAGCAGATTTAGGCTGCAAGATCTGGGCAGCCTCAAGCTGGTAGAAGCAGAAAACCTGTTTGCCCTTATGACTGCTGTGCCATTGTTCCTAGTTTTGCTTTGCATTGATGGTCACAGACTTACTGGTTTTAACTGAGGTGCTGTAAGCTGCTCCAGTGATAAGGGGTCTGTCAGAGAAGGGATGTGTAAGCTCATGCTGTGATAGCCTCACTTTGCCCTTTCCAAAGCCCTCAGTGATAGGCAGGAAAATGAAGAACCACAAATTCACACTTTGAAGCACTTCTCTGTTCAGCTAAAAAAAGGGGCAAAAGAGCCTGAGTGTGTTTTCCCATCTTCTCCAGGGGAGCCCACAAGAGTGAGGCTGCCTTGAGATGCAGGATTTGGGACTCTGCAGGGGGTTAAGGAAAACTCTCCTGGATGGGTACCTGCACATGACACAAGTGTTCTGTCTGTGATGTTGACTGGCTGTGGATGGCTTCTGTGGCACCAACCATGGTAGGGTGGCACAAGCTGTGCTCCAAAAGCCTGGGGATAGGGCAAATAGGACAGGAGCTGCTCCGAGAGGCTTGGAGCCCTGGCTGAGCCACACAAACTGTATCTCTGTGGGGTGAAAGTGATAACAGGGGCAAACAATCCCTGCCAGTTGTCAGCAGAGGTCTGCCACAGGCTTCACAAGCAAGCATGAAGTGAGCCTCCTGTCAACTTCCCAAGGACTGGAAAGCCAGTGCCAGCCCCTTCGGCTCCCTGTGGCTCCCGGCACGTGTGCATGGCACCGGCCTTGTGCCTCCCCACTGGCACACAGCCAAGCTGCTTGCAATGAGGGAACCAAAACACAGCAGCCGGGAGGATTTTGCAGGCTCTTTCATTAACCTTGGCCCAGATACAGTTTGGTTTAATAATCCCTGCACAGATTGCCCAGATCAGGGCAGCATTTGCCTCATCTCTGAGATGAGAGACAGAGAAAATCATCAGGAATATTTTTTTCAGAAAACTTCATCATCTCCATGACCCATCTGACAGATTGGCCTAGGAAGGGGGGTGGCTGCCCTGCTCCATGCCAGACACAGCTCACATTCCTCCCATCTCCAGCACGGCTGCTGCCCTCACTCAGCTTACGAAGCCTGCCCTAGTTTGGATCAGCCCATAGCATCTTTGATTTTGAGGTCAGTGACAGCTGCTGGCAAGCCTGCACGCCCTTACACCGTGTTTACTTTCTCAGCAGCTCAATGTAAATTCAGAACTAACAGCTTCCTTGGTCTGCTTTAACTGTTTCAGTATTCCTGCACAGGAACTCGGTGTGAATTGGGATGAGGCTCACAGCCTTCATATAGCTGTGGTTTTGCACTGGATGAGGCTTCAGTTCTTCTGCTTAATTCTGGATTTGATTACTGAGCCCTCACTAATAACTGAAGAGGAGTCTGAGGGGACTTAATCATGATCTACAGCTTCCTGTCAAGGGGAAGCAGAGGGGCAGGCACTGATCTGTTCTCATGATAACCAGTGACAGAATCCAAGGGAATGGCATGGAACTGTTTCAGGTGAGGTTTAGGCTGGATATTAGGAAAAGGTTCTTCACCCAGAGGGTTGTTGGGCACTGGAACAGGCTCCCCAGGGAAGTGGTAATGGCACCAAAGCTGCCAGAGATCACAAAGTGCCCAGTGCTCTCTGGCACATGGTGTGACTTTCTGGAGTTGTCCTGTGCAGGATCAGGAGCTGGACTCAGTGATCCTTGTGAGTCTCTTTCTCAGGGATATTCTATTATTCTATGAATTTGTGATAATTGCTTTATGTTGGGCTCACACATAATATAATTATTAATAATAATATTAATCACATAATAACACTGTAATCTCCTGTTACTCCTTTTCCTTTGGGAGATGGAGAGGATCTTTGCAATTCTCTGATGACCTTCTACAGCCTCTCCCCTTTGGCGGATGCTCAGCTTTTCTGGTGATGTGTTTGCCCCGTGCCACCAACAATGCACCCCCTGCCAGCCCTTCCCCAGACAGGGACACCATGATATACTCTCCATTGCCCAACCCCTCCTGCTGCCTCACTGGGAGAGCATTAGGCCCGTGGTGACAGGCAGCTGGAGAGCAGCAGGAGGCCAGCAAGAAGTAATCTCTGTTCTAGGAGAACACGCTGTTCCCTTCTGTGAGTGACTCAGGAGGAAGGAATTTAACTCAGAATTTCCTCCTTAAGAGCTCCAGCCCTTGTTCTGGCCAGATGCTTCTGGGAGAGGGATTTTGGCTGGCTGGGATGCAGGAGGAGGGCAGAGGGTGACTTTAGGGATGCCCCTGGGTGAGGGTGCTGCGAGCTTGGATCCCCTTATTTCCTAATTTCTGCTAATGGCTCTGGCACAGATTTCTTTAGCTGGCTACCAGGGAAATTCTGAGATTGAGAGGTGGGGAGGAGAGAGGTTGTGGCTCAGGCAGCCCCTGCAGGGCCCCAGAGGTGCTGGTACACATAGTGACAGCATCAGCATGCCTGGGAAGGCATGCCAAGCATTTGCAGCCTCTCTGGCATGCTGAGGGCTCGATGGAGATCCCCTGCCCCTCCTTGCTGCCCCAGGCCTGTAACACTTGCCCTCGGCAAGCTGCCCACAGCTGTCCACCCATGTTCACTTTGCAAAGAGGTGCCAGGTGAAGCTTCCTCTTTGCCACGCAGCTGCTTGTGTCACCTTACAAGCTGAGCCACCCTTCCACATGGCCAGTGAGCACGTGAACTGCTCTTGCCCAAAAGCAGGAGCCAGTTGCCAGGCTGGAAATCATTACTTCTCTGCTGTAGCAGCTCTTTCTTGTACTTGCTCCAGAGCCATGATGTTCTTGTTTTGGCTCGGCAGTGGTCTGGGTTCTGTGAACAGCTGGCATAATTAGTGCTTTTGGTGCCACTTGCTCATCATGGGCATTGAAACCCTTTGCAAATTTCTCTATAAGAAGTAGGTCAGCATAAACGCTCTCTTTGGAGGAGGAGAAGCACAGAAGATTAATTGACTTGCTTGGTATTGCTCAGCGGGGCAATGGCAGCGCTGTCAGAAAGCAGCCCCGGTTCCAAGGGTAGCAGTGGCTCCTGCAGCAGGGTGCTCCTCCTGCGTGCTGGACACCACTGAGAGGCTCCATCCAGCAGCTGGCTGCTGCAGCCTGGCTGTCTGCTGTGTGATAAAGCTCCCACCCTCACAACCTCACAGCTCACGGTTGCTGATGCCTGAACGTTTGCAGCCGCTGCCTGTTTCAAAGCAGCAGATGCTGGCAGTGATGTAACCGAGTACTAAAAATAGCCTGAGGAAGAGTTCCTGAAGCAGCATGAGAAACTGCAGGGAAGGGATAGATGAGAGGGCTAAATTCATAAGAAATTACATTTCCAATCAGTGCTGATTCAGTCTATCCACTTGGAATTGCCTGGGGTGCTGCTGCTGCAGGGGCAATGGGCCAGGAGCACTTGCTGCTGCCAGCTCCCTGGGTCCTGAAGACCTGATGGAGCATGTTCATCCCAGTTGGGAGACAGCTCTGCTCATCCCCATCCCTCCCAACTCTCATGTGGGTCTCCTGGTTTGCATTCTTATCCATGGAGAGCTAGTGGGGAAAGCTGGTGGGGAAAACCATAGCTGGGTGGTAGGGAAGGACTGAGAGCCTTCAGCAAGGGACAGGAGGGTGCAGGTCACAGCCATGGACACACAGGTTACAGCATTTTTTTGGGACTGGTCTGCCAGTGAGTGAAGCAATCTACTTGGGAAGCCCCCATGTCCAACTGTGGACTCTGCTGTTGTTCAGCCCATTAGCCCATGGTGCCCATCGAGTGAGGCTGAGCTTCCCTCCATGGCCATGGCCCCAAGGGCACTCATAGCCCTGGAGCCACTGCCAGCCTGCCCTGCAGTACTGTGGGCTCTGCCTTCAGCACCATCAGCCCTTCAGGGACAACAAGTCCACTCAAGGGAAGGATTTTGCTCTTCCATGGCTAAAGAGATTTAGATTTATTTTCATAAGAGCTAGACCTCCTTGTTTAGGACATCCTGGGAGAGTTTTCCCCTTCAAGGTGGGATGAAAATGCTTATCTGCAAAGCTAAAAGGTACATGGGGTTATGTTCTGACTTCCACAGCATCATTTCCTCCTTGATGGCTGCAGTAACATGCATGACTGCTCAGGGGGAAAGCAACAGGAGGAGCAGGCAAAGGGAAGGAACAAGAGGAAACCCACATCCAAGCTCCTCCACATGAGATAGAATGCAAGAAAGGGAAAAGCAGGGAGGCTTTGGTTCCTGCAGTGGGGCATCAGTGCTGGAGCATCTGCAGCCTGAGTCTGTGGTTATTCTGTTTCTGCAGGCTTGGCAGGCAGGGGACAGAGCTGCTGGTGAGTCTGTGCTGTGAAAAGCTGCAGACACACTTGATTGCTGTGAGAAAGGAGGTATTGCAGACAACACCTGGCCCATCTGCAGCAAGATGGATTGTAGTGAGTGAGGCGTCTGAAGCCCTTCCTTCCTGCACAAAAGGTGCCCTGTGATGTGTGAAATATAGACAGTCCCCTCTCAATTGCTATTTCTGCCAGCTTTTATTTCTCTCATTTGACTTGCTGGTGTAAAATCTTGCAAGCATTAAATCTGCTGAATGGGGATGAGAAATTTTAACCAGTTCTTTACCTGAGATACTCAATGAGGGATGTCTGCAGCTGCTGAGACAAAGCTTTTGACCTTCTCTTGCCTGTAGACACCTCCCAAAAGGTCTGCTGAGACCAGCCCTGATCCCACAAAAGTGGGAGCAGGATTTGTGTTGTATCTCTGGGCAAAACCAGGCTGTGTAAAGTGGTCACAGAAGTGAAAATGGCATTCAAAGGCTAGGAGTGGCAGGTTTAAAGCAGCTGAAGGACAGGCTTATTTTGATTGATGTTTATATCTGAACTAATTTACCCCTGCCCTAAATAGACTCACTCCTGTGTCAGGCCAGAATGGATCTGTCAAGAGTCCTTGTTCTCTGAAGAGGCTGAAGATCTCCTGTGTTGGGCCAGGTAGAGGTTTGCATGTGTCACTGGCTCAGAGGCAGCTCCTTGTTGCTGCCCTCTTTTCTGATTGCACTCCTTCCTCTTCCCCAGGCAGCAGAGCAGGCTGCAGCAGGACATGGGCACAAACAGCCAGTTCAGACTCCTCCAGAAACCCAACAAGCACAGGCAGCTGGGCTGTGACGCTCAGTCCCTTCCCAGCAGTGCACTGCTGGGCACTGCTGCTGGCCCCATTACCAACACAGGTGCTCCCTGCTTGCCTGAAGCACAGCCAACAAATTAAACCTTAAACCGTAAATTACACATGTTTTTTGGCTGTTACTCCTGGGTCTGGTCAGATCAGCTGAAAGGAACTTGGAGTGGAGAAGACCCTTTCCACTATCGTAGCCTTTTTCAGGAAAGCACTGATCCTTCACCTGCAATCCCTCATACCCTGCCTGGTACAGCAGCTATCAGCTCTCCATCCCTGTAGCTCCTGAGAAATTCAGAGCTGTGCTTCTATCCAGTAAACAAAGTCCAGTTGTGTTTTTCTTGTGTGACCCATCCATCAATATGTAACTGCTCGGGAATTACAGAAAGTGCTTGGCAAGGGACAAAGTTGCCCAGAGGATGACTGAACGGCTGTGGGTTTGCTGCTGCCCCATGCCCAAAGAACTCAACCCATTGCTATCATTCTTCTCCTAGCTCCATTCTCATAATTACTATTTTTGACCTTGGGAGGACTGAGGATAGAGCATAGAATCTATTTCTGTGCAAGACACCTTTAAAGCATGATGTTTCTTTGCTACTTCATTAAGCATTGTCCTCCTTTAGTGGCCTGGCTTTTTCAGTCCTGAATCAGTCACATCCTGTGATGAAATGTTTTGCAAGTAAATAATAAGTAGAACCATGTGCATTAATTTGAGCTACCACAGGCACGTAAAAATGGCACAGACTACACCACCCAGACAAAGCATGGGATTAAGATTGTTGGTGAGGAATATGCAGTTAAAACATTGTGTTGCGTTGAAACTGGGTTGGTGAGAAGTAGTTGAACTTTGAGAGGTTTATAATTATTTGATTCAGGGTCTCAGTTTTCATATAAATGGAATTTTGCGACCCTTGCACGGTAAGAATAATACTGAATTAGGGAACTTTATAACAGTCCACTGCTTCCTGTAAAAGGTTCAATTCTTAGATCCTTAGCAAGAGAGATGAAAAAATAAAAATGCATTAACTTTATGCTTGAAGGTGTGTCCTCTGGATTGTGAATTTGACAGCCCAGGAGGGAGAAGCTTACTCTGCTGCTTCCTGTATTGTACCAGTTTGGTAAATAACAGGAAGTGCTTGTTCTTTTAAACTGTCAGTCTGGCACTTAATTGTACATATGTGTATATGTACACAGTGTACACAAGGGAGAGGAAGGTGTTTGTGGAATTGGAACATTTGCTGCCTCTTTGTTTTGTGACTCCTTTTGACAGTGGGAGAAACAGCCTGCATGAGCAGATCCTCACTGGCTTAAATGCATTTCCTTTGTCTTGGTGAGGAGCAGGAGGGTTGAGTTGTGTTCTATTGCAGTGACTCCTGCAGCTAAAGCTCCTTACGTTGGCCTCACGCCATTGCTCAGGGGAAAATGCTCTCAAGAAGTGCTGCGGGGTCACCTGGACTGCCATGCAGCCAAAGGATCAGCCTTCCTTGTGTGTCTGGGAGCACAGCTTGCTAGAGGATCATCCTGGACCTGGTGGGATGGGGGGCTGGAAGTTTAGGAAGTGACTCTAGGATGTGTGCAGGCAAGAGGAGTGTGGGAATGAAAGGCTTGCCAAGCTAAACTCAATGCTGACATCTTATTACAGGCATGAACTGTATCAAGAAAGCTGATCGTGGAGGAGGTAGATGCCAAGTAACTCAAATAGCCTGGAATTACTCCCCCGCTAATTGAGAGGAACGCAAAGAAGTGCAGCGAGGAGTGAGGCTGGAGGAAACCTATTGCTGCTGTGAGCATGTGGGAGCATTCCCAGCCTCTGGAGGGATCATGCAGCCACCCACTGGGGAAGGGTCCCATGGTCACCTCAGATCCCCTCTCCCTGTGGCAAGGGAACGTAAATCAGATGTGAGCCCTGGGCTAGCTCTGGACTTGCAAACACAGATTAAAACCAGTAGCATGTGTCAATAACCCCCAGTCATAACTGCCAGTCAGATTTCTTCAGCAAATTACAGACCTGCCCTCTCAGGAGCAGCTTCAGCCCAAAGAGACATAGATTTGAAACAAATTTTTTAAATATCCAAGGGAAGTCATCAGTGGTGAGACACACACAAGAACAGATTTTTATATTAAGGTAATCATGATGGCACCAACTGGGTAAGTGAGAACACTCTCACCAAGCAGGCCTACTTGGCTTAGTCTGTCAGCCTGATGGACAAGAGGCATATTTTATCCAGTGAGAACCAAAGGGTATAATTGTCTCTTACACAAGACTCTAGTCATGCTTTTACTTTAGAACAATTGAAACCAGAGATCTCTTGCCCTCTAAACCTCTTTGGTGAGCCAATGCTCACCTCTCCAAACCAAGGAGCCGCTCCTGAGCCAGAGAAACCCGAGGCCCACACAGAGGGAGGCAGTTGGGAAGCAGAAATGGGAGGTTTGAGCAAGATGCCCTATGCAGGCCTGCCTTGGCAGCTCAGAGCCAGAAAGGCCAGGTCCCCTCCAGCAAAAAGGATGCCTGTTGCTGGGTGTGTTGCACAGCAGAAGTGTGGTGGCTTGCGTGGCTTTTAGCTCTCTGACCTTTATTTAAATAAAATGCAGAGTAATTTGTATGTAAGTGGAGTTGTTCTGTCTCATTAGTGTGACTAAATAGATGGCAGAGCGTTACTAAGTTCATTGTCAGAGAGACTGTTGCTTAGTAATTTAAACTGCAATTATCTCATTATTCTTTTTTCCTTACAATGATGGTGGCTCTGTTGTTACCCGCAGTTCATGGCTTTGCATTCAAACCTTGACGACTATGACGGAATTTTGAACATCGGGCACTGGCCCGAAAAAGTAATCCGGGGTACAGCTGAGTGGGGGGAGCCTCCAGGACTTTCCGCTGCGTTTGCCTGAGATTTTTGGTGTAGAGAAAGAGCAGCACACGATGTGCAGCGAGCTCAGGCACACAGCCCTCCGAGCCTCCTCTGCTTCAGGGACATGCTTGACGCAGATGCCCTGCCTGCTCAGCGGGCGAGCTGTGACGGAGCCCTGCAGCCATGCCCTGGGCCCGTCCGAACTGACAGGTATCGCACACGAGGGGACAAGTGGTTTGCAAGCAGGCACCGAGGGAAAGTAACGGAGAGCCCTGTCCATGGCTGCTGTGGCCGGGGGAGGTGGAATCCACAGGCCACGGAGGTGAGCGGGACAGGCCCCACCTGAGCGTGCCTGGGCGGTGCCCCTAAGCTCGGGGCACTGCCGGCTGCCCAGCGCCGCCCGCCCGGGCGGAGGCCGTGCCCGGAGGGGTCGCTGGTGCCCACCGCCCCGCTCCTCGCGGGGGGGGG
>VYXF01010568.1:812212-827870 GCA_013397295.1 Polioptila caerulea
GGGCGGTCGCCGCTGAGGGGGCAGCTGCAGCCCCGCCCGCCCGCAGATCGGTGCCTGGCCCGGCGAGGTGGGGATGGGCGGGGGCCCGGAGGGGGTGTTCGGGGGCGGCCTCGGGGCATTGCCGGGCTCAGCGGGCAGGGAGGGGGGCCCTGGCCTGAAGTCACCCCGGGGATGCGAGTATGGCCGGGGTGGGGGACAGCGGTGACGGCGTTCGCGGAGCATCCCCATCCGCTTCGTGCGCTTCCCGCGGGGTTTGCGGTGCGGGGGCTGCCGGCCGCGCTGGCCCGGCTCGGCGCGGGGGGGCCGCAGGGGCATCTCCCGAGCCTGCTCACCCCGCGGTTGGTGGTCGCCTCACGCTGTTCCTCAGCAGTTCTGGGAATCGTCAGACGTTGTCTGGCCGTTTTGCCCGGGTGATGGGTGTGCTGCTTGCTGCTCTGACCGCTGCTTGGTACACTCGCTATTAGTTCTAAATGAAAAACGAGTGCTGCGGGATGTGTTGCATAAGTGGATGTGATGCTCAAGAATACCCTTTTTCTTTGTAAACTTGGTGTTCTGGGTGATGCTTTGTTAAGAGCTGGTTTGAAGATCACGATTTTATAATACCTTGTTATCGTGGCTTGGGAGCTGCAGACGGTTTAAACAAAAACACTTACGTTGAAGCTTCCAGCTTAAAAAAATAAGTGTTATCGTTGTTGATAGAATAACAGCTTCTTGGTAGTTACACCCTGATATGCCCTTGGCCTTAATTCCACTGTGAAAAGTACACATGTTTAACGCTGATATCTTTCCTGATACATGCTGGCATTTAATTACCCTCTACTTCTAGACTATGTTATTTTTCTTTTTTTTTCCCTTCTGTTTTTTTGACACAGTGCCTTATGTGTCCCATATACTCAGGTGTTTTAGAAATGTATCCAGTGCCCCTGTGCTTTTCGTGAACATCTAAGGGTTCTAACAGTGGTATTTAAAATACTGTAATTAGAATTTCGCTTTAATATTTGGTTCTGAAATATTAATGTTTGATTTAACTTCTTAGTCAGGGGATGTATTTTTGTTCATTTACTCAACATGTAGCACTGAAATAGTAGTAGAACACATCTGACACTTGGGGATAACAAGGTCAGGGTTGTTTTGGCCAATAATTGGCCTCTTTGCTCAAAATTTTTCTCATATATGAGACAAAACTGATTTGTAACATTTTCTTTAAGTTAAATTACTTTGTGTGTTTTCAGGACTTATTGGTAACATTATGGAATGGAACGGGTTTATGTACACTGCATCCACACATAAATGTGTGTTTTAAAAATGAATTATTAATTTGTTTACTTTTGCTGATTTAGCATCTTCCAGATCACTTACATTTTTTTTCCTTAATAAGGAAGAACTCAGTGATTTAACTGCCAGAACTCAGGAAAATTTCTTCTTAAAAATAATCCTAAATGTTCAGAAGTGTCTCCTGGTGAAGGATTGTGGGAAAGGATTACAGCCATTCACATGTACTTGTTTGCACCTTCCTCCTGACATTAAACTTGGCCGTGGAGTTTTTCATAAATTTACATTCATGTAATTGAAAAACTGTTTTTCTTTCTTTTCTGTCTTTGATACCTTCCTGAAGTTATAGTCTGCTATCTTGTCTATGGTACTTCAGTTATAGAAGCAGTGGAAGCTTTATATTTTGGAGGAAAGGTAGATCAGAGCTGTCATAACCATGTGGTGTGGTCGTTTGGAAGCACCTGGGAAATGGGACAGTGGTCAGTCATATGAATCCTGGGCTTTGTACTCTCAAAAATCATTTCCCTACCAGTTACTTTGAAGGAAGATTTAACATTTGTCAGTCATGAGGTTTTGAAAAATCAGGATGAGAAAAGCTGTTAAAGAACCTGTTTGCTGCCTGTCAGTGGTTGGGCTTCCATGCAGATCAGTGGGATTGGTGTTGCTTTAGTTCTCCCGTCAGCTGGGGAGTGTGAGGCTATTTTGGGGATGTTTTTTCTTTGGAAGGGTAGGGGAAGTGTGCAAACCTGGAGGCACTGAGGGTGTCTCAGTCTGTCAGCAGTGGTGACACACAAATGTCTGCCCTTTTGGGTTAGCTGGAGGCAGGGAAATGTGTGCTGTCAGGTTGGCAGTGAAATGATCTACTCCACTAGTGACGTACAATATCCTTGTGGAATTTACCTACAGGGATAAATGAAATACAAACCATTCTTTGGAAATCTAGTTCTTCACTGTCTGAGTACTTTGAGTGAATTGAATTAGATAAGATCTTGGGAAATTCTGGAGTAACTGGTATTAAATGTCAGTTCTTTTCAATGATTCTTAATTTGATGGTCTTTAGAAACCAGGAAATAGCTGAGGTGTTTCTTTGAGAGGCCAGGAGTGCTCTTGCAGCTGGGTTTAATGCCTGCCTGAACTTAAAGAGCAGGTCCAGGACTAGAATAGATAAAACAGGTGTCTCCTCTCTAACATACATGATGCTGGCCTCCCTGGAGAGCTGTGCTTCAAGTAGGAAAGGCTGGGGGCAGAGGCTGGTTTTTGAAGTGAAACAAGATTTGATGTGGTTTTTGATGCTAAGCTGAGCTATAGGCTCTTCCTTTTTGATGTAATTCATTGGTTTCCTTAATGTTTCTACACCCTTATTAAACACAGAACATGTTTAATGGGTAGGAACATATCCCAAAAGTTCACATACCACATCCAAAGACCGAAAGGGCAGAAACTGAGGTGCAGCTAAAATTTTTGTCTTTTGTGAGGTATTTACTGCTCTAGTTGTACCCAACGTGTGGGGGTAAGAGCCAAATATAGAGCGGTTTGAAGCTTTCTTAAGCTGACATTTTACATTCATAATAATTCTTGTTTGTCTAGCGAGCATGGGCTAGAACCATTGTCTGAAAGCTGTCAGGTTTTTACTCTGACGTGTGGAAAAACCTTGCTGCCTCTCATTCAGTTCATCCCCTTATCAGCTGTTGAATTTGCTGATGCTTCGCTCCTCCCTGTTGGCAAGAAGCTGTGGTTGGTCTCCAGGCAACGCAGGTCCGGCTGAGCATCTCTGCCTTGCTTGAAGAGATGAAAATTTTCCATTGCGGGGAGAGGATTTTTCCTCTTGCTAATTCTTTTATCTGGCTTCCTGTCTTGCCCAAGGTCATTGCATCTTTGAAACAATACAGAGATAGTTCACAAAGGTCAAGAGGTTATGTTTTTAGGTATAACTGCAGATATGTGTTTCAGTCACTTTTGTTAGAAATATCTCATTAGAATGTTAATTTTGTGCCTTTCATAGTAACTTATTTTATTGCAAAATAGTTCTTTCTTTTCCCCTTCTGCAAAAAGCTGTACGACATTTTATCACTTGCTGCAAGCAGCTAGAAATTTCTCCTGCAAAATCGGAAATTGTTTGTTCAAATGAAGGTCTGTCATTGGTTGTGTTTAATCAGGTGTTCAGAGCTTGAAATCTGAAATCTTCTGCAAATTCTTGGCTTGTGTGGCACAAAGTCATTGCAGCGCTGGCTGTGTCTCTGAAAGATAGGCTGTGTTAGAATAAGGGAATTACAATCTTCATAATAGGTACAGAACGTACCACTCTGCTGATAGCAGCTATCAACATGCAGCCTTTGACCCTCTGTCTGGATGGCTCCTGCATGTGGAGGATTCTCTATTGGAGACAGCTGGAACCAGTTACTGCCCTGGTTTGCATTTTTACTGGAAAAAGAAAGGCTTGCTCATAAAGTGGTTTTGCCCACTGAGAGTCTTGCTGTGTGTGTGCCATGATGGGTGGTAGGACATGATGGATGATAGGGCAAGGGGTGGCACAGGCAGGGCCTGGTTTGGAGCTGAGCATGTTCTCATCAGCCAGTTAAGAGACCAGGGAACTACTGAATTCACAGAGTAGCCATTCAGCTGTACTGCCTCTCTTGGTCCCTGTCTTCTGTCCTGCTGTGCTGGCATCCAGAAGGTTGGAAGAAACTGAAAAAAAAAAATAAATCATTTGGATGACTTGCTTAAGCTGGTTCATAGTGCCCCAGGTTGTTGAGACTTAAAATGTACAGACTCAAGGACAGAAGATACCATTATTGAGGTGATTTTTCGTTAGAAGAAGCAAGGGTTTGGGGGTTTTATGCCAAAGTCTGTATTAGAATTAGCATAACAAAAATGGTTTTATTTTTTTGAAGCACAGAGGGCTTTGAGCATACCCAAATAGCTGTGTGGTGCTGTGATGCAGAAATTTTCTACACTGCCTGAAACCTTACCAGAAATTCGAGTGCTGCTTCATTTCATGCTTATTGAAGATGACCTCTTTTCTTCTGACATTTGCTCTTTTTCATATCTTTTTCCAGAAAAATGGCAATTTATTTGCCTTGTGCTTTGGATGTATGGAGACTGTGATGGCAATTGATTTTTTTTTTTTAATGACATAATTTAGTTTAATGATGTTATAGAAATGAGACGTGAAACTGCCTGACATGATAGGCATCATCTTGATCTTTGGAAGGTGTTAGCACTTCTAGAAGGTTGATTCAATGTACCTGGATACAAGGTTAAATTGATGGGTAGGTGTGTTCAAACTAATATAATTCTCATTGCAACTGGGAATCTGTTCAAGATACCTTAGGAAGATTGGTTCTGGCTTAATATAACCAGTCAGTTTTCTGAAGGGACATATGTGAGTATTAAAGTTGAGGGTACAGTTCTAGCAAACCCTGACCAAATTTACATAAGAAAAATTAAAAAGTTGTATCATTTCCATCAGGGAGGGAACAAGATGATTGGGGGTGTGATTTGGAATTTGTAGAGATAGATAAGTAGTCTCTTGAGGATGAAGGTAGATGAAGTAAATGCTGATGGAGCTGCAGTGAATTGGCTGGTGAGAGGATGACTGACTTCAAGTTGTTCCTTTTAAACAAAGCCTTTGACGTATTTAAACCTAAGTGCTGAATCGTGGTTATATTTTAAAGTGCAAATAATGCTTTAACACCACTATGTGCAAAGTTTGCTTTCAAAAAATAAAGTGCTTTTTTCATAAGTTTGACTTGAAATATTTTTTCCTCCTCATAGTGTGCTGTTTTTTGGAAATGCAGAATTGGAACATCAGCACACTGTGGACGATGGTACTATGTTGTGGAATTTTGAAGAGAAAATAGGTTTTTGGCAATCATCCTGTCTGATTCTTCCCTTTTTGGTGAGTGATGGTTTCTCTTTAAAGACAGTTGTGCAGTGCACACTGGCTGGCTGCTATAAAAATTGCCTCTAAAGCAACAAATATTTTTATGGGAATAAGACATACTCCAGCTGTGTCCCATTGCCTGGGCTATTTAAACTAGTTAGCTCTTATGTATCATTAAATGTATTTCAGCCTGCTGCAAGGATAACAGCAATACAGCCAAGCTCCTGATGAAGCTTCCTTTTCTAGATTACTGGAATTGATAAGATTTTTTTCAAGTGGTTTTGTATTGCTGTTTGAATATGTAAACTGTATGAGATTAAAATGGATTAATTCTTTGGCAGTGATTATTATGCTCACCCTGTAACTAGCCTCAGATGGTGTAAGAGGAGATCACCAAACAATGAAAAATGAAATACATAAATAATTTTTAAGTACTGTGCAGGTGTACCTGTTGAAAATGTCCTTTTCCTGGGAAGAAACTGTTCTTGAAGTGAGTTGTTTTTACCGGGGGAAACAGTCTAGATTTTTTCCCTTGGTTTTGTTGTGCCATGTGAGAATCTGTCTTGTAAGACTTCTATCCTTACTTACTCTCATCCAATCTGCTGCAGTTAAATAAGAAGCACATGGAAATTATCCTACTGTATCTTTTGCTTTTGAACTTGTATAATTGCACTGGCAACCCTACAGGGAGCTGTGTGCTCAAGGTGTTGGGTCCCAATTGCTTTCAACTCTTTAGGGAAAGAGCCTGTAGAGATCACTGGATCATACAAACTCACCTTTAAGATGCAAATCTGGGTTGAATTATCGGAATTGAGATGTGTTTGCAGTAGTTAGAGATGTTTTGAAACATAAATAAAGTTCTAAAATAAAGTTCTAAAATATATGTTAAATGCATCTCATGAATGTGAGCTGTTCTGGAGCAAAAACTCCATTTATGTCTTAGTCGTCAGAAGTATTCTTGGAACCTACATTTGTAGAGCCACAGTTAAAAATGGGGATGGGCATTCCAAAACATGACTGTCTCCTTTTCAAACATTTTTCCACACAAAGGGACTAAACTTCTTTTGAGGGGTATTGATGGTATAGGTGCATATACACATAAATGAGAAGTGTGAAATAGGTAACTGTGCATTTAGAGTATCATTCTTCCTATAATAATTTGTTAATGATCTTTGCTGTGCATTCCTTTGGAAGTTTTTGCTCAAGGAGTAAGCTTGGATTGTAGGATTTAGGCATCAAAGCTTTAATTTAACAATCTTGTCCTTTGGGCCCTTAGTGCTTACAGTATGAAAAGCATTTGAGGTTGGGATTTCTAAAGGAATTACATGGAGAGAAAATCTTAGTGTAGTTAAATGAGGGTGGACTTTGAAAGGGACTTGCCACTCATCCTATCTGAACATTATTTTACTTATCATATATGGCAAATGGGTCATAACTGAAGGACTGGTCACAGAGATTCCACGTTCTTCCATTGAGTGACTCGAAACACAGTTCCCAGACTGCGAAATTCATGGTAATGAGAAAGACATAGCCTTGGATTTATTTTAATCTTAATGCTGGAATTTCTTGAGGGTGTTGGTGTCTTGAATAATACTTTCATGTGTGTAATCCACACAATTTAGCTCTTGCTGTGATATTTTCAGAAGATTAAAGGCTGAGTGCTATTTCGGTTTCTCCGCGACAAAGGGCGGTTCTGTCTTTTTGTAGCAACTGGTGATTTTGGCCGCTGATGCCAGAATACCGTTTTAAGATGGATCAGTTTCTAAATAGGAAGTTTAAGTAGCTTAGTTTTGGTGGTTCAGGTTTCTTAGTTTCCATGGCATTTTTACTTGGAAAAGAGACTGGTTCTTAAATTACACAATCCCTGAAAAAACTACATGGGTCAGAATTGCTTGTTCTTTTCTGTCTGAATATGCTTAGTAACTGGTAACTTGAGTTTATTTTAGTTCCAGGAAGATAAAATAGCTTTATTTGAGAGGTAAAACTGGCATTTTTCCAGAACTTTGTATACGTAGGTGTTAAGATTACAAATGGTGTCGGGAAGGCTGAAAGCTGTTGCTTTTTTTAGATGTTGGAATATCAATTGCACTGGCCACATAACCTCCTTGCTGCATTTTAAGAAATTGCAGCCTAGGGGCTGCTGTGCAAGCTTATGTAAAAAGCTAAAAGTTCTTGGAGATGGCCCTGGTGACTTGTCTTGCTTTCCTAGACAAAAGGATTGGGTAACTGAGTTTCTCCTAATAATGTAGACCTGGTTTAATGAAGATAGGAATAGTAATTGTGCATGAGGAATAATAGTCATAGAACATTATGCAACTTCAGATTGGTTTGTGTGTAGTTTGCTCCCTTAATGTATTATGCCTAATGTTTCATAATTCTTAGTTTGTCTGTTAAAGCTGTATTCAAAAGTCTTTTTGGTATAGGAGGTGGCTCTGCAGCTCTGGTGTTAAATATACAGGTATAAATGCATGTCTTAACCTCTGTGGCAGTGTTTATGTCTGTGTTTGGGTTATTTTTAAGGGAAGACAAAACTAGAACTCCATGTTTAGGGACTAAAAGGAGATAGGATAAATATGTTGTTAAAAATGTTTTGCATTGAAAGAGTGTATCTGTATATGTTTTTCAACTTCTCAGTGCATGGTCTTTCATTTCTGTATTGCAGACAAAGTTCTTAGTGAATAGAAAAGGCTTGATACTCTGGTTACAAGAAAGGACAGATATCTCAGGGTGCTGTATTCCACTCCTGAGAAATAACAGAACTTTAATGTAGCACTTGCAAGTCCTTTGCCATTGTAGCTGCTGTCGGACTGTCCCTCGCCTTTCAGAGTGAAAGAAGTATCTAGAAGAGTCGTACCTTTAGGTGTGCAATAGCTGATATCCTCAGAAGCAGCTAGGACATTTCAAGGTATTTTTCATCAGTTTGAAAGCAGAAGAATGCATTCTTCCTTGGTGGGAATCTTTTGTTTGCTAATGTTTTGAAAGCTGATGTTAAAAACAGGATTAACTTTCTGCCTCGATGGGCCAAGACTGCTGCGGAGTCATCACGTTCCTAAAGGGTTTTGCACATGTGTTTTGTAGGAGCTTGGTGCACAAGTTCATGTATTATTCTGGGTTTCTAGATTCCATCTGCTGTGCATGATTAATCAAATGATGATCCTTGTGGGTCCCTCCCAACTCAGAATTTTCTGTGTACAACCAGTATCCCTCAGTATGTGCAACAGTATGCAGTACAGAGCCCGTATTTGTGAAATTAATCCAAGGCATTTGTTTCCTTATTTGTCTGAAGATATTACCTAATTTTTCTTAACTGCAGCAGTGTAATGCTGCAATTACTAGCCATTTAGTAGAGATAAGTAAAAAAAAATGACATTATATTAATATTTTTAAAAAGCAGGTGGCTTCTTCTGTTGGTCTAATCCAAGCACATGGCATGCAGCAAGAAAAATTTGCTCTTTCTTGGCTTTATGTGTCTGTAGGTGGTTATGATAGATGTGCCACTACAGTGTCTGAGTCCCAGCACCCTCATGATTTACCACTAAAAGCTTTAGTAAAAATATTTCTGCTTCCAAGGGGAATGCACACACAGACCAAATACATGGGTCTGAGGGAGTTGGTTACTCTTGAGTTCGCAAATGTTCTGCTGAGTGTTTTTGCTAAACGTCATGCTTACTCATCCCTGAGTACAAATCGTGTAACTTAATGATCATTTTATTGATTGATTTGCTGCAAAAGAGCTTAAAGAACCTTGACTTGGATAGAAAGCTACAGCTCAGCATCATTTTGTCATCACAACCACCTGTTTCAAGTTATACTTAATGAAAAAGGAGATTTTCCTCCCCCAGTCTTTCTTGTAAAGCAAGACACTAGTATTTCCTCCCCCTTGATTGCTATGACACGGTCCCTTTACCCCTCATGGTGTTGAAGACTATTGTCTGCTTTAATAAATTTGAATTATTTGCTGCTTATAATACATTTTTTTGTTTATAAATAAAAAAATTCTGAGAACTGACAATGTCACTGCACTTTTCTACCAAAGATAAATTTTTCCCTCCAAATTAGTTACCAGAATAAATGTTTGCTTTTTGTAATCATGCAGAATTTAGGACTGCTCTTAAGGCTTTTCCCAAAACTGTAGGATTCATATAAGCACATTATGTGGGCTCTCCATTTCTGTCTCAATGAGTTAAAAATGATAAACTATAGCTTTTACCACTTAGTTGTATTAATTCTATTTCAGATACAGAAGGCTTAAAAAAAGTATCCTAGTATGGGATTTGCATTATATGTAGAAGTACAATGCATCCTCAAAATCAGGAATTGATTAAAACAATTGTGATAAATGAAAACAGAGCTCATTTTTCTGTTAAGAATTAGAAACATTTATTTTAAAAGGTTTGCTCCCTAATCCGATGCAGTTAATTTTAGAAGTGTATTTCCAATACTGTTCTAAGGCAGCTGACTGGACACTAGAGGATATGAGTAGCTCCATTCTACTCTTAGGAACTTCTGAAAACAGAACACATCAGAATAACTTCAGTTCCTGAGCCAAGCAGTAGCTAGAGTGTTTGTTGGAAGTGAATCATTACTAATGTTACTCTGGGCATATTTGCTAATAAAACAGTGTTTTGTGTGGAGGAATGGCACTGATTTTCATCAAAATTAATCACAAGCTGTGCAAGACCTTTCAACCTGAGCATGTTTAACATATCTAATGCTTTTCATACTCTAAAGGTGCATCCTCTGCTTTCTTTGATTCAAGGAATGTGCCTTTTTATTTGTAAAGTACCACATTATTAGTAATGGAACAAGTAGTTCAGTCGTATGAGGACTTGTAAAATTCCTGTAACCATTCTTGGTTTATAGGTGCATTATTGTAGGCTCTTACAATGTGTTTATCATACTTCAGTTATGAAGGGTCATTCTCTTTGAGCAATGTATTGACTTGCCAACTCAGTCCTCAAGTACCTTTTCAGTGTTGTGCATGAAACAGGTGGTGGGGTGGGCTCTCAAAAACATACCCTGTGTTTGCCACCTTGTTATTTGAATCTTCCTGTGCCCATTCTCAGCTTTGTTGTTTCTTCTTGAATGTTCTTTGGGCTGAAGCAGCTTTCTCTTTGGCTGATTTAATAGGTCACTGATACTCTTCTCTCCTGTTGGCTGACTGTGCCATTCCTCTGTTTCCTTGTTTGTTGGGTTTGCATGGCCTGGTTTTTGATAGCAGGGGGACCACAAAGATGGCTCCTATGAGGAGCTGCTGGAAGCTTCCACCATGTCCAGCAGAGCCAATCTCTAATGGCTTTGAAGATAGATATGGTGCTGGCCAAAACTGGGCCAGGGAGAGAGGTTGGGACCACCTTTGTGATGACATATTTAAGGAGGAAATCAAAATAAAGTCACAGAGTTTTGCTTCTAGTCAGAGAAGAGGAGGACATGAGAACATGTGAGGGAAACAACATGGCAACACCAAGGTGGGTGGAGAAGGAGGGGGAGGAGGTGCTTTAGGTGCCAGAGCTGAGATTCCTCTGCAGGCTGTGGTGACCTATGAAGCAGCTGTGACCCTGAAGCCATGGGGATGCAGAGATCCACCACAGCCCATGGGAAGGTGTCCATGCTGGAGCAGGTGGGTGCCTGGAGGAGGCTGTGATCCAGTAGGAGATCTGGTGGAGAGAGAGGGCCCTGCTTCCAGGCTGGAGCAGCCTGTCCTTGGAGGAGTGCACCCCATGCAAAGAGAGACCCACACCACAGCAGTGTGGGGAGGACTGTGTGCCCATGGGAGGGGCTCACGTTGCAGCAGGTGGACCCACTGGAGAAGTTCACAGAGAACTGTCTCTGGTGGGAGGGACCCCACAGTCTCACAGGGGAAGGAGCAGTGGATGAAAAACCCCCGTGCCCTGTCTTCCTGCTCTGTGGGTGGGAAGGAAGGAGGAGCTGGGGGGAGAAGGTGTTTTAAAGGCTTATTTTACTTCTCATTATCCTTCTCTGATTCTGTTAGTAATAAATTACCTTTGCAACCTTACATTTAGCCTGTTCTGCCCTTGAAGTGTTTGTCCTGTCCTTATCTCAACTTGTGAACCCTTCATTAATTTTGTTTTCTCTCCTCTGCCCAGCTGTGGCAGAGGAGGGTGAGCGAGTAATTCTTGTGGGTGCCTGATGTTGTGCCAGAGTCAAACCACGACATTTTGGAACCTTGGGAAGGCACTTTGCTTTGTCTGCTTCAGCACCCTGCAGCAGCTCTGCTCTGCAGATCTCTACCCTGTCAGCTTCCTCTGCACTCCCCAGTGAACTGAGAAAAAAGGACAGGCAGAAAGCTTTGCTGCCTTGCTATTTCTGTCCCTGTAGAGTTGATATATGGCTATGTGGCATTGAAGATGCTAACTGTCCAAAGTAAAAAGCTTGCACTAGAGAGAACCCAGTTTTAACAGATTTAACTGAAAGGCAGTTCTGCATCAGTAGTTCTACCATTACAGTTTTGGCAGGAGGTGTATTATTTTTGAGATTGTTATGAAGGAAGAAGCTGCTGCTTAATTGAGACCTGTGCTCTCCAGAGGATGTGTTCAATTAATGCAATTATGTATGGGACTAAGTCGAGAATCTGTGATGACATGAAGTACCTCCCAAAGAATGCTGTCACCTGAGATTAATATTAAAAGCCTGAATACATGAATTCATTGTGGTATTCTTTTGATGGTCATTGTCACATGTGATGGGGATATGATGTCTATAAATGTCACTTCTGGTTTGCAGGTTTGGGTTTTAAACATCTTTTGCTCCTTACTGTAGGAATGACATTGCTCAAGCTAATGTTACAGTGTCTAGGCACGTGTTTATTTGTTCCTTCTAGTTATGTCAGATTTTTCTCTTCAAATGCTTGACATGTGAAGGGTTAGTAAATCTGCTTTTTTGGCTGATGGGCTGTTTGAACAAAAACTCTTAGTCAAAGTCACTTAAAAGCATGTAGGAGGAAAAGGGCAGGGTACAGTGGGCCTGCATTTGCTGTCTGGGAAGATTGCCTAAAAACAGCTGTTCTGGGCTCTTTCTTCTGCAAAGAGCATTGAGAACAAACTGGGTGTAGAATCAGAGGAAAGGCAGTGAAGAACTGCATTGTGTTTGTGCTGGTCAGCATCAATGCCACTTGAAACTGTTGGTCTTAGGTCAAAGCTTTTATATGTTAGGAACTGCAATCAGTTTGGCATATTGTGAGGCTGTTTATGGAATTAAGGTATTTATAAATGAAACAGTGAAAAGCATTTCTGATGGGCATTACAGTTGTGCTCCAGGCCCTGTTAATCTGAATGGCAAAATTCCAAATATTAAGGAGAGCCAAAATGACAAACAAATCCTGATTGTTAGTAATGGTAATGTTAAGGCATGCAGCAGAAAAAAATGTAAGATCGTACTCAAAACCTTTTTGCAAGTGAAAAGAATTTCATTGGGTGAAAACAGACTGAATTTATTAGATAAGTAGTGCTTCCTGAATGTTCCTAATATATTAATTGATCAAAGTGAAAACTAAAGCCTCATAGAAATATAAATTGTTGACAAGATGATGTGGTCTTGCTGCTGTCTTCTTGAGCTCTGTTACTATGTTCAAATCGTATCTGTTTTGGTTCATCAAAAGGCACCAAGATGCCTTGCACAATTAAGGAGCTCAGCTGAAGACTTTATAGCAAGGAACTCCTTGCTGATGCTGATGCAGCAGTCCTTGCACACAGTTTCTGCTGCAGAGCTGCAGAAATAGAGCTTTTTCAGCAGGGATATGTACTACAAAAATTCAGTCATAGAAATGGAACATGGGGGAGTTGCACTGTAGTTTTTGGAAGATAAAAACAGAAGGAGAGCTTACTAATACAGGCACAGTAAACTCATCTTCATTTGTGTGAACCTCCCCCTTTATTTCTGGTAGTTTCACGTTTGTTTTGTGATAGTGCTGACTGGGTACATACTCTGACTACATACAGGATGATAGTATGACTGGGTACATACATTTGACTACATAAAAATATTTCTAACATTTCTCTCAAAAAACCTCCACCCCATCTAAATACTGTGTAACTTGTAATAGCTTATCAAATAATTTGTATTATATCAGAACACTAAAAAAACCTGCTTTCTTATTCCTCAGATGAGAAGTTACTGTATGATATGCTGCCAGATCTCACTGTTCAGGAAAGGGTGAAGTAGAATGAGTAGTCCTGTCCAATTCTGTGCTTGGCAGTTCCATTGCTGAGGGCATGGGCTGATCTGCATACAATATTGTCCAGACCACTTGGGCATCCATGGAAGCAAACAAGCTGAGCTGCTACTAATGAGCTCCCTGAAGATGTGTTGGGTAAACAAGGTGTACATTTTCTGTGTTGGAGGTGATGTTTGCTAGAGTCATTTCTATGGCATAAATATCTTCAAGACTTAACTCCTGATACAACTGTAATGCAGGAGGTCTGGGACAGATTTAAGTGTTTGAGGTTAAAGGATGTTGCAAGGTACTTTCTCAGTCTGAATCACTGCAGTTGGCAATCAGTGTGTAATTAGGAAAACAGCCACTGAATGGTGATGCTGTCTTGGAAAAGGTGGTTCTTGTACTGCTGCTGTTCTGCAAGGCTGTTAAGTGTGACTGTGCCAGTGTAAAGCTCTGGCACTGCAAGATCATGTACATGTGTTACTGCACCTCCAGTGAAATGTGGTACACTTCTGGCTTTCCCTTGAAATCCCAGAAGACTGGAGGGGAGGCATTATTGGCTCTAGAAAATCCTAATAAAAACTCAAGAGTTATAAAATTACTGGTGCAGTATACAGATTGATGCTTATAATTTCTGTAAGAGAAAATGGAAATAATTATCAGAGTTTACTGAGGAGCTAATGTGGCTTGTCAGGTGTGTGTTTGCAGACAGCTCCACATGTGTTACACGTGCTGGTAAGTCAGCTTCCAGGTGAGCCTTAGTGGAGAGCAGTGTGGCTCTGCGTGGAGTGGGTGCTGCTCTGGGGAGCCATGGAGAAATAAATCTGTGACTTGGAGGCAGTCACAGTGCTCCCTTCTGACTGCAGCAGCTGAAGAGCTACATTGGACTGCCCAGGGCTGGGGCACAGGCCATGGCTACGAGGTTTTTCTGCCCTGTCTGGGCACTTCAGGGTTGCTCAGATGGGTGCACTTGGGTAGGTTTTTTTGAAGTGGCTTGTGTTAGGGGTTTTTTTGTGTGTGTCTCTGAGTCGTCAAATTGTTGATGTTGAGGTAGGTGAGAAAATGCTGTGGTGATGCAGTAGCTGCATTAGAAAAACAATACTAGGAAATTAAAAGTAGTACAAAGAAATGAAAGCTTATTGATATTTTTCTAATAATAATAATATTGGTTATCAGAAGACAGTATTGTTTCTGGGGAATACTACTCCAGATTAAAGGGGAGGAAAAAAAGAAAGAACAACAACCTCATAATGTTTTAGCCAAACAAAGTGCTTGGAAGAAAGGAGGGAAAAAACTCAACACCAAAAAGCCCCACCAACAAAAACACATTGAGCTCTTATTGACCTGTTATCCTTACGTGCAGGTAAATATTCCAGGACCTAGAGTTCATTCAGTTGATCGATCTGTTGTTTCTTTAAGCAGATTAGTTGTTTAATTCAATTAATGCTCTTATGTCCAGGACATGCTGTAGGCATCTGTAGGTCTGGTAGTGCCGCTGCTTTAAGCCTGCAGGTCTCTGCTTTTCCAGTTAATGTAAAGCTGTTAAATATCTAAGGAGGACAAATAAAAATAGACCTGTGACCTAGAACACTGTAGTCTCTTTGAATTAAGTGCATTATTGTTCGTGTAACTATCTTCAGGCAAAATGAGTATGAGGTTGTTTTTAGCCACAAAAAGTTAATCATTAAAGCTTTGGTCTAAAATTAGAGTAACTCGACTTAAAAATTTACTGGAAGGCAGAGAACAAGACAGTCATGTTTTGTTTTTCAGCGTCGCTCCTTTAATTGCTTTCTGAAGTGCAGGTTGCATGAAACTGGCGTCTGGCCAGAACCGAGCAGCGTGCGGTCACAGGGTACAGAAGCAGATCCTTGGGATGCGGCTGGCACGAAGCACTGCCTTCTGCTGAATGTAGGGAAAAAACGTTCTTGGAAAATGGCACATTAACATTATGGCATACCTGTGAAGAGCTTGCATCAGTGTGATATTTTAGATATCTGACATGTAGTGAATGAATCTGTGAAATACACGTCCCACCCTGGACATCGGTTGGTTGCTGTCCTCGTCAGGAAGGGAGGAATTGTACACTCGATGTCAATTCCCGGTTTCTCGGGCTGGCCTGTGCGGGAGGCGGGGGTGTCATTGGTAGCGCTGGCGCCCCTGTCTCGGCGGTCGGCCGCTGGAGTGCGGCGGGCCTGGCCGGGGTAGCCGGGTTGGCCCGGGTTGGCCCGGGTGGCCGCGGCCAGGCTTCCTCGGGGGCAGCGGCGAGCGGCGATGGCCGCAGCGCTCCCTCTGCCGCCCCGCGCCTGCGCTCCGCGCGCTGCCCGCCC